>CM035164.1:64122634-64722634 GCA_020205615.1 Panax quinquefolius | reverse complement strand
AGTCGGGTCCGCTTTCACGACTCCCACCAAGAGTCCGCTTCGCCATTTTAACATAAAGGTGGCGAATGGAACCTTCTTTGTTTCTCCGCATCCCAAGACATCGAATATCTTGGTAATTTGTTTTGACCCATGTTTCCGCCATGATCGGATCCGCTTTTTCCTTAAATTCTCAAGGTCCCAACACTTTGAATCGTCATGTGACAACCCGTGAATTGCTATCATTTTCTCCTCAGATTTTGAACACGAAGTCTCCTCGTCTCGATTTTGCATGAATCGCAAAAAGCTTCTAAACATCCCCTCGCTCATCATCCGCTTCGTTGGTGTTGTTCACAGAGGAACATTGCCACTGCTGCACGCTCTCCTCGCTGGTGAGTACCTGCTGCTCCACTGGCCTCATTTCATCATTGTTAATATTCTCAACGACATTCTCAAACATCGCCATAAAACAAGGGTTAATTAAGGAAATCAATATATCACATAATATCCCTATATACCGACCAACTAACAAATAAGCTTAGTAGGACACACTAATAAGGATTTACTCTGCCTCCTCCTAGTTCTATTCCCGATCTCCGCCAGAGATCATATCCCTAAGCTCGATACCAACCGCGACGCCCCCAAAATAGGTATACATCACCCATTCGAAAGTTGTCAATACATGGTATGTAAACAACTACAACTTTATTATTACAACAAGAAACTGTGAGTTTGAATACAAATATTATCTTCTAGACAATATCTATACCCAAATAAATCCTCATCACATTTATTGATACATTATTTTACAAAATGGTGAGGACTACTAAACAACTCTCTCTAGAACCTTCATTCCATACCCCGACTAGTACTCGCTACATTCTCGCCTCTCCCGAGAAGAAAAATGGAACAAAAAGGAAAAGGGTGAGCTCAACTAGCCCAAGAAGAATATTACGACTAAGATAATATACAACAAATTATCGTTAGTCTTCAACAGAAAAAAACTGAGAGAATACATTAAACAACAAGTTTTAGAGCAATATTCGCAATGAAAATATTAATTCATGAAGAGTTACGTAGAGGATGAAATCTACTAATATCTATGAATTTAATAAAACCCATCATCATTATTTTATCCTCAGAACATCAATCAATATTCATCTTGAATCAAATATTCATCTTTGCACTACCTACCAAAGATATTCATCACCTGGCCATGTTCATCTAAACACTGCTCATCTTTGCACTACTACCAAAGATATTCATCAAGAAATCATTCATCTTGCACTACAAAGCCAAAGATATTCAAGAATATCATCATTTAGGACCGAGGATGATGAAAATATTTTAAAGAAAACGAATCCAAATGAAACAAAAGAACAAGTATTAAGGATTCAGATTCAAACCTATTTCATGTCCAAAAATACCTCATAAATAATCATAGTGGTGTAAAATTCAAGAATGATCAAAACATGGATACAATCAAAGCTAGTATCCACAATAGATATTTTGGACTAAAAAGGAAAATTTTATTTTTTCTCGTGAATAAAGGTCAGATTCATGAATAGTGTCAGATACGTGAATAAAGGCCAGATACTGAATAGTAATCTCCGCACAAAAAGTTCCAAATTTGATTAAAAGTCCAGATCAATACTTTAAGATAATGATATTGAAAGAAATAATATCATTTTAATAATAATATCCCTTACCTCACAAAGACTAAGATTTCGATCGAAAAACCGGATATTGTATCAAGGAACTTGCAACCGTATAACAACACTCAAAGTATACTCACAAGAATACGCCAATATATCGAGAGAGAAATAGAGAGAAACTTCAGCTTCGTGTGATTTTCAATTCTAACCTAAGCACCCTATTTATAGAAAATGCTTGTAACACCAAAGTAGAAAATTGAATATAATATTAATATATTTTTCACATTTTCCTTAGCCCACCTTAGACAACTGATCTCTCAGCCCATTTGAATCACATGTGAGGCCAACTTAGTTGCAAAAAACGTTTTTCTCAAAATAATTAACTAAAACTCCCAAAAAATTAATTATTTTAACTCTAACTTCAATAATTCATAATAAATAGCCTTTTTATCGTAAAAATTTGAATCTCATGATTTTTTATAGAAATTCAATTTCTACAACTTTGCGTAAGAAAGTTTTTCCAAATTCCAAATGTAAATTGACCAAATCCACAAACCAGCGGACGATTTTATAAAGCTATAATCAAATTTGGCCAATAATCAGGTCCACCAACACACAAAACATGTGTTAAACATTTAATGCCACAAAAATACTCTTCCTCCTCATATACTCATATATCCCACATTCATTGTAAAAATATCATCGTTAATATATTATTAAAATAATATATTTAAATGAATTATTTTATCGTAAAAAGATAAAATATTAATTTTCAACAATTGTCACATTAAAATTTTCTCCATCTATATCCTCATAAAATCAATATTTTCCTCATCATATAAATCAATAATTAATTATTCATAAATAATATTATGTAATCACATTATCGACAAACTGTGCAGCCTCCAGATGTAGGGGCTTTCCAATAAGGATCTCTCCTCATCGGGCGCGCAATTAGATGACCAAACCTCTCCTTAGATGTAACTTTCTAGACATTGTCAATAATGTTATCTAATAATATTATTCAGATAATATGAATTATTGCTTCCGATAATGGAAAATATCGTAATGACAATTATCAAACAACAAAGAATATAAAATATCAACGCAAACAATTATCGAATCAATAAAATAAAATATCGAATAAGAATTATCAGAACCATTATCGAGTAAAGTGCCTTCAATAATTGGTGCAATACCGTAGTGTACATCGCGCAACAACGCCAGACATCGTGTTTTAACCACCGGTATTCCAACATGTTGTTAATTAAGAATAACTAATAACTATTTTTTAAACAACTTATATTTGCTCGTTTTTTTAAACAACTTATATTTGCGCATCGCATTTAATTTCATCCAATCGCTCAAACTAATGGGCCCACAAAAATAAATATTTTATAACCACCGCTTATTTTTAATATTTTCCCCATAACTAAGAAGAATATTCCTTACTAATTAAAAAATAATGTAGAAAACCAAATTTACTTATTATTAATATTTGGGGTCTTACAAATATTATTCAAATAATATAAAAATCCGATAATAAATATTGACAATTATAACCACCGCTTATTTAAAATATTTAACATTGTGATTTTACCCATAACTAACCATATTAATCAAATCAACCCTTACTAATTCCAATGATGTTAAAAAAATTACGCCTGTTATTTAAAAAATCAAATTTGAGGAAAATAAATTTCATTTATTAATTATTTGGGGTCTTATTTACACCAACTTGTGTCAAGACCTCACCATGGTACCTATCGACTTGCCATCAACAGGAAGTCATCAGCGAGAGGCTCGGGGCTCTTTACTTATAGCTCGATATTAATCGTGCGACCCCAAAATAGGTTCAATCCATCCAACCTATTCTGAGTCGCCAAATACATGGTACAGAAAACAACTACAACTTTATTACTACAATTGTCGTGAAAAGTACAACAACACATATGCAGTGAGTTTTGATACAAATATATACCAATTGTGACTCTCATCCCAACCTTGGATAGCACGTCACAATGGCACCTTACATAAAGGTATAGTCAAAAACTATTTTAGAAATTAAAACTTTTGGGAAGTGCTCAAGGAAACCTTCGTACATGTGAGGCCATGCGTCTAGGTTATGATAGATATCATATGCCCACAGAATTATCCTTGGTTGACCCAATAGACCCCAAAGAAAAACGAGAAGATTACTATCATATTCTTTCCAATGGTGAGTCTTCTCTTGACATATCATTATCTCAACTGTCTCTAATTGAGAATTATACTTAAACCAAACACCAAGATTATATAGGTAGTGCTCGTAGATATACTCAGATGCGCACAACCCTGTCTTATGATGACACGAGATTTAATATCATTAGACATCTTGTATGATAGTGGCAAAACACCCTTCCAAAGTTGTGTTCACCCCACCCTATTTGATTCACCAAATATAACTACTAAGTGATGTATAAAATACAACACAATGTTCTATACTGTTTAGGGAGAACCTTCACAGCTAGAGACCACTGTTCTATTCCCTTGTTATTCCCGCTCGACCCAGCTACACTCTTATTACCTGAAAGAAATTGTGAAGCAAAAGGGTGATCACAACTAGCCCAATAAAGAATATCATGACTAAAGATAAATAAATTATCAATAGTCTTCATCAGTAATAAATCAGAGATTTAGAACATATGGTAGATGATAAAACTTTTCAACCATAGTTGCAGTGGAACGAGCAATCCATTTGAAGAGTCAAATAGACCATAAAGTCTATTATCTTTTCCATGTTAAAAGACCACCAACAATGTTTTATCCCTGTAACATCAATTAATAATTCCGATCCACAATTGTGTGAATAACTCATAATCATATTTGTGGTTCTAAATTCCTCTTCGCATTCAAGACGAAGATAATTTTCATCACATGTCTTTACCTGAAACATCAAAGATTATTGTTATACCAAATCACAGTTCCTGTTCATAACCATACTAATAAATTTATCTCTGCACTACGGGCCAAAGATATTCATTAACAGTTCATCTTTGCTCTACATGCCAAAGATATTCAACAAGAGGTCATCTTTGCACTACATGCCAAAGATATTCAACAACAGATCATCTTTGCACTACAAGCCAAAGATATTCAACAACATATCATCTTTGCACTACGGGCCAAAGATATTCAACAACAGATCATCTTTACACTACAGGCCAAAGATATTAATATCTCAAAGAAATATAAACAATAATTATAACCTTGTTGATCAATTCACCTTTGCACTTAAGCTAAAGATATTAATTATAAATTCAATGGTCATGATCATACCAGTTAACAATTCATCTTTGCACTACTGGCCAAAGAGAACCCATAGTCACGATCATACCAATAATCTACCCATCTTTACACTCAAGTCAAAGAGAAATTTCATCACCAGGATTATAAAAATGTTATATATGATAATAAAAATAATATGATCAACAAGTGCATTTAATTTTTAGAGTAAGATTCATAAATCAACGATAATTTGTTCAGAAAAAGAAACCAATTTTGTCGTGAATAGTAACTCGTGAATAGTAACTTCGTGAATAGTAACTCATGAATAGTAATTCATGAATAGTAACCAAACATAAAAATGTAGAAATTCCACAATAAAATCCATACCAATATTTCTAAGATAATGATATTGAAGAATAACATTTCTTAAAGCGATAAACAATTTATTTTAATTGTTTACACTTTACTAAATAATGCATTTAATCATCCTAAAATGCCAAACTCATAAGATTTCATCACCAATAACCAAAACCCTCATCAAAAATCAGCATATACCTCATATAGGATTCTCAAGCCATAAAATCATATTTTCCAATTTTCTTACTTCACATAACATATTTAATTCATTTACTCATAACTAGTCAATTTTCATAAAAATACCAAATCAAGATAAACAAATTTTCTTTTCTAGGATATAGCAGTAATATAGTTCCATATTGAACATATATTTTCTAAGAATTTTTAAAATTCATTTACTATTTTCATATTGTCAAAACAAACCAAATATTTAGACATTTATCATAAACTGTACTTTTATCCAAAAATTTCAAATTTACAAAGTATACTTACATTATATACATGTACTCCCAATACATATTTCACCAATTTTGGAGTTAACCACAAAGAGTTATAAGAGTTTACTTTTAAAATAGTCTTTTCCCATAAAATTCATAACTCCTAATCTATACATCCAAAAATTGCCATTTTGGGACACAATCTAGAAAACTAATCAAATTATTATTTCCAATTTTTCCAGAATTTTTGAGGGTCGAAAAAATTACGAAATTAAAAAACATAATAACCTTTAAAATCCCTTACCTCAAAAGAGCAGTATTTCTAATTGGAACATCGGATGTAAAGCCGAAGAAAACTTGCACTGAATATCAATTCTCAAAGTATCTAAATACTCACAAAAATATGCTCGACAATATAGAGAGAAAGAAAACCTGTTTTTGATGTGATTTTTAATTCTAACATAAGCGCTTATTTATAGGAAAATGCTAGAACGCCAAAGGAGACTAAATTAATAAAATAATAATATATTTTATTTTTTCTCCTATGCAGCCACTCCTGAAAATTCAACAGTCACCACAGTGGGGCCCACCCAAAATCAGCACATGTATTCAACATCAACCAAAAGTGGGTCCCGCTCAATTTTAATAAAATCATTTTATTTTTCAAAAATTCAATAATTCATAGAAAATAGCCCGTTTATCAGAAAATACGAATTTTATGTCCATTCCACACGAAATCGAATTCTCTACAACTTTGCAAAAGAATGTTTTTCCAAATTCCAAACAGAAAATATCTGAAATCCATAAACGGATGATTTTCAACACCTCTAAAAATCCATAACAAATCATTCGTTCATTTTTAACGGTTCCAAATTTGTGGATATATACTCAACTTTTATATGTATAACATATCCAAAAATCACAACGATCCAACGGTCGGATTAAAATTATAACTCACGCAATAGAGCTTTAAGAACACCGATTTAATTTTTAATACCTCCAATCCGTTAAAATACTGAACACCTCAACGTTAATTCCTTCATTTATATCCACATAAATAAATCCTTCATTTATATCCACATCAAATAAATATTTCCTTATCATATAAATCAATAATTCATTAATCACAAATAATATTACAGAATCATAATTATGACAACCAGGCCGTTCACAGGAAAGAGGGGGCTTTTCGATAAGGATTTCTCCTTATTGGCGCGTAATTAGGTGACCAAACCTCTCCTTGACAGAACTTTCTAGACATTGCCAATAATGATATCTAATAATATTATTCAAATAATATGAATTATTGATCTGATAATGGTTAATACTGTGCATTGATAATTATTGAAACAACAATAATATAAACTATCAACGCAGCAATTATTGAATCAATAAAATAAAATATTGAGCGGTAAGAATCACCGTAACAATTATTGAGTAGTGCATTCTTACGTAAGAATCAATAATTCAAAAATGCGTGCGATACCATGTACACTCTTGCAACAACGCCAGACATTTTACTTTACCCACCGTATTCCAACAATGTTTACTCTGAACGATTGACTGTTGTTATGGGCCCATAAATGGTTGCGCCATCGCATACGAATATTCTCCAAACAACAAGAATATTCCACGACCAAACGAATATTCCCAAACAATAATAAGTATTTTATAGCCACTTGCTTATTTTAAAAAAATTTCACATATCACCCTTAACTTTAACTTTTTATCAATATAACTATTTACTAAATAGAAAAATTGAATACTTTTATTTCATAAAATTCGGGGTCTTACAGTGGTGCCCAATTTGTCCATGTTACTAAATTTATTCTCCAAACTTAGCGGACAAGGTGGAAGATTGCTATATTTTTAGGGAAGTCCTCTTCTTTACTTTTTCCTATTTCAGCCATTGAGGACAATGTCTAGTTTAAGTTTGAGGGCATTTTAGTGTCGTATTGAATATAGTTAGTTATTTGCATTGTAATTCGTTATTTTTACGTGTTAGCATTGTGCTTTTGCATTTAGTGTGCATATAATACATGGTAGTTAATTGCATATTCATATATGTGTTGCATTAGTATGTGTTCATGTAGTATAATTTCATTTTTTTTGCATGAATCTGTGCGATCGGTTGGTGTGGTCTTAGCTCGGCCTATGATATGATTGGTTTTGCATGTTAACTTGAACAGTGTTGATTATTGATGATGAGTTCTAATTTTAAACATGAAAAACATTTGAGCCTGTCTGAAACTTATGTAACCGGTTAGCACTTAAAGTTTAACTATTTTAATTCACTTGGTTCAATGGTTTCATAATTTGTTTCTGAGGGAAAATCTTGGTTAAAATTTTCGGAAATTAGTGAACTGGCGGTAAAGGTTGGAATGACGTAAAAGCTTGAGTTTGGGGGAATCTATGGGGTATATATATACAAAATGCATAAAAAAAATGATGAAAAGAAAAAAATAATAGAAAATCCAGAAAAAGAAAAAAATGAATAAACACTGTGATATGCTTATCTAGTTTTGTGTCCTTTGTTACTCTAGTAAGTAAGCCCGAGGAGATTATCTTTATACCTAGTGCCCTAAGGTCTTAATGGCTTGGGAGTCGTTGGTCGAAATCTCGTTAAGGTAGCATTGAAAAGCCTAAGGGAATAAGACATTGCACAACCATGAGAAAAATAAAAAAATGAATAAAATACGAGAAAGAGCAAAAATGCCCTCGTGATTGAATAAAAATAGAAATAAATCGTGTATTTACCCTTAGACTTGGTAATTGCTTAGTTTTAACCGGAGTTGTCATGCTCACAAAAGTAATTGAATTGGAGCTAATTTTTTTTTCTAAGAAGTTTATTATGTGATTTTCTTAAACTGTGGTTGGTTAGAATGGTTAACAAGCACACACATACAACATGGGTGATGACATGTTTGGATTGACTAATTGGTTAGAGTTATGGACTTTGACTTGATTGGATATATTTTTTGAGTATCATTGGTATCTTTGAGGCCTGTTGCTATATATCATACTGATTTATTATTGGGTTCGTAGGTATATTAGGAAGTAGATCATGCATATGCGTTCATGTAGTTGAGTTAGGTTGTTTATTTTTAGTTCTTTTGTATTTTTGTTTGAGGACAAGCAAATGTTTAAGTTTGAGGGTATTTGATGAGTGAGTTTTATACCCATGAATTGAGTGCATTTGAGCTTAATCTTTTGGAAGTTTTTATGTGTTTGTATCTATTCATGCATGTTTTATGTTTTTTTGTAGGAATTGGGACAAAAGTTACTTGGATCGACGTTTGGGGTTGCTAGATTCACATTTTCGACTTGCCATTTACATAGCAGTCACTTTAGGGCCAATTTCAGCATTGCTCCAGCCTTTATTTCATAAAACTCAAATAAATAAAGTTGTAGATCTACATCTTCTCTTTCCAGAACATCTTGAATCATCAAAATCGGAGTTCGGATGAAGAAGTTATGTCCATTTTCCGAAAGGACGTCAGAGCAGCAAATTTCCAAAAAAAGGGCCCGGTAGTGGCGCCAAACATAGGTTATTTCAGTAGCGAGGCGCTAGGAGAAGCGATCTTCAGCCTTGTATACCGGGTCGCTAGAAAAGTTGGAATGTGTTTTGGGGTGAATTTTGATACTTTTTTGACTCCAAATTAGATTGGGTTTGCTCCTAAGCTAAAAATTAGACTTGTAACCTATAAATAATTGATGTGAGGCATAAAATAAAGGGGGATTAGATTAGATAAAATACTCCATTAGATTAGAACATAAACCCTAGTTTGTATTGGATTGTTGGATATTGAAGCAACTTGGGGATCATTGAAGATCAAGAGAAAGAAGCAAGAGGGAGCATTAAATCACGTGACACCGATTCTATCTTCTCTCTACTTCTATTTTTGTCTTTTAATGTTTATTCAATTGTGGATTCTTGATTTTAATTCAATGATTGTGAACTAAATTCTTGTTTAAGGTTGCAATGGATCTCTTCTTGCATAGCTTATTTTAGTATGCTTCTCATTAATTCTTGTAATCTATTCTATGGATTATCTATTATGATCACGTATAATTGTTTAATTGTTTAGCTAATAATTACCATGATAATTTATATGAACTCGGAGATGAAATATAGATTTAGATCGATCATAATAGTATGTGATTGTGTTTTCGCATGGTGTTGGAATTCATAATTTGTGTTTAGGATATGAATATGCCTTTACGCCACGTGTAATCTGATAGGGAACCTGTGATTTAAATCATTTTTAATTGTAATTCACATAGGAATATAGTGAATTAGTTAATTAGGGTGTTTGATTCAATTCTATCAACTGTGGATTTGGATTAATATGTTTGTGATGCATCGGAAGGTGGTTATAAATACTAATAAGTTCCTGATTAATAATCCAGAATAATGAACATAATTAATGAGAAGTATTTTAATATAAGTGAAACAATAAGTGAAGTTGTGATATTAAATCTCCATAACCTGATTTTCAACTAGTGGTGGTAGTAGTTGTAGTCTAATTATATATTTTAATTCACAGCATTAAATCGTTTGTTTAAATAAAATTTATTTGGTTAAGAACTAGTACTTGGTGATTTTTATTAAATAATTCTTCATGGGAACGATACTCTACTTTCACTTTATTACTTGCTGATCGTGTATACTTGCACGTATGTTTTGATTATGAAATCAATCAACAATCGTCCGAAAATGTTTCGACAGACCTGACCCGATCCTTACAGTCTTGTCCTTCTTCCCGGGGATCAACTCAACCGCTTCGGTTTCTTTTGTAGGCATGACTAAAGGTTCAGTGCTACATTCTATAAACGACTCAAGCTCAATAGCCATAGCTTGCTTCTGCTTACTAACCCCCACACCTAAAGTGATTAGAACATTTCTGTAGTATCTCCTTGCCAAATCTAAATCACTAGCGACTTCCCTAACCCTATGTGGCATAGGAAACTTGATCTTGAAATGGGAAATCGGCGTCCATCGCTTAAAGAGTTGTCGAGTGGGCCTCCCGTAATCACATGTATCTGCGAATCCACATGCACCATGTAGAACTTGCACATAATTTCCACCTACTGGGGGCCGTTTCGAAGACAACTGGCAGCTCAATAGTCCCTGCAACTTTGATCGACTCGTTGCTGAACCCATATAATGGAGACTCCTGCTCGATCTCCATTTGCCTCCCATCCAGGTTCATCCTTTGATAAACATGTGCATACATGATATCCAACGAAGATCTATTATCAATCATCAATTGATTTATATCCAGCGAACCCACCTGTGAAGTAATTACCAAAGCTCCCTCGTGTGGTTCGATCGGTTCTAAAAGGAAATCATCATCAGTGAAAGAGATCACCGAACCCGGGTACGCCCTTTCACGCCTTGCAGGTTTGTCCGCTACTGACATTACCATATCCTTGTATCCACGTCGCTTCTTTCCAACAACTTTTCCCATAGTTCCACCTGTGATTACATCTACCACCTGGCGTGTCACCTAAGTTTGATTTGGTTGTATGGACTAACTGATCTGGACAGGTGCAGTATTGCCTTATTGTGTTCTTGAGGCCTCTTGTCCTACCACATACTTGACCAAAGCACCATTTTGCACATTCTTTTATATCATCTCCTTCAAACCCCAACTTCCCTCTGTGGCATGCCCTGCCTCTTGATGGTAATCACAGTACCTATTCAGATTCCCTGTACCGGGTTTTATGTTGTCTTTGGGTGGCTCAAAGTAGGGTTGCCCTCTTATCTGCTCCAGTATGGTAGCCCAATCAGTATTAAGCTTTGTAAAAACCCTATTCACCTTATGATTCAGAAAAGGCGGCCTACCTCCCCTCGAACTCCCATTGTTATTGTATCTCTTCTAATACCCATCTGACCGATCATTATTGCCACCGTACCTTCTTTGGTTACCGTCTGATTTATTCTTATCCTTTTCCTTTGGTTTTTCTAAAGAGCTCAACTTTAAACTGGTCATGGCTTTATCCACCACTATGAAGCCTTTAGCTTTTTCAAATGCTTCGACCAGGCTCTTCGGGTGATTGAACATCAGCTTTTTCATCAATTTTTCTGATTTTACCATATCCAACCCATTCTGAAAGAGTCCTACTGCCTGAAGGTCATTAAGGTCTGTCACCTGACCCACTACTTCTCTGAACCATTTCACGTGTTGGCCCAACGTTTCATTAGAATATTATTTGATATGTGACAATAATCTTGTGGGCTTTCCTCTTCTCTTGTTACTCCCAAACTAGGCATGGAACTTGTCCCACGTCTCCTCCCATGACGAGATTGAGTTTGGGGCTAAGGTCATCATCCACTATCTGGTATCTTTCCTCAAAGTTGTTAAGAAGATCTGACACTTAGCCGCATTTGAGTAATTGTAATAATCCATCAACCTATCATACGCCTGGCTGTGCTCGTACGAATCTCCTGAGCCATCATAACTTTCTATTTAGGGGTGCTTTTTACTGGGGTCCGCCTTTTCTCGAATGATTTTTGGAGAAAAAGGGGACGCCTTTTTTCTCGAACTCACGTTCCCCTGTTTAACTTCGACCAATTCTTTTGGAAGCTCCTCTAACTTTCTGGCCAACAGTTCCATCCCATCAAACTTTGTGGGCACTTCTTTCTTTGGGGAGTCCTTCTTACCATGACTGGGTCGACCCTTCTCATCCAAACTACCTGCTCTGGAAGAACTTCGTCTGTCGTTCCTGCTATATCGAGAACCCGCGGAGTGGTGTACCCTCTTTTGGTTCTCGGGTGAGCGACCTCTAGACCTGCTTTGATCACGAGAGCGGCTCCAAAGCCTACTCTCAAATCTCTTTGTACCTTCATCCCTTTGTCCCCTGGAATGCCTATTTGGAGACCTACCACGCCTTCTGTGACAACCCGAAAATTTAGATAATTAGTTAAATCTTAAATGATGGATTAAAGGTTGAATAATAAACCTAGACAGAAAATAAGTGAATGGATTTGAGATTTCTAGGAAGGAATTTAGTGAATTTAAAAATTCTTATGGTGGATTATTCAGGATTAAGTGTATATGTGTATATGTTCTGTGAAAATGAATATTATGTGAGGGTTTATATTTGTTTATTATATAAACGAATAAAAGAAACTAGTGTGATCCTAATTATATATTAGGAATGAAGAATTTAATAACTTAAGGGTTATGATACGGGAGAATATTAGTATATAAATTATATACTAATTTTAAGAGATTTATTTTATACATCTCAATTAATTAATTTTATAACCTAATTATAGCAAGTCTAATTGGGTTAAGGAAATAAGTGTGTATAAGTAAGAAATTAACTTACTAATGTGTGTAAGGAAACCCTAATTAAATAATGGGGAATGAATAAAAATTAATAAGTATAGAACTAATTTGATTTTTAGGCTCAAAGAATTAATTTATAGCCCAAGTGTATATTTAAGCATGAGACTTGTAGTTAATTAATTTAAGAACAATTAAATTATTGAGCTAGCCCACTATTTAATATAAATGACAAGTTTAGTGATGACCCAATTTATTTTGTGGAGGAGCCCAAGCTCATTTTAATTAGTAGGCAAAGGAATAAGAAAGTGCAAGCCCAAAAAGAAATAAAAAGGGAGCCCAAGCTTGGCCCAATTAAAATCCACTTAAGGAGGGGCATTATAGTCATTAATTAAGCTGGCTAATAAAAATAAAATGGGTGAATGAAGAGGACATGTGGTAGAAATCGATTGGAGTGGGAAAAGGAGTGGAATGAAATGATGAGTTAACTTTAGTAGGTAAACCACTTCATTTGTTGTCAACTTATTATTTTGACAATACATTAAGTGTTGCTTGCAAGCTAGCTTTTCTATGAGAGAGAATGTGAAAGATATGTTGGGAGATTTGAATTAGATATTTAAGTTATATGCATACACATATCATATTTATTTTTGCAATATGTTTACTTCTTTTTCTCTTTCATCATTTCTAAATAACTTAAGAGCTAAAGGAGAGAGAAAATAGAGAGAGAGCCCAAGGGGCTGCCGACTTGGTGAAGTAGAAGGGAGTTTTTTTTTTATGTTTCCAAGAATCATGAAGTTACTTTGTGAAGGAAGAAGAAGAAGAAAGACTTCAAAGGTATAAACCCCAAACACTTAGTTTATGTATTTTTATGATTTGATGGAGAAAAGGGTTTTGTGATTTGAAAGTTAGGACCCTTTTATTTATGTGTTTTAGGTAGATTCATGTATGAATCTAACTTGTTAAAGTATTTAAAGGTGGATCAAAAGGGGAGAAATGAAACTAGGTTTCTAGAAATGTAGAAAACCGTAATTTTTCCTTACCTTGATTGTGTTTTATTTTGTGTTTGATGATTATTTGATGAAATAGATCATTCATCATGGTAGATCTATGGGCGTATGTGTGAGGGCCCCGAATCCGAGGTCCTGAATCATCGCGGATCCGGTTCGATCATTCTATACAACTATTACTATATTTGCGAAAGATATAAACATAAATTGTTTATACAATAAAATTTACACACTATTTCCCCAAGGTCGAGTAACCTTAACTTAATCACATTCATAACTTATTTAACACATAACTTTATTATCAAACTACACTATTACAAAACTAATCACGCACATGTAAACTAAAGATGGACCCGTCTTTAACCTTTCCTTGTATCCGAAGCATTCGTCTTAATCTGCAATGTTTTATCATGATATAGCAAGGTTGAGCATAAGGATTGCCCAACAAGTTTAAATTCAACAATTTAACGATATATCATGATTAAAAAAGAGTCTGAATAATAAACTGGCTATAATTAACTAAAACTCCCAAAAATTAATTATTTCGGAACTTCGGAACTTCAATAATTTATAATAAATAGCCCTTTTATCAGAAAATTCGAATCTCGCGACTTTTTATAGAAAATTCAATTCTCTACAACTTTGCAAAAGAAAGTTTTTCCAAATTCCAAACAGAAATTGACCGAAATTCACAAACGGGCGATTTTACAAGCTATAATCAAATTTCGGTCAATAATTGTGTCCACTAACACACAAAACATGTGTTAAACATTTAATGCCCCAAAAATACTCTTCCTCCTCATATACTCATATATCCCACATTCATTATAAAAATATCATCGTTAATATATTATTAAAATAATATATTTAAATGAATTATTTTATCAGAAAAAGATAAAATATTAATTTTCAGCAATTGTCACATTAAAAATTTTCTCCATCTATATCCTCATAAAATCAATATTTTCCTCATTATATAAATTAATAATTAATTATTTATAAATAATATTACGAATCACATTATTGACAGGCGGTTCCTGGGATAGAGGGGCTTTCCAATAAGGATCTCTCTCATCGGGCGCGTTGCAATTAGATGATTCAAACCTCTCCTTGATGCGAACTTTCTAGACATTGTCAATAATGTTATCTAATAATATTATTCAGATAATATGAATTATTGCTCCGATAATAGAAAATAGTGTGTAATGACAATTATTGAAACAACAGCAATATAAAATATCAACGCAACAATTATTGAATCAATAAAATAAAATACTGAATAGTAATTACTGTAACCATTATTGAGTAGTGCCTTCAATAATTGGTGTAATATCGTGTGCTACTGTGCAACAACGAGTATTACTGTGTTTTTACCACCGGATATTCCAACAGTGTTAACGGTAACAACTACGCCGTTACTTTTAAACAACTTATATTTGTCGTTTTCTTCATCCAATTGCTTTCCGTTATGTGGCCCACACAAGGCTGCGCCGTCGTACGAATATTCCCCGACAGTAAGAATATTCCACGACCAAACGAATATTCCCCGACAAAAATAAATATTTTATAACCATCTGCTTATTTAAAATATTTGCGCATTTTATCCATAACTAACCACATTAATCAAATCAACCATTAAAAAAAATAATAGAGGAAAATAAATTTCATTTATTAATTATTTGGGGTCTTACAACCTCCCCTTCTTATGAAATTTCGTCCTCGAAATTGACGTACGTACCTGGTATTTCGAAAAGATGAGGATACCTCGCTTTCATTTCCGTTTCTAGTTCCCAGGTCATTTCCTCTATAGCATGATTCCTCCACAAAACTTTAACTTGTGGTATGACCTTTATACGTAGGACATGCTCCTTCCTATCCAAGATCTTGACAGGTACCTTCTCATACGTTAAGTCTTCGGCTATCTCGTCTGGTTCTAACTCAATAACGTGGTTCGGGTCTTTCACATATTTACGAAGTACAGATATGTGAAACACATTATGAACACGAGACATACTCGGAGGTAATGCGAGTCTATAGGCTACATTACCTACTCGGTCAAGAATTTGAAATGGACCAATAAATCGTGGATTGAGCTTTCCTCTCTTCCTGAATCTTGTAACTCCCTTCCATGGGGCAAACTTGATGATAGTACATGATCCCCAATACTAAATTTTACGTCCTTTCGATGAAGATCCGCATAACTCTTTTGTCGATCTTGTGCCGTTTGTATACGTTGTCGAATCATTTGGATCTTTTCCGTAGTCATACGTACCAACTCGGGTCCTAACAATGTTGCTTCACCCACCTCGTCCCAACATACTAGAGAGCGACACTTTCGTCCATATAATGCTTCAAATGGGGCCACACCAATGCTTTCCTGATAACTGTTGTTGTAGGAGAATTCCACCAATGGTAAATACTTATCCCAACTCCTTTGAAGTCTAGGACATGAGTCTTAATAGATCTTCAAGAGTTTGAATAGTCCTCTCGATTGTCCGTCTCAGTTTGAGGATGGTATGCTTAAGCCAATAAATGAAATTCGTGCCCATAGCTTTTTTACAAGCTAACCCAAAATCTTGAAGTGAATCTTGGGTCACGATCCGAAACTATGGATACTGGCATGCCATGCCATCTCACAATCTCATCTATGTACATACGAGCAAGACGTTCAAGGGAATAAGTCTCCCGTATCGGCAAGAAATGAGCAGACTTGGTTAATCTATCAACAATAACCCAAATAGCATTGATGCCTTGAGAAACCGTAGGAAGACCCGTAACGAAATCCATGGTAATGTGTTCCCACTTCCATTTCGGAATCTCAAGTGGTTGCAACGGACCCTTAGGTACTAGATGCTCCGCCTTTACACGTTGACAAATTAAACACATCGAGATAAGCTTTGCAATCTCTCTCTTCATATTGTTCCACCAAAATGTATGTCGAAGATCACGATACATTTTAGTACTTCCAGGATGGATTGCAAATGGTGTATTGTGTGCCTCCATCATAATCTTGTACTTCAAATCAGAGTCGTTAGGAACACAGAGTCTGGAGTGGACTCGAAGTATTCCTTCTTCATCGATTCTCGCTTCCGAAATAACACCTTCTTGTACTTTCTTCTTCATACGCATCAGCTCCGGGTCGGTAGCTTGAGCAACCTTAACTTTTTCTATTAAAGTTGGCTCTATGCGTATACTTGACATCATCGCACTCGTTCCTGCATATGATCTTCTACTCAACGCGTCAGCTACCACGTTCGCTTTTCCAGGATGGTATTGAATAGTGTGGTCGTAATCTTTCAACAACTCGAGCCAACGTCTTTGCCGCATGTTGAGTTCCTTTTGCGTGAAGAAATATTTGAGGCTTTTATGGTCTGAATATATCTCCACTTTCTCCCCATATAGATAGTGCCTCCAGATCTTTAGCGCAAAAACGACTGCTGCCAACTCTAGATCATGAGTAGGATAATTCCTCTCATACTCTTTGAGTTGTCGCGAGGCATAGGCTATGACTTTCCCACGTTGCATGAGAACACATCCTAACCCTTTGCCTGAAGCATCGCTGTAGATAACAAATCCATCCGTACCAGATGGTATTGTTAGAACAGGTGCCGAAATGAGTCTCCTCTTAAGCTCTTGGAAACTCTTCTCGCATTCTTTGCTCCAAACGAATTTTGTATCCTTCCGAGTTAGATGGGTTAATGGAGTAGCGATTCGAGAAAACCCTTCCACGAATCTCAGAGATAATAACCGGCTAAGCCCAAAAGCTACGTACTTGACCACCGAGCTTGGTTGCTCTAACTTTGTATTGCTTCAATCTTGGTAGAATCAACAGATACTCCATGTTTCGACACCATGTGCCCAAGGAATGCTACTTCCTCAAGCCAGAACTCGCATTTCTTCAACTTGGCATAAAGCTTGTTTTGACGAAGCCTTTGGAGTACCAGCTTCAAATGGTGCTCATGATCTTCACGGCTTTTGGAATATACGAGGATGTCATCAATAAAGATAACAACGAATTGATCCAAATATTCCTTGAATACTCTTGGTTCATCATATCCATGAAAGTCGCGAGGAGCATTAGTCAATCCGAAAGATATGACTAAGAATTCATAATGCCCGTCTTAGAGTTACGAAAGGCGTCTTTGGAATATCCTCGGTTCTAATCTTGATTTGATGATATCGAAGCGAAGATCAATCTTTGAAAAGAATTGTGCTCCTTGCAATTAGTCAAATTGGTCATCAATACGAGGTAGAGGATACCTATTCTTGATGGTGACATGGTTCAATTCTCGATAGTCAATACAAAGTCGCATACTCCCGTCTTTCTTCTTTACGAATAAAACAGGAACACCCCAAGGAGATGTACTAGGACGAATGAAATCGATGTCCAACAGCTCTTGTAGTTGGACCTTTAACTCCGAAGTTCAATAGGAGCCATTCGATTTGGGGTTTTAGAAATGGGCTTGGTACGGAGTTCAAGATCAATAAAAATTCAACTTCGCCCGGGGGTGACCAGAAAGTTCTTCAGAAATACGTCGGGAAAGTCAATAACAACGGGAATATTATTCAAATCGGCGTGTCTTTATTCAAATCCATAACATGAGCTATGAAAGCTTGACATCCGCTTTTTCAATAAGCGAATAGCTTTATGATTAGATATGACGGTGATTGATTTTAATGGTTTAGTTGCTTGCATTCGCAAAACAACAGTTGGTTAGGAATACGAAAACTAACAACCTTACGAAAACAATCAATTTTGGCATGATGAGTAGTTAACCAATCAATCCCTAAAATCACATCAAAAGCAAGTATCTTTAAAGAGATAAGGTCAACGGTAAGGTGATGGTGCCAACTTGAATCAAACAAGATTTATAAGCAAAGTGGATGTGATGAAAGTTTCTCCTAACACAGAGTTTCCACAGATAGGTCAAAGTCTAATTTTTCCGAGTCAAGTTTAAGCGTTGAGCACAAGGCGGAGAGATAAATGAATGGGTAGCATCGGTGTATCAAGTAAGGTATAAACGCAAGAATTTATAAATAGCTTACCCGTGATCACCTCATTTGGGTTCCTCGCATTTTGACGATCACAACAAACGCTCTTCCAGAACCGTTGACTTTGATTTTTTACGGGACGATCTTTTGAGTCAAATCCCCATTGAACTAGGTTTTGCTACCGTCTAATCTCGAAGCGATATGTTCTTCCTTTCCACAATTATAACATACCTTGAAGCTGTTGTGGGCGGTTTGGTGATATGTCCCTCTTTCCCGCATTTATAGCATATATGACCGGTGGTCGTTCTCCTCCCTTAGAACCGATTCTTCGCTTAAACCTTTGTCGTCTTCACATGGTCGTTGTTAAATTTCCTCTTTTTAAAATCTTCTCCGACTTCGCTTCTTCTATTTTCATGGCTATGATTACCACTAGAGTGGTTACCATTTTTGTCCGTCTTTTTCTTTCTCCATTTGGTTATCGTTGTTTTGTTGTTCGCTATCCCCGGTATGAACACAGGTTGTGGTCCCTCGGTTGACCGTGCTTTCGTTATCTCGCTCTAATAATTGAGCCATGTTTACAACATCTGAATAGAGAGAAAATTTATGAGAAATGAGATAACGGCGTATCTTTGGGTTTCAAACCTCTAAGAAACATCCGCGTCATCGTTCCTCATTCTCCACCAAATGAGGTGCAAACACGGATAACTCCATGAACTTCGCCTCGTCTTTGGGACAATCATGTTATTCTCGCTCCCGATCTAATAAACTCCACTTCCTTCATATGACGAACACTTTCGGAAAGTATTTTTCGTTGAAAAGTTTCAAACATTTCCCAAGACATGCTTAAGTGCGGTGAAGTTGGAGTGCATTTCACAGACTCCCACCGAGAATCGCGCCGCCGCCACGGAACATAAAGGTGGTGAATGGAACCTTTTGTTCCTCCGTTCATCCCAAGACATCGAATATCTTGGTAATTTACTTGACCCATGTTTCCGCCATGATCGGATCCGGCTTTCCTTAAATTCGGCGGTCCCAACTCTTTGAAGCGCCATTGTGACAACCCGTGAATTGCTATCATTTCCTCCCGAATTTTGAACACGATTCTCCTAAATCGATTTTGCATGAACTTCAAAAAGCTTCTAAACATCCCCTCATTCATCATACGCTTTCGGTGGTGTTGTTCACGGGAGGAACATTGCCCGACTGTTGCACGTTCTCCTCGTTGGTGAGTATCAGGCGTCTCAAGGTCTCATTTCCTTCATTAATATTCTCGATCGACATTCTCAAATCATTGTCATAAAACAAGGGTTAATTAAGGAAATCAATATATCACATAATATCCTATATCTTGACCAACTAACAAATAAGCTTAGGTAGGACACACTAGCGAAGGATTTACTCGTCTCTCCCCTCCTAGTTCTATGCCAGAGATCATATCCCTAAGCTCTGATACCAACTGTGACGCCCCCAAAATAGGTATACATCACCCATTACGAGTTGTCAATACATGGTACAAAAAAACAACTACAACTTTATTATTACAACAGTAAAACTGTGAGTTTGAATACAAATATTATCTTCTAGTCAATATCTATACCCAAATAAATCCTCATTACATTTATTGATACATTATTTTACAAAAATGTTGAGGACTACTAAACAACTCTCTCTAGAACCTTCATTCCATACCCCGACTAGTACTCGCTACATTCTCGCCCCCTGAGAAGAAAAATGGAACAAAAAGGAAAAGGGTGAGCTCAACTAGCCCAGTAAAGAATATTATGACTAAGATAATATACAACAAATTATCGTTAGTCTTCAACAGAGAAAAAATCTGAGAGAATACATTAAACAACAAGTTTTAGAGCAATATTCGCAGCGGAAAATATTAATTCATAGAAGAGTTACGTAGAGGATGAATTCTACAAATATCTATGAATTTAACAGTCCATCATCATTATTTTATCCCTGTAACATCAATCAATATTCATCTTGAATCAAATATTCATCTTTGCACTACTAGGCCAAAGATATTCATCGATCGATCATGTTCATCTAAACACCTGTTCATCTTTGCACTACGGTCCAAAGATATTCATCAAGAAATCATTCATCTTTGCACTACAGGCTAAAGATATTCAGTAATATCATCATTTAGGACTGAGGATAATGAAAAATATTTTAAAGAAAATGAATCCAGTGAAACAAAAGAACAAGTATTAAGGATTCGTATTTCAGCTATTTCATGTCCAAAAATACCTCATAAATAATCATAGTGGTGTAAAATTTGAGAATGATCAAAACATGGATACAATCAAAGCTAGTATCCACAATAGATATTTTGGACGAAAAGGAAAAATTTTATTTTTCTATGAATAGTGTCGTATTCATGAATAGTGTCAGATATCGTGAATAGTCTTAGATATCGTGAATAGTAACTCGGCATAAAAAGTTTCAAATTTGATTAAAAGTCCGGATCAATACTTCTCAAGATATTGATATTGAAAGAAATAATATCATTTTAATAATAATATCCCTTACCTCACAAAGACAGTAGCATTTCATTTGAAAAAATTGGATATTGAGTGAAGGAACTTGCACCGTATAACAACACTCAAGGTATACTCACAAGAATACGCTCAATATATCGAGAGAGAAATAGAGATAAACTTCAGTTTCTGGTGTGATTTTCAATTCTAACCTAAGCACCCTATTTATAGGAAAATGCTTAGAACACCAAAGTAGAAAATTGAATATAATATTAATATATTTTTCACATTTTCCTTAGCCCACCTTAGACAACTGATCTCAGCCCATTTGAATCACATGTGAGGCCAACTTAGTTGCAAAAACCGTTTTTCTCAAAATAATTAACTAAAACTCCCAAAAATTAATTATTTCAGAACTTCGGAACTTCAATAATTCATAATAAATAGCCCTTTTATCAGAAAATTTGAATCTCTCGACTATTTATAGGAAATTCAATTCTCTACAACTTTGCAGAAGAAAGTTTTTCCAAATTACAAATAGAAATTGACCGAAATCCACAAACGGGCGATTTTATAGGCTATAATCAAATTTCGGTCAATAATTGTGTCCACTAAAACACAAAACATGTGTTAAACATTTAATGCCACAAAAATACTCTTCCTCCTCATATACTCATATATCCCACATTCATTGTAAAAATATCATCGTTAATGTATTATTAAAATAATTTTTTTTAATGAATTATTTTATCAGAAAAAGATAAATATTAATTTTCAACAATTGTCACATTAAAAATTTTCTCCATCTATATCCTCATAAAATCAATATTTTCCTCATCATATAAATCAATAATTAATTATTCATAAATAATATTACAGAATCACATTATTGACAACCGTGCGGTTCGAGACGGAGGGATTTCAATAAGGATCTCTCTTTTGGTAGCGTAATTAGATGATCAAACCTCTCCTTGATGCAGAACTTTCTAAACATTTCAATAATGTTATCTAATAATATTATTCAGATAATATGAATTATTGCTCCGATAATAGAAAATACTGTGTAATAACAATTATTGAAACAACAACAATATAAAATATCAACGTAACAATTATTGAATCAATAAAATAAAATCTTTGAATAAGTAATTCATCGTAACCATTATTGAGTAGTGCCTTCAATAATTGGTGCAATACCGTGTGCTACTGTGCAACAACGCGTATTACTGTGTTTTTACTCATCTCTCCCCTCCTAGTTATATTTCCCTGATCTCCACCAGAGACCATATCCCTAAGCTCTGATACCAAATGTGACTTTGGACACCAACTTGTGTCAAGACACTCACCATGGTACCTATCGACTTGCCATCAACAGAAGTCACCAATGAGAGGCTCGGGGCTCTTTACTTATAGCTCGATATTAATGCGTGTGGCGACCCCAAAATAGGTCCAATCCATCCAACCTATTACGAGTCGCCAAATACATGGTACAGAAAACAACTACAACTTTATTACTACAATTGTCATGAAAAGTTCAACAACACATATGCTGTGAGTTTTGATACAAATATATACCAATTGTGACTCTCATCCCAACCTTGGATAGCACGTCACAATGGCACCTTACATAAAGGTATAGTCAAAAACTATTTTAGAAATTAAAACTTTTGGGAAGTGCTCAAGGAAACCTTCGTACATGTGAGGCCATGCGTCTAGGTTATGATAGATATCATATGCCCACAGAATTATCCTTGGTTGACCCAATAGACCCCAAAGAAAAACGAGAAGATTACTATCATATTCTTTCCAATGGTGAGTCTTCTCTTGACATATCATTATCTCAACTGTCTCTAATTGAGAATTATACTTAAACCAAACACCAAGATTATATAGGTAGTGCTCGTAGATATACTCAGCAAGTGGATGCGCACAACCCTGTCTTATGATGACACGAGATTTAATATCATTAGACATCTTGTATGATAGTGGCAAAACACCCTTCCAAAGTTGTGTTCACCCCACCCTATTTGATTCACCAAATATAACTACTAAGTGATGTATAAAATACAACACACTTTTCTATACTGTTTAGGGAGAACCTTCACAACTAGAGACCACTGTTCTATTCCTTTGTTATTCCCGCTCGACCCAGTTACACTCTTATTACCTGAAAGAAATTGTGAAGCAAAAGGGTGATCACAACTAGCCCAATAAAGAATATTATGACTAAAGATAAATAAATTATCAATAGTCTTCATCAGTAATAAATCAGAGATTTAGAACATATGGTAGATGATAAAACTTTTCAACCATAGTTGCAATGGAACGAGCAATCCATTAGAAGAGTCAAATAGACCATAAAGTCTATTATCTTTTCCATGTTAAAAGACTACCAACAATGTTTTATCCCTGTAACATCAATTAATAATTCCGATCCACAATTGTGTGAATAACTCATAATCATATTTGTGGTTCTAAATTCTTCTTCGCATTCAAGACGAAGATAATTTTCATCACATGTCTTTACCTAAAACATCAAAGAATATTGTTATACCAAATCACAGTTCCTGTTCATAATCATACTAATAAATTTATCTCTGCACTACGGGCCAAAGATATTCATTAACAGTTCATCTTTGCTCTACATGCCAAAGATATTCAACAAGAGGTCATATTCAAAAGTTTTAAATTTGATTAAAAGTCCAGATCAATACTTCGGCATAATGATATTGAAAGAAATAATATCATTTTAATAATAATATCCCTTACCTCACAAAAACGGTACTTCCATTTGAAAAAGCTGGATCTGAAGTGGTGAAAGGAACTTGAGCAAGTATAACAACACTCAAAGTATACTCACAAGAATACGCTCAATATATCGAGAGAGAAATAGAGAGAAACTTGGGTTTACGGTGTGATTTTCAATTCTAACCTAAGCACCCTATTTATAGGAAAATGCTTAGAACACCAAAGTAGAAAATTGAATATAATATTAATATATTTTTCACATTTTCCTTAGCCCACCTTAGACAACTGATCTTAGCCCATTTGAATCACATGTGAGGCCAACTTAGTTGCAAAAAACGTTTTTCTCAAAATTATTAACTAAAACTCCCAAAAATTTATTATTTCGGAAGTTCGGAACTTCAATAATTCATAATAAATAGCCCTTTTATCAGAAAATTTGAATCTCGTGACTTTTTATAGGAAATTCAATTCTCTACAACTTTGCAGAAGAAAGTTTTTCCAAATTACAAATAGAAATTGACCGAAATCCACAAACGGACGATTTTATAGGCTATAATCAAATTTCGGTCAATAATTGTGTCCACTAAAACACAAAACATGTGTTAAACATTTAATGCCACAAAAATACTCTTCCTCCTCATATACTCATATATCCCACATTCATTGTAAAAATATCATCGTTAATATATTATTAAAATAATTTATTTTAATGAATTATTTTATCAGAAAAAGATAAATATTAATTTTCAACAATTTTCACATTAAAAATTTTCTCCATCTATATCCTCATAAAATCAATATTTTCCTCATCATATAAATCAATAATTAATTATTCATAAATAATATTACAGATTCACATTATTGACAACCAGGCAGTTCCCAGGACAGAGGGGGCTTTCCCATAAGGATCTCTCCTTTTTGGCGCGCAATTAGATGACCAAACCTCTCCTTAGACAGAACTTTCTAGACATTGTCAATAATGTTATCTAATAATATTATTCAGATAATATGAATTATTGCTCTGATAATAGAAAATACTGTGTAATAACAATTATTGAAACAACAACAATATAAAATATCAACGTAACAATTATTGAATCAATAAAATAAAATACTGAACAGTAATTACTGTAACAATTATTGAGTAGTGCCTTCAATAATTGGTGCAATACTGGTAATCTTCTTGTGCAACAACGCGACATCTTGTGTTTTAACCACCGGGTATTCCAACAGTGTTAACGGTAACAACTACGCCGTTATTTTTAAACAACTTATATTTGTCGTTTTCTTCATCCAATCGCTTTTCGTTATGGGGCCCACACAAGGCTGCGCCGTCGTACGAATATTCCCCGACAGTAAGAATATTCCACGACCAAACGAATATTCCCCGACAAAAATAAATATTTTATAACCACCTGCTTATTTAAAATATTTGCGCATTTTACCCATAACTAACCACATTAATCAAATCAACCCTTACTAATTAAAAAAAATAACAGAGAAAAATAAATTTCATTTATTAATTATTTGGGGTCTTACAAATATTATTCAAATAATATGAATTATTGATCTGATAATGGGAAATACTGTACAGTGACAATTATTGAAACAACAATAATATAAACTATCAATGCAGCAATTATTGAATCAATAAAATAAAATATTGAACATTAACTATTGTAACAATTATTGAGTAGTGCCTTCTTACGTAAGAATCAATAATTCAAAAATATTGTGCAATACCGTGTGCTACTGTGCAACAACGCGTATTACATTAGTTTACCCACCGGGTATTCCAACAGTGTTAATGGTAATGAGTACGCCGTTATTTAAAAAAACTCAAATTTGTCGTTTTCTTCATCCGACAGTTATTCTATTATGGGGCCCACAAATGGCTGCGCCGTCATACGAATATTCCCCGACAACAAGAATATTCTACGACCAAACGAATATTCCCTGACAATAATAAGTATTTTATAGCCACTTGCTTATTTTGAAAAAATTTCACATGTCACCCTTTAACTTTAACTTTTTATTAATTTAACTATTTACTAAATAGAAAAATTGAATACTTTTATTTCATAAAATTCGGGGTCTTACAATCTCCCCTCCTTATGAAATTTCGTCCTCAAAATTAACGTACCTGGTATTTCAAAGAGTTGAGAATACCTTGCTTTCATTTCAGATTCCATCTTCCCTGTCATCATGATTTCTCCATTGCTCATCTCCTCTATTTCAGATATCATTCTAGAATACAGCTTCAAAACAAAGGTTAATTGACATATCACAATTTATCAATTTATCAAATAAGAAATTTTAGCTTAGGTAAGTCACACTAGCGAAGGAATTACTCATCTCTCCCCTCCTAGTTATATTTCCCTGACCTCCGCCAGAGACCATATCCCTAAGCTCTGATACCAAATGTGACTTTGGACACCAACTTGTGTCAGCACCTCACCATGGTACCTATCAGCTTGCCATCAACAGGAAGTCATCAGCGAGAGGCTCGGGGCTCTTTACTTATAGCTCTGATACCAACTGTGACGACCCCAAAATAGGTCCAATCCATCCAACCTATTCTGAGTCGCCAAATACATGGTACAGAAAACAACTACAACTTTATTACTACAATTGTCGTGAAAAGTACAACAACACATATGCTGTGAGTTTTGATACAAATATATACCAATTGTGACTCTCATCCCAACCTTGGATAGCACGTCACAATGGCACCTTACATAAAGGTATAGTCAAAAACTATTTTAGAAATTAAAACTTTTGGGAAGTGCTCAAGGAAACCTTCATACATGTGAGGCCATGCGTCTAGGTTATGATAGATATCATATGCCCACAGAATTATCCTTGGTTGACCCAATAGACCCCAAAGAAAAACGAGAAGATTACTATCATATTCTTTCCAATGGTGAGTCTTCTCTTGACATATCATTATCTCAACTGTCTCTAATTGAGAATTATACTTAAACCAAACACCAAGATTATATAGGTAGTGCTCGTAGATATACTCAGATGCGCACAACCCTGTCTTATGATGACACGAGATTTAATATCATTAGACATCTTGTATGATAGTGGCAAAACACCCTTCCAAAGTTGTGTTCACCCCACCCTATTTGATTCACCAAATATAACTACTAAGTGATGTATAAAATCTGACAATGATGTTTATATCTTGTTTAGGAGAACCTTCACAGCTAGAGACCACTGTTCTATTCCCTTGTTATTCCCGCTCGACCCAGCTACACTCTTATTACCTGAAAGAAATTGTGAAGCAAAAGGGTGATCACAACTAGCCCAATAAAGAATATCATGACTAAAGATAAATAAATTATCAATAGTCTTCATCAGTAATAAATCAGAGATTTAGAACATATGGTAGATGATAAAACTTTTCAACCATAGTTGCAGTGGAACGAGCAATCCATTTGAAGAGTCAAATAGACCATAAAGTCTATTATCTTTTCCATGTTAAAAGACCACCAACAATGTTTTATCCCTGTAACATCAATTAATAATTCCGATCCACAATTGTGTGAATAACTCATAATCATATTTGTGGTTCTAAATTCCTCTTCGCATTCAAGACGAAGATAATTTTCATCACATGTCTTTACCTGAAACATCAAAGATTATTGTTATACCAAATCACAGTTCCTGTTCATAACCATACTAATAAATTTATCTCTGCACTACGGGCCAAAGATATTCATTAACAGTTCATCTTTGCTCTACATGCCAAAGATATTCAACAAGAGGTCATCTTTGCACTACATGCCAAAGATATTCAACAACAGATCATCTTTGCACTACAAGCCAAAGATATTCAACAACATATCATCTTTGCACTACGGGCCAAAGATATTCAACAACAGATCATCTTTACACTACAGGCCAAAGATATTAATATCTCAAAGAAATATAAACAATAATTATAACCTTGTTGATCAATTCACCTTTGCACTTAAGCTAAAGATATTAATTATAAATTCAATGGTCATGATCATACCAGTTAACAATTCATCTTTGCACTACTGGCCAAAGAGAACCCATAGTCACGATCATACCAATAATCTACCCATCTTTACACTCAAGTCAAAGAGAAATTTCATCACCAGGATTATAAAAATGTTATATATGATAATAAAAATAATATGATCAACAAGTGCATTTAATTTTTAGAGTAAGATTCATAAATCAACGATAATTTGTTCAGAAAAAGAAACCAATTTTGTCGTGAATAGTAACTCGTGAATAGTAACTCGTGAATAGTAACTCATGAATAGTAATTCATGAATAGTAACCCCGACATAAAAATGTAGAAATTCCACAATAAAATCCATACCAATATTTCGGTATAATGATATTGAAAGAATAACATTTCTTAAACTGATAAACAATTTATTTTAATTGTTTACACTTTACTAAATAATGCATTTAATCATCCTAAAATGCCAAACTCATAAGATTTCATCACCAATAACCAAAACCCTCATCAAAAATCTGCATATACCTCATATAGGATTCTCAAGCCATAAAATCATATTTTCCAATTTTCTTACTTCACATAACATATTTAATTCATTTACTCATAACTAGTCAATTTTCATAAAAAATACCAAATCAGTATAAACAAATTTTCTTTTCTAGGATATAGCAGAATATAGTTCCATATTGAACATATATTTTTCTAAGAATTTTTAAAATTCATTTACTATTTTTCATATTGTCAAAATAGCCAAATATTTTGACATTTATCATAAACTGTACTTTTATCCAAAAATTCCGAAATTTACAAAGTATACTTCTGTTATATACATGTACTCCCAATACATATTTCACCAATTTTGGAGTTAACCACAAAGAGTTATAAGAGTTTACTTTTAAAATAGTCTTTTCCCATAAAATTCATAACTCCTAATCTATACATCCAAAAATTGCCATTTTGGGACACAATCTAGAAAACTAATCAAATTATTATTTCCAATTTTTCCAAAATTTTTGAGGGTCGAAAAAATTACAAAATTAAAAAACATAATAACCTTTAAAATCCCTTACCTCAAAAGAGCAGTATTTCTAATTGGAACATCGGATGTAAAGCCGAAGAAAACTTGCACTGAATATCAATTCTCAAAGTATCTAAATACTCACAAAAATATGCTCGACAATATAGAGAGAAAGAAAACCTGTTTTTGATGTGATTTTTAATTCTAACATAAGCGCTTATTTATAGGAAAATGCTAGAACGCCAAAGAAGACTAAATTAATAAAATAATAATATATTTTATTTTTTCTCCTATGCCGCCACTCCTGAAAATTCAACAGTCACCACAGTGGGGCCCACCCAAAATCAGCACATGTATTCAACATCAACCAAAAGTTGGTCCCGCTCAATTTTAATAAAAATTATTTTATTTTTCAAAATTTCAATAATTCATAGAAAATAGCCCGTTTATCAGAAAATACGAATTTTATGTCCATTCCACACGAAATCGAATTCTCTACAACTTTGCAAAAGAATGTTTTTCCAAATTCCAAACAGAAAATATCTGAAATCCATAAACGGATGATTTTCAACACCTCTAAAAATTCATAACAAATCATTCGTTCATTTTTAACGGTTCCAAATTTGTGGATATATACTCAACTTTTATATGTATAACATATCCAAAAATCACAACGATCCAACGGTCGGATTAAAATTATAACTCACGCAATAGAGCTTTAAGAACACCGATTTAATTTTTAATACCTCCAATCCGTTAAAATACTGAACACCTCAACGCTAATTCCTTCATTTATATCCACATAAATAAATCCTTCATTTATATCCACATCAAATAAATATTTCCTTATCATATAAATCAATAATTCATTAATCACAAATAATATTACAGAATCATAATTATGACAACCAGGCTGTTCCCAGGAAAGAGGGGGCTTTTCGATAAGGATTTCTCCTTATTGGCGCGCAATTAGGTGACCAAACCTCTCCTTGACAGAACTTTCTAGACATTGCCAATAATGATATCTAATAATATTATTCAAATAATATGAATTATTGATCTGATAATGGTTAATACTTTGCATTGATAATTATTGAAACAACAATAATATAAACTATCAACGCAGCAATTATTGAATCAATAAAATAAAATATTGAACAGTAACTACTGTAACAATTATTGAGTAGTGCATTCTTACGTAAGAATCAATAATTCAAAAAAATCATGCAATACCGTATCTTCTCTTTGTGCAACAACGTAGCAGATTACTTTACTTTACCCACCGGGTATTCCAACAATGTTTACGGTAACGATTACGCTGTTATGGGGCCCATAAATGGCTGCGCCATCGTACGAATATTCTCCGACAACAAGAATATTCCACGACCAAACGAATATTCCCCGACAATAATAAGTATTTTATAGCCACTTGATTATTTTAAAAAAATTTCACATATCACCCTTAACTTTAACTTTTTATCAATTTAACTATTTACTAAATAGAAAAATTGAATACTTTTATTTCATAAAATTCGGGGTCTTACAGTGGTGCCCAATTTGTCCATGTTACTAGCCTATTCTCCAAACTTAGCGGACAAGGTGGAAGATTGCTATATTTTTAGGAAAGTCCTCTTCTTTACTTTTTCCTATTTCAGCCATTGAGGACAATGTCTAGTTTAAGTTTGAGGGCATTTTAGTGTCGTATTGAATATAGTTAGTTATTTGCATTGTAATTCGTTATTTTTACGTGTTAGCATTGTGCTTTTGCATTTAGTGTGCATATAATACATGGTAGTTAATTGCATATTCATATATGTGTTGCATTAGTATGTGTTCATGTAGTATAATTTCATTTTTTTTGCATGAATCTGTGCGATCGGTTGGTGTGGTCTTAGCTCGGCCTATGATATGATTGGTTTTGCATGTTAACATGAACAGTGTTGATTATTGATGATGAGTTCTAATTTTAAACATGAAAAACATTTGAGCCTGTCTGAAACTTATGTAACCGGTTAGCACTTAAAGTTTAACTATTTTAATTCACTTGGTTCAAGGTTTCATATTTTGTTTCTGAGGGAAAATCTTGGTTAAAATTTACGGAAATTAGTGAACTGGCGGTAAAGGTTGGAATGACGTAAAAGCTTGAGTTTGGGGGAATCTATGGGGTATATATATACAAAATGCATAAAAAAATGATGAAAAGAAAAAAATAATATAAAATCCAGAAAAAGAAAAAAATGAATAAACACCGTGGCATGCTTGTCTAGTTTTGTGTCCTTTGTTACTCTAGTAAGTAAGCCCGAGGAGATTATCTTTACACCTAGTGCCCTAAGGTCTTAATGGCTTGGGAGTCGTTAGTCGAAATCTCGTTAAGGTAGCATTGAAAAGCCTAAGGGAATAAGACATTGCACAACCATGAGAAAAATAAAAAAATGAATAAAATACGAGAAAGAGCAAAAATGCCCTCGTGATTGAATAAAAATAGAAATAAATCGTGTATTTACCCTTAGACTTGGTAATTGCTTAGTTTTAACCGGAGTTGTCATGTTCACAAAAGTAATTGAATTGGAGCTAATTTTTTTTCTAAGAAGTTTATTATGTGATTTTCTTGAACTGTGGTTGGTTAGAATGGTTAACAAGCACACACATACAACATGGGTGACGACATGTTTGGATTGACTAATTGGTTAGAGTTATGGACTTTGACTTGATTGGATATATTGTTTGAGTATCAATGGTATCTTTGAGGCCTGTTGCTATATATCATACTGATTTATTATTGGGTTCGTAGGTATATTAGGAAGTAAATCATGCATATGCATTCATGTAGTTGAGTTAGGTTGTTTATTTTTAGTTCTTTTGTATTTTTGCTTGAGGACAAGCAAATGTTTAAGTTTGGGGGTATTTGATGAGTGAGTTTTATACCCATGAATTGAGTGCATTTGAGCTTAATCTTTTGGAAGTTTTTATGTGTTTGTATCTATTCATGCATGTTTTATGTTTTTTTGTAGGAATTGGGACAAAAGTTACTTGGATCGACGTTTGGGGTTGCTAGATTCACATTTTGACTTGCCATTTACATACTTGATCACTTTAGGGCCAATTTCAAAGATTGCTCCGACCTTTATTTCGTAAAACTCAAATAAATAAAGTTGTAGATCTACATCTTCTCTTTCCAGAACATCTTGAATCATCAAAATTGGAGTTTGGATGAAGAAGTTATGTCCATTTTTAGAAAAAAGGACGCCGAGCAAACAAATTTCCAAAAAAGGGCCCGGTAGTGGTACTAAACATAGGTTATTTCGGTAGCGAGGCGCTAGGAAGCGATCTTCGGCCTTGTATATTGGGTGAAAGCTAGAAAAAGTTGGAATGCGTTTTGGGGTGAATTTTGATACTTTTTTGACTCCAAATTGGATTGGGTTTGCTCCTAAGCTAAAAATTAGACTTGTAACCTATAAATAATTGATGTGAGGCATAAAATAAAGGTGGATTAGATTAGATAAAATACTCCATTAGATTAGAACATAAACCCTAGTTTGTATTGGATTGTTGGATATTGAAGTAACTTGGGGATCATTGAAGATCAAGAGCAAGAGCAAGAGGGGAGCATCAAATCCGCAGACACCAGATTCTATCTTCTTCTCTACTTCTATTTTTGTCTTTTAATGTTTATTCAATTGTGGATTCTTGATTTTAATTCAATGATTGTGAACTAAATTCTTGTTTAAGGTTGCTATGGATCTTACTGCATAGCTTATTTTAGTATGCTTCTCTGTTAATTACTGTAATCTATTCTATGGATTATCTATTATGATTGCGTATAATTGTTTAATTGTTTAGCTAATAATTACCATGATAATTTATATGAACTCGGGAGATGAAATATAGATTTAGATCCGATCATAATAGTATGTGATTGTGTTTTCTACATGGTGTTGGAATTCATAATTTGTGTTTAGGATATGAATATGCCTTTACGCCGCGTGTAATCTGATAGGGAACCTGTGATTTAAATCATTTTTAATTGTAATTCACACAGGAATATAGTGAATTAGTTAATTAGGGTGTTTGATTCAATTCTATCAACTGTGGATTTGGATTAATATGTTTGTGATGCATCGGAAGGTGGTTATAAATACTAATAAGTTCCTGATTAATAATCCAGAATAATGAACATAATTAATGAGAAGTATTTTAATATAAGTGAAACAATAAGTGAAGTTGTGATATTAAATCTCCATAACCTGATTTTCAACTAGTGGTGGTAGTAGTTGTAGTCTAATTATATATTTTAATTCACAACATTAAATCGATTGTTTAAATAAAATTTATTTGGTTAAGAACTAGTACTTGGTGATTTTTATTAAATAATTCTTCATGGGAACGATACTCTACTTTCACTTTATTACTTGCTGATCGTGTATACTTGCACGTATGTTTTGATTGTGAAATCAATCAAAAATCGTCCGAAAAGGTTTCGACAGACCTGACCCGATCCTTACAGTCTTGTCCTTCTTCCCGGGGATCAACTCAACCGCTTTGGTTTCTTTTGTAGGTATGACTAAAGGTTCAGTGCTACTTTCTATAAACGACTCAAGCTTAATAGCCATAGCTTGCTTCTGCTTACTAACCCCCACACCTAAAGTGATTAGAACATTTCTGTAGTATCTCCTTGCCAAATCTAAATCACTAGCGACTTCCCTAACCCTATGTGGCGTAGGAAACTTGATCTTGAAATGGGAAATCGACGTCACTGCCTAAAGAGTTGTCAGAGTGGGCCTTCCCAGAATCACATTGTATGCCGAATCCACATGCACCATGTAGAACTTGCACATAATTTCCACCTGCTGGGGGTCGTTTCGAAGACAACTGACAGCTCAATAGTCCCTGCAACTTTGATCTACTCATTGCTGAAACCATATAATGGAGACTCCTGCTCGATCTCCATTTGCCTCCCATCCAGGTTCATCCTTTGATAAACATGTGCATATATGATATCCAACGAAGATCTATTATCAATCATCAATTGATTTATATCCAGCGAACCCACCTGTGAAGTAATTACCAAAGCTCCCTCGTGTGGTTCGATCGGTTCTAAAGGGAAATCATCATCAGTGAAAGAGATCACCGAACCCGGGTACGCCCTTTCACGCCTTGCAGGTTTGTCCGCTACAAACATTACCATATCCAGGTATCCACGTCGCTTCTTTCCAACAACTTTTCCCATAGTTCCACCTGTGATTACATCTACCACCTGGCGTGTCACCTAAGTTTGATTTGGTTGTATGGACTAACTGGTCTGGACAGGTGCAGTATTGCCTTATTGTGTTCTTGAGGCCTCTTGTCCTACCACATACTTGACCAAAGCACCATTTTGCACGTTCTTTTCTATCATCTCCTTCAAACCCCAACTTCCCTCTGTGGCATGCCCTGCCTCTTGATGGTAATCACAGTACCTATTCAGATTCCCTGTACCGGGTTTTATGTTGTCTTTGGGTGGCTCAAAGTAGGGTTGCCCTCTTATCTGCTCCAGTATGGTAGCCCAATCAGTATTAAGCTTTGTAAAAACCCTATTCACCTTATGATTCGGAAAAGCGGCCTACCTCCCCTCGAACTCCCATTGTTATTGTATCTCTTCTAATACCCATCTGACCGATCATTATTGCCACCGTACCTTCTTTGGTTACCGTCCGATTTATTCTTATCCTTTTCCTTCAGTTTTTCTAAAGAGCTCAACTTTAAACTGGTCATGGCTTTATCCACCACTATGAAGCCTTTAGCTTTATCAAATGCTTCGGCCAGGCTCTTCGGGTGATTGAACATTAGCTTTTTCATCAATTTTTATGATTTTACCATATCCAACCCATTCTGAAAGAGTCCTACTGCCTGAAGGTCATTAAGGTCTGTCACCTGACCCACTACTTCTCTGAACCATTTCACGTGTTGGCCCAACGTTTCATTAGAATATTATTTGATATGTGACAATGATCCTGTGGGCTTTCCTCTTCTCTTGTTACTCCCAAACTAGGCATGGAACTTGTCGCACATCTCCTCCCATGACGAGATTGAGTTTGGGGCTAAGGTCATCATCCACTATCTGGTATCTTTCCTCAAAGTTGTTAAGAAGGTCTGACACTTAGCCGCATCTGAGTTATTGTAATAATCCATCAACCTATCATACGCCTGGCTGTGCTCGTACGAATCTCCTGAGCCATCATAACTTTCTATATAGGGGAGCTTTTTACTGGGGTCCGCCTTTTCTCGAATGATTTTTGGAGAAAAAGGGGACGCCTTTTTTCCTGAACTCACGTTCCCCTGTTTAACTTCGACCAATTCTTTTGGAAGCTCCTCTAACTTTCTGGCCAACAGTTCCATCCCATCAAACTTTGTGGGCACTTCTTTCTTTGGGGAGTCCTTCTTACCATGACTGGGTCGACCCTTCTTGTAAGACCCCAACTTATTATTAATGAAATTTAATTCTCTCTATTGATTATTTTGAAATAGTAAGGGTTGATTTGATTAATGTGGATAGTTAGGGGTAAAATACGCAAATACTTCAAAATAAGCAAGTGGTTATAAAATATTCATTGTTGTTTGGGAATATTCGTTTGGTCGTGGAATATTCGTCTTTGTTGGGAATATTCGTATAACCATGGCTTGAAAAATGTATGTGGGCCCCATAACGGAAAGCGATTGGATGAAGAAACGCACAAATATAAGTGGTTTAAAAATAGCAGGCGTGGTTGTTATCAATTAATATCGTTAAAATACCCGGTGGTTAAAACACAAGAAGATTACCAGTATTGCACCAATTATTGATTCTTACGTAAGAAGGCACTACTCAATAATGGTTAAAGAATTATATTCAATATTTTATTGATTTAATAATTCTTTGCGTTGATATTTTATATTCTTTGTTGTTTCAATAATTGTCATTACACGTATTTTCATTATCAAAGCAATAATTCATATTATCCGAATAATATTATTAGATAACATTATTGGCAATGTCTAGAAAGTTACATCTAAGGAGAGGTTTGGTCACCTAATTGCGGCGCCAAGAAGAAGAAATTCTTATTGGAAAGCCCCTCTTTCCTGAGGCGCACTGGTTGTCAATATTGTGATTCTCAGTAATATTATTTGTGAATAATTAATTATTGATTCATATGATGAGGAAAATATTGATTTTATGTGGATATAGATGGAGAAAAATTTTAATGTGACAATTGTTGAAAATTGAAATTTTATCTTTTTCTGATAAAATAATTCATTTAAATATATTATTATATTTTAATAATATAATAATGGTGATATTTTTACAACGAATGTGGGATATATGAGTATACGAGGAGGAAGAGTATTTTTGTTGCAATAAATGTTTAAAACATGTTAAACATGTTGGTGGACCCCATTTATTGACCGAAATTTGATTATAGCTTGTAAAATCGCCCGTTTGTGGATTTCGGTCAATTTCTGTTTGGAATTCGGAAAAACTTTCTTCTGCAAAGTTGTAGAGAATTGAATTTCCTATAAAAACTCGCGAGATTTGAATTTTCTGATAAAAGGGCTATTTATTATGAATTATTGAAGTTTCGAAGTTTCAAATAATTAATTTTTGGGAGTTTTAGTTAATTATTTTGAGAAAAACGTTTTTTGCAACTAAGTTGGCCTCACATGTGATTCAAATGGGCTGAGATCAGTTGTCTAAGGTGGGCTAAAGAAAATATGAAAAATATATTAATATTATATTCAATTTTCTACTTTGGTGTTCTAAGCATTTTCCTATAAATAGGGTGCTTAGGTTAGAATTGAAAAAACACACCAGAAACTGAAGTTTCTCTCTATTTCTCTCTCGATATATTGAGCGTATTCTTGTGAGTATACTTTGAGTATTGTTAGACGGTGCAAGTTCCCTCAAAGACTATACCCTTTGATTCCAAATTAGAAGTACTAATCTTTCGAGGTAAGAGATGTTATTTTCTTCTCAAATGATATTATTTCTTCAATATCATTATCTTTGAAATATTGGTTGAAACTTTTTATCAAATTTGGAACTTTTCCATGTCTGGGGTTACTATTCACGAGTTACTATTCACGAGTTACTATTCACGAAGTTACTATTCACGAGTTACTATTATTCACGAGTACTATTATTAAGCGTGAAGATGTTTTTGGGAAATTTCTATCTTTTGGTGTCTGAGTTACTTATTCACGATATCAAGACTATTCACGATATCGTCACTATTCATAGAAAAATAAAATTTCTTCTTTTGTCCAAAATATCTATTCGGATACTAGCTTTGATTGTATCCATATTTTGATCATTCTTGAATTTTACACCACTATGATTATTTTTGGGGTATTTTTGAACATGGATAAAACAAAGTACTGAATCCTTAATCCTTAATCCTTGTCATTTTGTTTCTTTGGATTCGTTTCTTTAAAAATATTTTCATCATCCTCGGTCTTAAATGATGATATTATTGAATATCTTTGGCACGTGAGTGCAAAGATGAATGATTTCTGAAGAATATCTTTGGCCCGTAGTCAAAAAGATGAGCAGTGTTTAGATGAACATGATTAATCGATGAATATCTTTGGCCCGTAGTGCAAAGATGAATATTTGATTCGGATGTATGTTGATTGATATTACAGGATAAAAGATGACGATGAACTTTTAAATTCATACATAGAAGATAGTAGTTTGCATTCTCTACTTAACTCTTCTAATGAATTATTATTTCCGCTGCGAATATTGATTTAAAATTTATTGTCTATTGTATTCTATTAGATTTTTCCCTGTTAAAGATTAACGATAATTTGTTGTATATTATCTTAGTCATAATATTCTTTGTAAGACCCCGAATTTTATGAAATAAAAGTATTCAATTTTTTTTAATTACTATTCATGAGTTACTATTCATGAGTTACTATTCACGAGTTACTATTCACGAGTTACTATTCATGAGTTACTATTCATGAGTTACTATTCACGAGTTACTATTCACGAGTACTATTCATTTAGTACTATTCATGAAGCATGATAATTTTTTTTTCAGAAGAAGGCATTACTCAATAATTGTTACAAGATACTTATCGCTCAATATTTTATTTTATTGATTCAATAATTGCTACGTTGATATTTTATATTATTGTTGTTTCAATAATTATCACATTACACATGATATTTTCCATTATCTGAGACAATAATTCATATTATCCGAATAATATTATTGGATAACATTATTGGCAATGCCTAGAAAGTTCGTCTAAGGAGAGGTTTGGTCACCTAATTCTTGTGAGAAGGAGAAATTCTTATTGGAAAGCCCTCTTTCCAGGAACCGCACGGTTGTCAATATTGTGATTATGTAATATTATTTGTGAATAATTAATTATTGATTTTATGATGAGGAAAATATCTATTTTATATGGACATAGATGGAGAAAATTTTAATGTGACAATTGTTGAAAATTGAAATTTTATCTTTTTCTGATAAAATAATTCATTTAAATATATTATTATATTTTAATAATATAATAATGGTGATATTTTTACAACGAATGTGGGATATATGAGTATACGAGGAGGAAGAGTATTTTTGTTGCAATAAATGTTTAAAACATGTTAAACATGTTGGTGGACCCCATTTATTGATCGAAATTTAATTATAGCAAATTAAAATCGCTTCGTTTGTGGATTTCGGTCAATTTCTGTTTGGAATTCGGAAAAACTTTCTTCTGCAAAGTTGTAGAGAATTGAATTTCCTATAAAAACTCATGAGATTTGAATTTTCTGATAAAAGGGCTATTTATTATGAATTATTGAAGTTCCGAAGTTCCGAAATAATTAATTTTTGGGAGTTTTAGTTAATTATTTTGAGAAAAACGTTTTTGCAACTAAGTTGGCCTCACATGTGATTCAAATGGGCTGAGATCAGTTGTCTAAGGTGGGCTAAAGAAAATGTGAAAAATATATTAATATTATATTCAATTTTCTACTTTGGTGTTCTAAGCATTTTCCTATAAATAGGGTGCTTAGGTTAGAATTGAAAAACACACCAGAAACTGAAGTTTCTTTCTATTTCTCTCTCGATATATTGAGCGTATTCTTGTGAGTATACTTTGAGTATTGTTAGACGGTGCAAGTTCCTTCAAAGACTATATACAGGTATTCCAAATTAGAAGTACTAATCTTTCGAGGTAAGGGATGTTTTTTCTTCTCAAATGATATTATTTCTTCAATATCATTATGCTGAAATATTGGTTGAAACTTTTTATCAAATTTGGAACTTTTCCATGTTGGGGTTACTATTCACGAGTTACTATTCACGAGTTACTATTCATGAGTTACTATTCACGAGTTACTATTCACGAGTACTATTCATGAAGCGTGAAGATGTTTTTGGGAAATTTCTAACTTTTGGAGTCGGAGTTACTATTCACGTATACGGCACTATTCACGTATACGTCACTATTCACCGAAAAATAAAATTTCTTCTTTTTGTCCAAAATATCTATTCTGGATACTAGCTTTGATTGTATCCATATTTTGATCATTCTTGAATTTTACACCACTATGATTATTTTTGGGGTATTTTTGAACATGGATAAAACAAAGTACGAATCCTTAATCCTTAATCCTTGTCATTTTGTTTCACTGGATTCGTTTCTTTAAAAATATTTTTCATCATCCTCAGTCTTAAATGATGATATTATTGAATATCTTTGGCTGTAGTGCAAAGATGAATGATTTTCGAAGAATATCTTTGGCCCGTAGTGCAAAGATGAGCAGTGTTTAGATGAACATGATTAATCGATGAATATCTTTGGCCCGTAGTGCAAAGATGAATATTTGATTCCAGATGTATGTTGATTGATATTACAGGGATAAAAGATAGACGATGAACTTTTAAATTCATACATAGAAGATAGTAGTTTGCATTCTCTACTTAACTCTTCTAATGAATTATTATTTCCGCTGCGAATATTGATTTAAAATTTGTTGTCTATTGTATTCTATTAGATTTTTCCCTGTTAAAGACTAACGATAATTTGTTGTATATTATCTTAGTCATAATATTCTTTGTAAGACCCCGAATTTTATGAAATAAAAGTATTCAATTTTTTTTAATTACTATTCATGAGTTATTATTCATGAGTTATTATTCACGAGTTACTTATTCACGAAGTTACTATTCATGAGTTACTATTCACGAGTTACTATTCATGAGTTACTATTCACGAAGTTACTATTCACGAGTACTATTCATGAAGCATGATAATTTTTTTTTTTTAGAAGAAGGCATTACTCAATAATTGTTACAATAATTAACGTTCAATATTTTATTTTATTGATTCAATAATTGCTACGTTGATATTTTATATTATTGTTGTTTCAATAATTGTCACGCGTGACACAAGATTTTCCATTATCGAGACAATAATTCATATTATCTGAATAATATTATTGGATAACATTATTGGCAATGCCTAGAAAGTTCTGTCAAGGAGAGGTTTGGTCACCTAATCATAGCGCCAAGAAGGAGAAATTCTTATTGGAAAGCCCCTCTTTCCTGAAACCGCACGGTCATCAATATTGTGATTATGTAATATTATTTGTGAATAATTAATTATTGATTTTTATGATGAGGAAAATATCTATTTTATATGGACATAATGGAGAAAATTTTTAATGTGACAATTGTTGAAAATTGAAATTTTATCTTTTTACGATAAAATAATTCATTTAAATATATTATTATATTTTAATAATATAATAATGGTGATATTTTTACAACGAATGTGGGATATATGAGTATACGAGGAGGAAGAGTATTTTTGTTGCAATAAATGTTTAAAACATGTTAAACATGTAAATTGGACCCCATTTATTCGATGAAATTTGATTATAATGTAAAATCGCTTCGCTTATGGATTTGGTCAATTTACATTTGGAATTTGGAAAAACTTTCTTACGTAAAGTTGTAGAGAATTGAATTTCCTATAAAAATTCTCGAGATTGAAATTTTTGATAAAAGGGCTATTTATTATGAATTATTGAAGTTCGAATCTCTCGAAATAATTGATTTTGGAAGTTTAAAATAATTTAAATAACAAAAAGCGTTTTTTGTGCAAGTCTTGTGAGGTGGGCTGTTTGGTGGCTGAGGTTTTGAAGCAAAATAAGTGTGCTTTGGAATAAAAATAATATATATTAATATTTTATTAAATTTTCTACTTTGGTGTTCTAAGTATTTTCCTATAAATAGGGTGCTTAGGTTAGAATTGAAAATCACACCAGAAACTGAAGTTTTCTCTCTCTATATTATCGGCGTATTCTTGTGAGTATTTTGAGTATATTTTGAGTATTGCTATACGGTGCAAAATTAGATTCAACGTTATTCCGGTGTAAATCTCGCTCTTTTGAGGTAAGGGATAGTAAGGGATTTTAAGGGTTATTATGTTTTTAGTTTCGAAATTTTTCTGAACCTTCAAAAATTCTGGAAAAATTTGAAATGATAATTTGATGAGTTTTATATATTGTGTCCAAAAATGGCGATTTTGGATGTATAGATTGAGAGTTATGAATTTTATGAGAAAAGACTATTTTAAAAGTAACCGCTTATAACTCCTTGTGATTAACTCCAAAATTGATGAAATATTTATTGGGAGTACATCTATATAATATCAGTATACCGTGTAAATTTCAGAATTGTTGGATAAAAGTATAATTTATGATAAATGTTTAAATATTCGGTGGTGTTGGCCATGTGAAAAATAGTAAATGAATTTTAAAATTTCGAGAAAAATATATATTCAATATGGAACTATATTCGCTAAATCCCAGAAAAGAAATATTTTGGAACTGATTTGGTATTTTTGATGAAAATGTTCTAGTTATGAGTAAATGAATTAAATATGTTATGTGAAGTAAGAAAATTATAAAATATGATTTATTGGCTTGAGAATCATATATGAGGTATATGCTGATTTTTATGAGGGTTTTGGTTAATGATGATGAAATCTTATGAGTTTGGCATTTTAGATGATTAAATGCATTAATTATTAAAGTGTAAATAATTGGATTAAATTATTTATAAGTTTAAGAAATGATTAAAATATTATTATAATATTAATAATATTAGATTATGAGATTTCTAAGTGATTTATAACATTTGGATTAAGGTGTTATAAATATAGATATGAATTTTATTATGAAACTTTATCTTTTCGTGTCGAGGTTATTATGCACGTATACGGTACTATGTACGAATACGGGGTACTATTCATGACAAATTGGTTTCTTCTTTGACCAAATTACCGTTGATTTATGAATCTTACTCTTGAAATTAAAACTATGTTTTGATTATATTGTTTTTATATAACATTCTTATAACCCTAATGATAATATTTCTCTTTGACTTGAGTGTAAAGATGGGTAGATTATTGGTATGATCGTTACTATAGGTTCTCTTTGGCCAGTAGTGCAAAAGTTGAATTGTTGACTAGTATGATCATGACCATTGAATTTACAATTGAATATTTTTAGCTTAAGTGCAAAGGTGAATTGATCAACATGGTTATAATTATTGTTATATAACTTCTGAAATGATTATGTATTTATTTGAGATATGAATATCTTTGGTAGTAGTGCAAAAGATAGCTTGTTGATGAATATCTTAGCTTTGTAGTGCTGAAAGATGAATTATTGATGAATATCTTTTGCTCGTAATGCAAAGATGACCTGTTGTTGAATATCTTTAGCCGGTAGTGCAAAGATGAATTATTGATGAATATCTTTGGCTCGTAATGCAAAGATGACCTGTTGTTGAATATCTTTAGCCTGTAGTGTAAAGATGAACTGTTGATGAATATCTTTGCCCGTGGTGCAAAAGATGAATTTATTAGTATGATTATGAGCAGAGGCGTGATTTGGTATAACCATGATATTTGATGTTTCGGTAAAGACAGTGATAAAATTATCTTTGTCTGGATGAGAAGATGAATTTAGAATCACAATTATGATTATGAGTTATTCATATGATTGTGGAAAGGGCTGTTCATTGATGTTCTGAGGATAAAATATTGTTGGTGGACTTTTAACGTGGAGAAGACAATAGACTTTATAGTCTATTTGACTCTTTTAATGGATCGCTTCGTTCCAATCGCAACTATGGTTGAAAAGTTTTATCATCTACCATATGTTCTAAATCTCTCGATTTATTCTTGATGAAGACTATTGATAATTTATTTATCTTTAGTCATATATATTCTTTATTGAGCTAGTTGTGCTCACCCTTTTGTTTCACAATTCCTTTCGTGTAATAAAAGTATAATTTGGGTCGGCGTATGGGATAGCGAGGAATAGAATGGTGGTCTATAGATGTTGAGAGTGAGGTGAATTTAACTTGGAAGGGTGTTTTGCCACTATCATACAAGATGTCTAATGACATACAACCTCGTGTCATCATAAGACATGGTTGTGCTCATCCACTTGCTGAGTATATTTACAAGCACTACCTATATAATCTTGGTGTTTGTTTGGAGTATAATACCCAATTAGAGACAGTGGAGATAATGATATGTCAAGAGAAGACTCACCATTGGGAAGAATATGATATTAATCTTCTCATTTTTCTTTGGGTCTATTGGGTCAACCAAGGATAATTATGTGGCCATATGATATCTACCATAACCTAAAAGCATGGCCTCCCATGTATGAAGGTTTCCTGAGCACTTCCCAAAGATTCTAATTTCTAAAAGCAGCTTTTTGACTATACCTTTATGTAAGGTGTCATTGTGACGTACTTCTGAGTTGGTATATATTTGTATCCAAACTCACAAGATATGTGTTGTTGTATTTTGCACGACAATTGTTATAATAAAGTTGTAGTTGTTTTCTGTACCATATATTTGGCGACTCAGAATGGGTTGGATGGAATGGACCTATTTTGGGGGCGTTACATTCTTTACTGGGCTAGTTGAGCTCACCCTTTTCCTTTCTGTTCCATTTTTCTTCTCAGGATGCGAGAATATAGCGAGTACGAGTCGGGGTATGGAATGAAGGTTCTAGACAGAGTTGTTTAGTAGTCCTCACCATTTTTGTAAAATAATGTACCAATAAATGTGATGAGGATTTATTTGAGTATAGATATTATCTAGAAGATAATATTTGTATTCAAACTCACAGCTTTTCTTGTTGTAATAATAAAGTTGTAGTTATTTACATACCATGTATTGACAACTCGAGAATAGGTGATGTATACCTATTTTGGGGCGCCATGATTGGTATCGAGCTTAGGATATGATCTCCTGGCGGAGATCGGGGAATAGAACTAGGAGGGAGAGGCGAGTAAATCCTTTCGCTAGTGTGTCCTACCTAAGCTTATTTTTTTAGTTGGTCAAGATATAAGGATATTATGTGATATATTGATTTCCTTAATTAACCCTTGTTTTATGACAAGATTTGAGAATGTCGAATGAGAATATTAACAATGGAAATGAGACCGTGGAGACGCTCAGACTCTCACCAACGAGGAGAGCGTGCAACAGTGGCAATGTTCCTCCTGTGAACAACACCACCGAAAGCGAGATGATGAGCGAGGGATGTTTAGAAGCTTTTCATAGTTCATGCAAAAATCGACGAGGGAGACTCGTGTTCAAAATACGAAGGAAATGATAGCAATTCACGGGTTGTCACACAATGGCAAGATTCAAAGAGTTGGGACCACCAAAATTTAAGGGAAAGCCGGATCCGATCATGGCGGAAACATGGGTCAAACAAATTACCAAGATATTCGATGTCTTGGGATGCACGGAGGAACAGAAGGTTCCTTTCGCCACCTTTATGTTCCGTGGCGAGGCAAACCATCGGTGGAGTCTCGTGAAGCGTACTCCATCCCACCTTTTCAAAGATGTCTTGGGAAAGCGTTTGAGAACTATTTAATGACAAATACTTTCACGAAAGTGTTCGCTATATGAAGGAAGTGGAGTTCATCGATTAGAGCAAAACAACATGGCGGTGTCTCAAAGACGAGGCAAAGTTTGCGAGTTATCCGGTTTGCACCTCATTTGGTGGAGAATGAGGAACGATGACGCGGATGTTTCTTAGAGGTTTGAAACCCAAAGATACGCCAAGATCTCATTTCTCATAAACTTTTCTCTATTCAGAGGATGTTGTAAACATGGCTCAATTATTAGAGCGAGATAACGAGTACGGTCCAATCGAGGACCATAACCAGGATCGTATCGGAGATAGCGATCAACAGAATAATGATAACGGCGGAGAAAGAAGCAGACGGACAAAATGGTAACCACTGGTGGTAATCATGGCCATGAAAATAGAAGAAGCGAGTGGGAGGAGATTTTAAAAGAGAAGATTTAACAACGATTATGTGAAGACGACAGCGGTCTTGAAAGAATCGGTTCTAAGGGAGGAGAACGACCACCGGTCATATGCTATAAATGCGGGAAAGAGGGACATATCAGTCTAAACTATCCACAACAGTTCAAGGTATGCTATAATTGTGGAAAGGAAGGACATATCGCTTTCGAGATTATGCGATAGTGAAACCTAGTTCAATTGGGACGGTGACTCGAAAGATCATCCCGTAAAAGTTAAAGTCAACGATTCGGGAAGAGCGTTTGTTGTGGATTTGGTCAAAATGCGAGGAACCCAAACGAGGTGATCACGGGTAACTATTTATAAATTCTTGCGAAGTTTATACCTTACTTGATCTGGGTGCTACCCATTCATTTATCTCTCCGCTTGTGCTCAACGTTTAAACTTGACTCAGGAGAAATTAGACTTTGACCTATCTGTGGAAACTCAGTTAGGAGAAACTTTCATCACATCCATTGTTTATAAATCTTGTTTAATTCAAGTTGGCACCATTACCTTACCTCGTTGACCTTATCTCTTTAAAGATACTTGCTTTTGATGTGATTTTAGGGATTGATTGGTTAACTACTCATCATGCCAAAATTGATTGTTTTCGTAAGGTTGTTAGTTTTCATATTCCTAACCAACTTCTTTGCATTTAATTCAAGCAACTAAACCATTAAAATCAATCACTGTCATATCTAATCATAAAGCTATTCGTTTATTGAAAAACAGATGTCAAGCTTTCATAGCTCATGTTATGGATTTGAATAAAGACACGTCAGATTTGAATAATATTCCTGTTGTTATTGACTTTCCTGACGTATTTCCTGAAGAACTTTCCGGTCTACCCCCGGAACGTGAAGTTGAATTTTTTATTGATCTTGAACCTGGTACCAAGCCCATTTCTAAAACCCCAAATCGAATGGCTCCTATTGAACTTTAGGAGTTAAAGGTCCAACTACAAGAGCTGTTGGACATCGATTTCATTCGTCCTAGTACATCTCCTTGGGGTGTTCCTGTTTTATTCGTAAAGAAGAAAGACGGGAGTATGCGACTTTGTATTGACTATCGAGAATTGAACCATGTCACCATCAAGAATAGGTATCCTCTACCTCGTATTGATGACCAATTTGACTAGTTGCAAGGAGCACAATTCTTTTCAAAGATTGATCTTCGTTCTGGATATCATCAGCTGAAGATTAGAACTGAGGATATTCCAAAGACCGCCTTCAGAACTCGGTACGTGCATTATGAATTCTTAGTCATGTCTTTCAAATTGACTAATGCTCCTGCGGCTTTCATGGATATGATGAACCGAGTATTCAAGGAATATTTGGATCAATTCGTTGTTGTCTTTATTGATGACATCCTCGTATATTCCAAAAGCCGTGAAGATCATGAGCACCATTTGAAGCTGGTACTCCAAAGGCTTCGTCAAAACAAGCTTTATGTCAAGTTGAAGAAATGCGAGTTCTGGCTTGAGGAAGTAGCATTCCTTGGGCACATGGTGTCGAAACATAGAGTATCCGTTGATTCGGCCGAAGATTGAAGCAATACAAAGTTAGAGAAGCAACCAGAGTTTCGGTGGTTGAATAAAGACACGTCAAATTTGAATAATATTCCCTGTTGTTATTGACTTTCCGACGTATTTCTGAAGAACTTCGGGCCTACCCCTAGAACGTGAAGTTGAATTCTTTATTGATCTTGAATCGTACAAAGCCCATTTCTAAAACCCCATATCGAATGGCTCCTATTGAACTTCAGAGTTAAAGGTCCAACTACAGGAATTGTTGGACATCGGTTTCATTCTGGCCCTAGTACATCTCCTTGGGGTGCTCTGTTTTTATTCAGTAAAGAAGAAAGGCGGAGTATGCGACTTTGTATTGACTATCGGGAATTGAACCATGTCACCATCAAGAATAGGTATCCTCTACCTCGTATTGATGACTTGTTTGACCGATTCTGCAAGGGGCACAATTATTTTCAAAAATCGATCTTCGTTTTGGATATCATCGGTGAAGATTAGAATCGAGGATATTCCAAAGACCGCCTTTGAACTTCGATGCGGGCATTATGAATTCTTAGTCATGTCTTTCGGATTGACTAATGCTCCTGCGGCTTTCATGGATATGATGAACCGAGTATTCAAGGAATATTTGGATCGATTCGTTGTTGTTTTATTGATGACATCCTCATATATTCCAAAAGTCGTGAAGATCATGAGCACCATTTGAAGTCGGTACTCCAAAGGCTTCGTGAAAACAAACTATATGCCAAATTGAAAAATGCGAGTTACGGCGAGGAAGTAGCATTCCTTGGGCACGTGGTGTCGAAACATGGAGTATCTGTTGATCCGTGAAGATTGAAGCAATACAAAGTTGAGAGCAAACGAAAGTTGGTGGATCAAGCACGTAGCTTTTGGGCTTATTTGGTTATTATCGGAGATTCGTGGAAGGGTTTTTTCGAATCGCTACTCCATTAACCCAAACTAACTCGAAGGATACAAAATTCGTTTGGAGCGAAGAATGCGAGAAGAGTTTCCAAGAGCTTAAGAGGAGACTTATTTTAAGACTGTTTCTAACAATACCATCCTGGTTCGGATGGATTTGTTATCTACAAACGATGCTTCGTGCAAAGGGTTAGGATGTGTTCTCATTCAACGTGGGAAAGTCATAGCCTATGCCCGCATGACAACTTAAAGAGTATGAGAGGAATTATCCTACTCATGATCTAGAGTTAGCGTGCGATGTTTTTGCCGCTTAAAGATATGGAGGCACTATCTATATGGGGAGAAAGTGGAGATATATTCGCACCATAAAAGGCTTAAATATTTCTTCACTCAAAAAGAACTCAACATCTGGCAAATGACGTTGGCTCGAGCTATTGAAAGACTACGACCACACTATTCAATACCATCCCCGAAAAGCTTAACGTGGTAGTGACGCGTTGAGTAGAAGATCATATGCGAGAACGAAAAGCGATGATGTCAAGTATATGCATAGAGCCAACTTTAATAGAAAAAGTTAAGGTTGCTCAAGCCACGGACTTTGAAATGATGCGTATGAAGAAGAAAGTACAAGAAGGAGCTATTCCTAAGCGAGAATTGATGAAGAAGGAATACTTGAGTCCACTCTAGACTTTGTGTTCCTAACGACTCGATTTGAAGTACAAGATTATGATGGAGGCACACAATACACCATTTGCAATCCATCCAGGAAGTACTAAAATGTATCGTGATCTTCGACATACATTTTGGTGGAACAATATGAAGAGAGAGATTGCAAAGTTTATCTCAATGTGTTTAACTTGTTAACGTGTAAAGGCGGATCATCTAGTACCTAAGGGTCCGTTGCAACCACTTGAGATTCTCGAAATGGAAGTGGAACACATTACCATGGATTTCAAGTATATGGGTCTTCCCTACGGTTTCTCGGGGCATCAATGCTATTTGGGTTATTGTTGATAGATTAACCAAGTACGCTCATTTCTTACCGACACGGAGACTTATTCACTTGACGCGTCTTGCTAGTATATACGTGAATGAGATTGTGAGGTTGCATGGCATACTGTATCCATAGTTTTGGATCGTGACCCAAGATTCACTTCAAGATTTTGGGTTAGCTTGCAAAAAGCTATGGGCACGGATTTGATTCTCAGTTCGGCATACCATCCTCAAACCGGACGGACAATCGAAAGGACTATTCAAACTCTTGAAGATTTATTAAGACTATGTGTCCTAGACTTCAAGGGCAGTTGGGATAAGTATTTACCATTGGTGGAATTCTCCTACAACAACAGTTATCAGGCAAGTATAGGTGTAGCTCCATTTGAAGCATTATATGGACGAAAGTGTCGCTCTCCAGTATGTTGGGATGAGGTGGGTGAAGCAACACTGTTGGGACCCGAGTTGGTACGTATGACTACGGAAAAGATCCAAATGATTCGACAACGTATACAAATGGCACAAGATCGACAAAAGAGTTATGCGGATCTTCATCGAAAGGACGTGGAATTTAGTGTAGGGGATCATGTATTGTTGCGAGTTGCTCCATGGAAGGGAGTTACAAGATTTGGGAAGAGAGGAAAGCTCAATCCATAATTTATTGGTCCATTTCAAATTCTTGACCGAGTAGGAAATGTAGCCTATAGACTCGCGTTACCTCCGAGTATGTTTCGTGTTCATAATGTGTTTCACATATCTATACTTCGTAAATATGTGAAAGACCCGAACCACGTTATAGAGTTAGAACAGAGACGAGATAGCCAAGACTTAACGTATGAAGAGGTACTTGCCAAGATTTTGGATAGGAAGGAGCATGTCCTACGTAAGAAAGGTCATACCACAAGTTAAAGTTTTGTGGAGGAATCATGCTATAGAGTAAATGACTTGGGAATTGAAAGCGGAAATGAAAGCGAGGTATCCTCACCTTTTGAAACACCTGTGTATCGCACGCCAATTTCGAGGACGAAATTTCATAAGGAGTGGAGGTTGTAAGACCCCAACTTATTATTAATGAAATTTAATTTTCTATTGATTATTTTGAAATAGTAAGGGTTGATTTGATTAATGTGGATAGTTAGGGTAAAATACACAAATACTTCAAAATAAGCAAGTGGTTATAAAATATTCATTGTTGTCGGGAATATTCGTTTGGTCGTGGAATATTCAATATTTGTTTGGGAATATTCGTATAACAAGTGACCATGTGTAGGGCCCCATAACTGAAAGCGATTGGATGAAGAAAACGACAAATATAAATGGTTTAAAAATAACAGGCGTAGTTATTACCAAATTAATCTTGTTAAAATACCCGGTGGTTAAAAACAAGAAGTTTGCCAGTATTGCACCAATTATTGATTCTTACGTAAAAGAAGGCACTACTCAATAATGGTTACGATAATTCTTATTCAATATTTTATTTTATTGATTCAATAATTGCTACGTTGATATTTTATATTATTGTTGTTTCAATAATTGTCACTGCACAAAGATTTTCCATTATCGAGACAATAATTCATATTATCGAATAATATTATTGGATAACATTATTGGCAATGCCTAGAAAGTTCTGTCTAAGGAGAGGTTTGGTCACCTAATTGCAAGGCGCCGATAAGGAGAAATTCTTATTGAAAAGCGCCCTCTTTCCTGGGAACAGCCTGGTTGTCAATATTGTGATTATGTAATATTATTTGTGAATAATTAATTATTGATTTTTATGATGAGGAAAATATCTATTTTATATGGACATAGATGGAGAAAATTTTAATGTGACAATTGTTGAAAATTGAAATTTTATCTTTTTACGATAAAATAATTATTTAAATATATTATTATATTTTAATAATATAATAATGGTGATATTTTTACAACGAATGTGGGATATATGAGTATACGAGGAGGAAGAGTATTTTTGTTGCAATAAATGTTTAAAACATGTTAAACATGTTGGTGGACCCCATTTATTGACTGAAATTTAATTATAGCTAGTAAAATCGTCCGTTTGTGGATTTCGGTCAATTTTTGTTTGGAATTCGGACAAACTTTCTTCTGCAAAGTTGTAGAGAATTGAATTTCCTATAAAAACTCGCGAGATTTGAATTTTCTGATAAAAGGGCTATTTATTATGAATTATTGAAGTTCCGAAGTTCCGAAATAATTAATTTTTGGGAGTTTTAGTTAATTATTTTGAGAAAAACGTTTTTTGCAACTAAGTTGGCCTCACATGTGATTCAAATGGGCTGAGATCAGTTGTCTAAGGTGGGCTAAAGAAAATGTGAAAAATATATTAATATTATATTCAATTTTCTACTTTGGTGTTCTAAGCATTTTCCTATAAATAGGGTGCTTAGGTTAGAATTGAAAAACACACCAGAAACTGAAGTTTCTCTCTATTTCTCTCTCGATATATTGAGCGTATTCTTGTGAGTATACTTTGAGTATTGTTAGGCGGCAGTGCAAGTTCCCTTCAAAGACTATACCCTAGTATTCCAAATGTAAGTACTAATCTTTCGAGGTAAGGGATGTTATTTTCTTCTCAAATGATATTATTTCTTCAATATCATTATCTTTGAAATATTGGTTGAAACTTTTATCAAATTTGGAACTTTTCCATGTGGGGTTACTATTCATGAGTTACTATTCACGAGTTACTATTCATGAGTTACTATTCATGAGTTACTATTCACGAGTTACTATTCATGAGTTACTATTCACGAGTTACTATTCATGAAGCGTGAAGATGTTTTTGGGAAATTTCTATCTTTTGGTGTCGGAGTTATTATTCACGTATACGGCACTATTCAATTAGAAAAATAAAATTTCTTCTTTTTGTCCAAAATATCTATTCGGATACTAGCTTTGATTGTATCCATATTTTGATCATTCTTGAATTTTACACCACTATGATTATTTTTGAGGTATTTTTGAACATGGATAAAACAAAGTACGAATCCTTAATCCTTAATCCTTGTCATTTTGTTTCACTTTGGATTCGTTTCTTTAAAATATTTTTCATCATCCTCGGTCTTAAATGATGATATTATTGAATATCTTTGGCCACAGTAGTCAAAGATGAATGATTTCTGAAGAATATTTTTGGCCCGTAGTGCAAAGATGAATAGGTGTTTAGATGAACATGATTAATCGATGAATATCTTTGGCCCGAAAAGTGCAAAAGATGAATATTTGATTCGGATGTATGTTGATTGATGTTCTGGGGATAAAAGATAGACGATGAACTTTTAAATTCATACATAGAAGATAGTAGTTTGCATTCTCTACTTAACTCTTCTAATGAATTATTATTTCATTGCGAATATTGATTTAAAATTTGTTGTCTATTGTATTCTATTAGATTTTTCCTGTTGAAGACTAACGATAATTTGTTGTATATTATCTTAGTCATAATATTCTTTCTTGGGCTAGTTGAGCTCACCCTTTTCCTTTTTGTTCCATTTTTTCTTCTCGGGATGCGTAGAATATAGCGAAGTATTTAGTCGGGGTATGGAATGAAGGTTCTAGACAGAGTTGTTTAGTAGTCCTCACCATTTTGTAAAATAATGTACCAATAAATGTGATGAGGATTTATTTGAGTATAGATATTATCAGAAGATAATATTTGTATTCAAACTCAGTTTTACTGTTGTAATAATAAAGTTGTAGTTGTTTCTGTACCATGTATTGACAACTCAGAATAGGTGATGTATACCTATTTTGGGGGCGTCACACATCTCATCCAAACTACCTGCTCTGGAAGGACTTCGTCTGTCGTTCCTGCTATATCGAGAACCCGCGGAGTGGTGTACCCTCTTTTGGTTCTCGGGTGAGCGACCTCTAGACCTGCTTTGATCACGAGAGCGGCTCCAAAGCCTACTCTCAAATCTCTTTGTACCTTCATCCCTTTGTCCCCTGGAATGCCTATTTGGAGACCTACCACGCCTTCTGTGACAACCCGCAAATTTAGATAATTAGTTAAATCTTAAATGATGGATTAAAGGTTGAATAATAAACCTAGACAGAAAATAAGTGAATGGATTTGAGATTTCTAGGAAGGAATTTAGTGAATTTAAAAATTCTTATGGTGGACTATTCAGGATTAAGTGTATATGTGTATATGTTCTGTGAAAATGAATATTATGTGAGGGTTTATATTTGTTTATTATATAAACGAATAAAAGAAACTAGTGTGATCCTAATTATATATTAGGAATGAAGAATTTAATAACTTAAGGGTTATGATACGGGAGAATATTAGTATATAAATTATATACTAATTTTAAGAGATTTATTTTATACATCTCAATTAATTAATTTTATAACCTAATTATAGCAAGTCTAATTGGGTTAAGGAAATAAGTGTGTATAAGTAAGAAATTAACTTACTAATGTGTGTAAGGAAACCCTAATTAAATAATGGGGAATGAATAAAAATTAATAAGTATAGAACTAATTTGATTTTTAGGCTCAAAGAATTAATTTGTAGCCCAAGTGTATATTTAAGCATGAGACTTGTAGTTAATTAATTTAAGAACAATTAAATTATTGAGCTAGCCCACTATTTAATATAAATGACAAGTTTAGTGATGACCCAATTTATTTGGTGGAGGAGCCCAAGCTCATTTTAATTAGTAGGCAAAGGAATAAGAAAGTGCAAGCCCAAAAAGAAATAAAAAGGGAGCCCAAGCTTGGCCCAATTAAAATCCACTTAAGGAGGGGCATTATAGTCATTAATTAAGCTGGCTAATAAAAATAAAATGGGTGAATGAAGAGGACATGTGGCCGAAATCGGTGGAGTGGGAAAAGGAGTGGAATGAAATGATGAGTTAACTTTAGTAGGTAAACCACTTCATTTGTTGTCAACTTATTATTTGGACAATACATTAAGTGTTGCTTGCAAGCTAGCTTTTCTATGAGAGAGAATGTGAAAGATATGTTGGGAGATTTGAATTAGATATTTAAGTTATATGCATACACATATCATATTTATTTTTGCCATATGTTTACTTCTTTTTCTCTTTCATCATTTCTAAATAACTTAAGAGCTAAAGGAGAGAGAAAATAGAGAGAGCCCAAGGCATGCGACTTGGTGAAGTAGAAGGGAGTTTTTTTTATGTCTCCAAGAATCATGAAGTTACTTTGTGAAGGAAGAAGAAGAAGAAGAAAGACTTCAAAGGTATAAACCCCAAACACTTAGTTTATGTATTTTTATGATTTGATGGAGAAAAGGGTTTTGTCATTTGAAAGTTAGGACCCTTTTATTTATGTGTTTTAGGTAGATTCATGTATGAATCTAACTTGTTAAAGTATTTAAAGGTGGATCAAAAGGGGAGAAATGAAACTAGGTTTCTAGAAATGTAGAAAACCGTAATTTTTCCTTACCTTGATTGTGTTTTATTTTGTGTTTGATGATTATTTGATGAAATAGATCATTCATCATGGTAGATCCATGGGCGTATGTGTGAGGGCCCCGAATCCGAGGTCCTGAATCATCGCGGATCCGGTTCGATCATTCTATACAACTATTACTATATTTGCAAAAGATATAAACATAAATTGTTTATACAATAAAATTTACACACTATTTCCCCAAGGTCGAGTAACCTTAACTTAATCACATTCATAACTTATTTAACACATAAATTTATTATCAAACTACACTATTACAAAACTAATCGAGCACATGTAAACTAAAGCTGGAATCATCTTTAACCTTTCCTTGTATTCGAAGCATTCGCCTTAATCTGCAATGTTTTATAATGATATAGCAAGGGTGAGCATAAGGATTGCCTAGCAAGTTTAAATTCAACCATTTAACGATATATCATGATTGAAAGAGTCTGAATAATAAACTGGCTATAATTTAACAATATAATTGTGAACTAGCAGGAACAAATTTATGACTGAACAAGTATTATACATGAACAAATATATCTGAAACCAACTGGTAATGAAGGTGATCAGCCTTTCATACCTGACTTATACATGCAATATGTACAGAGTACAATTCATGGCAACCAACAATGATTAACCATAAGCTTATCCGAATGAATCAACTCTTAGTAGAGTTAAGTAAAAATAAAATTGCCTGAACCGTTGATTACTGCTACGCAATTTATACCGCTTTATCCGAAGACCTAATATTAGTAATATAGATCTCCAATATTAGAATAATATCATCACAATATAATACTATAATATATATATATATATATATATACATAGAATAACCTAAACACATAACACATAAACCTATCAGTCTATAACACACATAAGACTCGGTATCAAGTTAAACTATTTCAGCCTGACTTGAACCCGACACAATTCTAACATCCCGTCGGTCTAGTCGGACTTTTATCGAGTCCAAGTTCAATTAAACTCTGCCTAAACACTTAACAATTATCTCAGATAATTTTAATATTAGTCAAAATAATTTTCATAAACGCATAATAATTTTTAAGTAATTATTACCATTTATAATTATTTTTAAATCATTAATACCGTATTTATAAGAATTAAATACCACATAATTCCCTTATCATTATCATTTATTTATAATCAAATATTAATGAAATACATGTCATAATATTATAATATATTTATAATATATCAAAGTATTTTTAATACCTAAAAATCATAATTATATGATTTTAAACACTTAAATCCATTATCCGATAATTGATATTAATATTAAAATATTAATATTTTCATGACAAAATATCAAAACTTATATTATATAACTTAAAATATTTTTCTAACACTTAAATCATTTTATATGATTTTTAAATCATTATTTCTATTTTTCCACAATTTATTTAATATAGTTATTAAATAAACTAATTATCATTAATATTAATTAATTAGTGAAATTCATCACAAAATCTTAAAAGTTATTGAAAATAACTTAAAATATTTTCTTTTACCAAAATATTATTTTTCATGATTTTTCAAGTATTTAAATCATTTTTAAATAATTTATTTAATATTATAATTAAATAAATTAAATACCATTTATATTCCAAAAATTTTAAATATTTATGAAATATACTCAAAATGATTTAAAACTATTTTTTAGACTTTAACATAATTTTTCATAATATATTTAGTATTTTTAATAATTAAAAACCATTTTTTCTATTTATTTATTAAAATAAATTATTTTCAGAAATTAATAATTAATTTTTTAATTAAACTGTCACTAAAGGGCCCTATAGCAACAGACCCGTCGCTATAGGTGTTCGTGGGCTGTTCTTTAGCTTCAAAGTCAGTCACCGAGGTGGGTGGTTTGACCGTGATTAAAACTGTGTTCTTGATGTTACCTGGGCAATCTAGGGCATCACTGTTGTAGTAGGTATGTAATACTACACATACTAACAAACATGATGGCTAAACAACATCAGATAAGAGAGATTCAAGCCTCCAAAATTTCTGACAACCCTGTTCTTCGTTTTCTGGAATTTCCAGAAATGAAGGTACCTACTTTGGATCATTATAACTTTTATTCTGGGTTTCGTTTATGTAATATAATGGTTGAATCATGTAGTACAGATGTCGGACTTCATTTCTATAACAACAGATCATCATAAAAACATCAAACATGATGATCCGATCTGGTAGAATCAAACTAGTGGTGCGAATCGTTCTTGAGCGAATTCTGGGTTTCCCGGAATTCTTCAAAGCTGGAGGTCAACGCATGTTTGACCTTGATTAACTTTCACCCTGATTATGATCTAAGTGATTTAATGACATGTATATGTAGTCTACATACTAGTCTACAACATAATAACAACAAAGTATCCAAATGAGCAATTAACAGCAAGATCAGACGCATTAAAAATCTTGTCAAACCTCATGGGGATTTCTGGGCTGCCTAGAAGGCAGTTTCTGTGAACGGTCAACGGGTTTTGACCGTTCATACCTAGAGATCTAGACATGCTATGACCATGTTATAAGTTTCAGATCAGAGTCCTCATGTCATAGAAGAGATCCAAAACATAAAATACCCAAAACAGTTAACACAAACTGATCTAGAGGGCCTGACATTCGACTGTCAGGCCACTTTTCATTAATTTTTCCAGATTTCAAAATTTTGCTATTTCGTGTACTTTGATGTTACGGATTCACTAAATAGCAACCCAGATCATCAAGTGACACCCTCTAACATAACTTTAAACAATCAATATTTACAGCATGATCTAACATAAAACACATTGATTTCAAAAATTAGGGTTCTTTACCACTTTGAGATTAGATCTTGGATTCTGATCTTGTTAAACTAGGGACTGATATTGGCTTATTATATATCACTCTCTCACTCTAACTCCCGAATTTCTAGAGAGAGAAGGGCTTGGAGAAAAATTGAAATGTCAAGTGGCTTTCTCTCTCTTTAAAACAATATATGTTATGCTACAATGCATGAATCTGTTGAAATGAACTTAATGGCTGGAGTTTTAGGAGTCACCAAGTCAAACTAGTTGGTCACCAACTCCTCATTTTGCCAAGATTTGCAAGTAGGCTCATAAAAATTCAAGAAGGGCATTATAGTCATTTTGATTTTAATTTTAATGACATAAATGTTAATTAGCCAAACCCTTAAGGTTTAGGGTTAGGGTTAGGGTTTGAACCATTTTAGGGTTTAGGGTTTGAAACCCTTAGGGTTTGCAATATAATTTTCTAAAATTTCTAATTTAGGTTTTAAAAAATTGAAAATTAATATTTCTAAATTATAATTAGAAATTTCTTATTATATAAAATTTCTTAATCATAACTTAAATCTTACTAATTAGGATTAGTATTTCCTAATTAAAATGGCTAATTAAGCAATTAGGGTTAAAATAGTCATTATGTTTTATAAACTACTAATTAGGGTTTCTAATAGAAAATAATATTTCTAATTTAGAAATTAGATTAGGGTTTTGTAATTACACATAACTTTAAAATTAGGATTAATATTTCCTAATTAAATTAACACTTAGATTTTTCCTAATTATAAATTAGGGTTTCTAATCCAGAAATTAGGGTTTTCAAAATGTGAAATTAGGGTTTGCTAATTAATTAAGCTTTACCCTAATTAATATTATAATTATTTATACTTACGCCATTAAGTTCCCAATTTAGGGTTTCATAGACCGAATTAGGGTTTTGGATACTCGGAACTAAAATTAGGGTTTCTAGAACCGGTTTTAGGGTTTCTTATAATTCGCTAGGGTTTTCTAACCGAACGTTGACGTTCTTAATATATACTTAGGGTTTGTCACAGATATCGTTTATCTGGTAAACCCTTGACCCTTAACCATATACTGTACACATATACACTCATATACACAGAACATATTCACGTATTCCCTTAATCCTGAATAATTCACCTAAATCCTTCACAGAATTTTGAAATCCTCAAAATTACTTCATAAAAATAACAAACGCATACACTTATTTTCTGTCTAGGTTCTAATGTTGAACCTTAAATCAATAATTAGAATTTTTAAAAATATTCAAATTCTCAGGTTATCACAGTATGAGGTATTGGTAAGTATTATGATGAGCTATGTTGCTTTTATGTGAAAATAGAAAAGTTTTCTTAAAAGACACCAAAGGTTGAAAGATAGATTTTTGAGAAAACCAAGTATGATATGGAAATGACCTTATCTCTCATTTTACTTTGAATTTTTGAGTGTGGTCAATTTCTGGAGTTAGATATATGAGTCTTCTAATATTTTCAAGTGGAATCACTTAAAAAGGATTTATAGATTTTTGTGTGGAATGATTTTAACAAAGCATGAAAAACTGCAAAACGACAATTTAGCTACTGCCCAAAATTTTAAAATGGCAGTTTCGGCAACTTATTTAATGAGATAAAATCCGGCCTTTTGGGGGATGAAAATATATGGGATAAAGTAGGTTGTGTGCAAAAATGAGTTCATTTCGACTTAAAATGAGCAAGTTATGACTATTTTAATTTTAGCATTTTCCCGACAGAAATCGCTATAACCGGAGTTGTATAACTTCGATGGCCACGAAATTTAAAGTGGAGGGTCACGTTAACACATATAACATTATGCCAAGAGTTGAGAATTTCTGGAGTTAAACACGAGGTAGCTAATTTCTTAAGGAATTAACTAGCAACGATAGTTTACCTTCTCTGTGATTGTAAACATACCTAGTAATTTACTGTTTTGCGATATAAATATCGTTAAAACTATGTGTTCATGGTCTATATGACCCCTCAACATGATATAAAAAGTTTTAAATCCTTAGACTGAAGTCATGGAAGAATGTAATAGTAGCAGAGCTCCTGATAGTAAGAAGCAGGATATACTCATTAAATTGAGCATGAAATTAAGTAAATGTTAATTTGAAAACCTAGTTTTAATGAATAAAAGGGGTGGTGATTAGTAAACTGAAATTTCAAGGACGAAATTCTTAGAAGAAGGGGTGAATGTAACAACCCGAAAATTTAGATAATTAGTTAAATCTTAAATGATGGATTAAAGGTTGAATAATAAACCTAGACAGAAAATAAGTGAATGGATTTGAGATTTCTAGGAAGGAATTTAGTGAATTTAAAAATTCTTATGGTGGACTATTCAGGATTAAGTGTATATGTGTATATGTTCTGTGAAAATGAATATTATGTGAGGGTTTATATTTGTTTATTATATAAACGAATAAAAGAAACTAGTGTGATCCTAATTATATATTAGGAATGAAGAATTTAATAACTTAAGGGTTATGATACGAGAGAATATTAGTATAAAAATTATATACTAATTTTAAGAGATTTATTTTATACATCTCAATTAATTAATTTTATAACCTAATTATATCAAGTCTAATTGGGTTAAGGAAATAAGTGTGTATGAGTAAGAAATTAACTTACTAATGTGTGTAAGGAAACCCTAATTAAATAATGGGGAATGAATAAAAATTAATAAGTATAGAACTAATTTGATTTTTAGGCTCAAAGAATTAATTTGTAGCCCAAGTGTATATTTAAGCTTGAGACTTGTAGTTAATTACTTTAAGAACAATTAAATTATTGAGCTAGCCCAATATTTAATATAAATGGCAAGTTTAGTTATGACCCAATTTATTTGGTGGAGGAGCCCAAGCTCATTTTAATTACTAGGCAAAGGAATAAGAAAGTGCAAGCCCAAAAGGAAATAAAAAGAGAGCGCAAGCTTGGCCCAATTAAAATCCACTTAAGGAGGGGCATTATAGTCATTAATTAAGCTAGCTAATAAAGATAAAATGGGTGAATGATGAGGACATGTGGCCGAAATTGGTGGAGTGGGAAAAAGAGTGGAATGAAATGATGAGTTAACTTTAGTAGGTAAACCACTTCATTTGTTGTCAACTTATTATTTGGACAACACATTAAGTGTTGTTTGCAAGCTAGCTTTTCTATGAGAGAGAATGTGAAAGATATGTTGGGAGATTTTAATTAGATATTTAAGTTATATGCATACACATATCATATTTATTTTTGCCACAAGTTTACTTCTTTTTCTCTTTCATCATTTCTAAATAACTTAAGAGCTAAAGGAGAGAGAAAATAGAGAGAGAGAGAGAGAGCTCAAGGGGCTGCCGACTTGGTGAAGTAGAAGGGAGTTTTTTTTTCATGTCTCCAAGAATCATGAAGTTACTTTGTGAAAGAAGAAGAAGAAGAAAGACTTCATAGGTATAAACCCTAAACACTTAGTTTATGTATTTTTATGATTTGATGGAGAAAAGGGTTTTGTGATTTGAAAGTTAGGACCCTTTTATTTATGTATTTTAGGTAGATTCATGTACGAATCTAACTTGTTAAAGTATTTAAAGGTGGATCAAAAGGGGAGAAATGAAACTAGGTTTCTAGAAATGTAGAAAACCCTAATTTTTCCTTCCCTTGATTGTGTTTTATTTTGTGTTTGATGATTATTTGATGAAATAGATCATTCATCATGGTAGATTCATGGGCGTATGTGTGAGGGCCTCGAATCCGAGGTCCCGAATCACCGCGGATCCGGTTCGATCATTCTATACAACTATTACTATATTTGAGGAAGATATAAACATAAATTGTTTATACAATAAAATTTACACACTATTTCCCCAAGGTCGAGTAACCTTAACTTAATCACATTCATAACTTATTTAACACATAACTTTATTATCAAACTACACTATTACAAAACTAATCACGCACATGTAAACTAAAGATGGACCCGTCTTTAAGCTTTCCTTGTATCCGAAGCATTCGCCTTAATCTGCAATGTTTTATCATGATATAGTAAGGGTGAGCATAAGGATTGCCCAACAAGTTTAAATTCAACAATTTAACGATATATCATGATTAAAAAAGAGTCTGAATAATAAGCTAGCTATAATTCAATAATATAATTGTGAACTAGCAGGAACAAATTTATGACTAAACAAGTATTATACATGAACAAATATATCTGAAACCAACTGGTAATGAAGGTGATCAACCTTTCATACCTGACTTATACATGCAATATGTACAGAGTACAATTCATGGCAACCAACAATGATTAACCATAAGCTTATCCGAATGAAACAACTCTTAGTAGAGTTAAGTAAAAACAAACTTGCTCGAGCATTGATTATCGCTACGCTAATTTATACCGCTTTATCCGAAGACCTAATATTAGTAATATAGATCTCCAATATTAGAATAATATCATCACAATATAATATTATAATATATATATATATATATATATACACATATAGAATAACATAAACACATAACCCTATCAGTCTATAACACACATAAGACTAAAGATCAAGTCAAACTATTCAGGTTTGACTTGAACCCATTACTAAATCTAACATCCCGATCCGGATGCAATGGGACTTTTATCGAGTCTAAGTTCAATTAAACTCTGCCTAAATACTTACCAATTATCTCAGATAATTTTAATATTAGTCAAAATAATTTTCATAAACTCGTAATAATTTTTAAGTAATTATTACCATTTATCATTATTATTTTAAATCATTAATACCGTATTTATCTGAATTAAATACCACATAATTTCCTTATCATTAACATTTATTTATAATCAAATATTAATGAAATACATATCATAATATTATAATATATCAAAGTATTTTTAATACCTAAAAATTATATTTATATGATTTTTAAACACTTAAATCCATTATCAGATAATTGATATTAATATTAAAATATTAATATTTTCATGACAAAATATCAAAAGTTATATTTTATAACTTAAAATATTTTTCTAACACTTAAATCATTTTATATGATTTTTAAATCATTATTTCTATTTTTCCACAATTTATTTAATATAGTTATTAAATAAACTAATTATCATTAATAATAATTAATTAGTGAAATGCATCAAAAAATATTAAAAGTCCTTTGAAAATAACTTAAAATATTTTCTTTTACCATAATATTATTTTTCATGATTTTTCAAGTATTTAAATCATTTTAAATAATTTATTTAATATTATAATTAAATAAATTAAATACCATTTATATTCCAAAAATATTAAATATTTATGAAATATTCTCAAAATAATTTAAAACTATTTTTCATACTTTAACATAATTTTTTTGAATTTATTTAGTATTTTTAATAATTAAAAACCATTTTTTTTATTAATTTATTAAAATAAATCATTTTTTTAAATTAATAATTAATTTCTTAATTAAACTGTAAGCTAAAGGGCCTATAGCGACAGAGAAATCATCATATAGGTGTTCTTGGGTCATTTCTTGAGCTTCAAGTCGGTCGTCGAGGTGGGTGGTTTGACCGGTGATTAAAAGCGTGTTCTTGTTGTTATCTCAAGGCGATCTAGGGCATCGTTGTTGTAGTAGGTATGTAATACTACACATACTAACAAACATGATGGCTAAACAACATCGGATAAGAGAGATTCAAGCCTCCAAAATTTTCGACAACCACGTTTCTTCGTTTTCTGGAATTTCCAGAATTGAAGGTACCTACTTTGGATCATTATAACTTTCATTCTGGGTTTCGTTTATGTAATATAATGGTTGAATCGTGTAGTAGAGATGCCGGACTTCACATCTATAACAACAGATCTTCATAAAAACATCAAACATCACAGATCTGGGCCGGTCAAACTAGTGGTCAAGAATCGTTCTTGGCGTAATTTCAGGTTCCCGAATTCTTCAAAGTCGAGGTCAACGCATGTTTGACCTTGATTAACTTTCACCCTGATTATGATCTAAGTGATTTAATGGCATGTATATGTAGTCTACATAATAGTCAACAACATAATAACAACAAAGTATCCAAATGAGCAATTAACAGCAAGATCAGATGCATTAAAAATCTTGTCAGACCTCATATGGATTTCTAGGCTGCCCAGAAGGCAATTTCTGTGAACGGTCAACGGGTTTTGACCGTTCTATCCTGGAGATCTAGACATGCTATGACCCTGTTATCAGTTTCAGATCAGAGTCCTCATGTCATAGAAGAGATCCAAAACATAAAACACCCAAAACAGTTAACACAGACCGATCTAGAGGGCCTAACATTCAATTGTCAGGCCACTTTTTATTAAATTTTCCAGATTTCAAAATTTTACTATTTCGTGTACTTTGATGTTATGGATTCACTAAATAGCAACCCAGATCATCAAGTGACACCCTCTAACATAAATTTAAACAATCAATTACAACATCTAACATAAAACACATGGATTTCAAAAATTAGGGTTCTTTATCACTTTGAGCTTTGATCTTCGATTCTGATCTATAGAGTCTGATCTTGTTAAGCTAGGGACTGATATTGGCTTAGTATATATCACTCTCTCACTCTAACTCCCAGATTTCTAGAGAGAGAAGGGCTTGGAGAAAAATTGAAATGTCAAGTGGCTTTCTCTCTCTTTAAAACAATATATGTTATGCTACAATGCATAAATCTGCTAAAATGAACTTAATGGCTGGAGTTTTAGGAGTCACCAAGTCAAACTAGTTGGTCACCAACTCCTCATTTTGCCAAGATTTGCAAGTAACCTCATAAAAGTCCAAGAAGGGCATTATAGTCATTTTGATTTTTGTTTTAATGGCATAATGTCAATTGGCCAAACCCTTAGGGTTTAGGGTTTGGGTTAGGGTTTAGGGTTTGAACCATTTTAGGGTTTAGGATTTGAAACCCTTAGGGTTTGCAATATAATTTTCTAAAATTTCCAATTTAGGTTTTAAGAAATTGAAAATTAATATTTCTAAATTATAATTAGAATTTTCTAATTATATAAAATTTCTTAATCATAACTTAAATCATACTAATTAGGGTTAGTATTTCCTAATTAAAATTGGTAATTAAGTAATTAGGGTTAAAATGGTCATTAGGGTTTATAAATCACTAATTAGGGTTTCTAATAGAAAATACTATTTCTAATTTAGAAATTAGATTTCGTAATTAGATTAGGGTTTTGTAATTACTTATAACTTTAAAATTAGGATTAATATTTCCTAATTAAATTAACACTTAGATTTTTCCTAATTATAAATTAGGGTTTCTAATCCAGAAATTAGGGTTTTCAAAATGTGGAATTAGGGTTTGCCAATTAATTAAGCTTTACCCTAATTAATATTTTAATTATTTACACTTACGCCATTAAGTTCCCAATTTAGGGTTTCATACACCGAATTAGGGTTTCGGATTACCAATACTGAAATTAGGGTTTCCAAAACCGGTTTTAGGGTTTCTTATAATTCGGTAGGGTTTTCTAACCGAACGTTGACGTTCTTATTATATACTTAGGGTTTGTCACATATATCGTTTATCTGGTCAACCCTTGACCTTTAACCACATACTGTACACATATACACTCATATACACAGAACATATTCACGTATTCCCTTAATCCTGAATAATTCACCTAAATCCTTCACAAAATTTTAAAATCCTCAAAATTCCTTTTTAAAAATAACAAACGCATACACTTTTTTTCTGTCTAAGTTCTAATGTTAAAACCTTAAATCAATAATTAAAAATTTTAAAAATATTCAAATTCTAGGGTTGTCACATTCACCCTTTTTTCAAAAATTTCTTCCCCGAAATTTACCTTACACCATACACCATTCACCATACACCATACATACACAACATCACATGCTACCCAATACACCACTCACAAGAGTAAAAATTCTCAAATTTTGCTGAGGAGTCATATAGACTATTTGTCTATCATTTTCGCAAAGGTTTTATGGAAATTTATCCGCAAACCGTCATAACTTACAGACACAAAGGGTGATTAGCCCGATATGTCCTGTACTGGCCAAGTACTGATTTTATCTATTTCTCTTCACTGCCATAGGCACAAAATTCTACCTCAGTCTTATTAGATTCCGCACCAAAACAATTTGGTTCGGGAAAATTTCTTTCAATGAACACTTAGAGTTTTCATAAATGTTTGTCTAGCTAAATCGAATAGCATAGACTCAAATCAATAATTCAATTCAATCAAATTATTGAAGTGTAGCCAAACCCCGTTGGCAAATTAAAAATTTTGGAAAATATTTTTGAGAATGACGTCATGATGCCGTACTGTATTAACAGTCTGTTTGAGGATGCCATCATTATATGACTTTGTCATAACACATCATACAATAGTGAAACAATAATTTTCAGATCGAATTCACACTAAGTATTCCTGTATTTACAACTCTACCAACTTTTATCATCTCTGCACCAGGTTACATGGTACATGAGTGATAAATAAAATATATTTTGATATTTCAAATCATTTGCATCTAGCTGAAATAAGTAGCATAGACTATACTTTAAACCGTTTCAAAAATGATTACGAGTCTACATATTTTTTTTTCAAAAGCACTTAGTGCGTATTTAGCTTGATGTCAAAATTCTGAAGTCTAGCATAGCTAGGAGTTTTGGAAAACTTATGTCTCCACTAATAATCATTTGCTTACACAGTCTATCTATTTGTATTATCCTTAATACTTCATTTATACATAACTATACCCAGTTCGTCAAACCACACTTATGAGTCCATAAATTTCCACAATCATATGCATTTAAGAACTTTCCTAGACAGACCTTTGGCGTCCATTCGCTGAGGGGTTCATAAACATTTCATATAACTATGAATAAAGTATGTCACATAAGTATGAGTTTTAAGAACTCGTACTTAACCTTATATCCTCTACCTATGACCTATCTATCTGTTATACACATGAGAAAGGAATCACCCTCTTAACATGCATATAGCAAATAGCGCGACACAAACATTTCAATGATTATCATTATCAGAACTAAGTAGTTTTTACACCAAGTACAATTTCCCGCCCACACAAGGAATCATACAACTCAGCTGCCGACATGAATCGTTAATTGAATCCCCATCTACCACTAACACCCTTCTCAATACGAATTTCATTTAACTCGTATTCATAATTCTTTCCTGAATCTGTACCAATTTATAGTACAACTGACACCTAGCAATCTTGCTATAAACTTTTCAATCCTTCGCTCGATCCTTCTTCATACTAAAACCTTATCTGATAACGGGGTGATCTCACTGTATACGTTACGATTCTTTCTATATCTTGATCGTTTTATTTTACGTTCCCCTATCACTGTACTTTTAGTCTTTTAGACTCTATCTATTCACCACTACTGTTCAACTTTTTTATCAGAGTTAGGGAACTCTGTATCTTTTATAACTCGCCGAGATTTATCTTTGAATCTTACCGACCAACTAACTCTATGTGAGTTACGTACTTATCCTAATCACTGCGGTTATTAGTCTCAGGTATTCCTACCTAAGGTTATTAACCTACAGCTCTGATATCAACTGTGAGGGCCCCGAATCCGAGGTCCCGAATCACCGTGGATCCGGTTCGATCATTCTATACAACTATTACTATATTTGCGGAAGATATAAACATAAATTGTTTATACAATAAAATTTACACACTATTTCCCCAAGGTCGAGTAACCTTAACTTAATCACATTCATAACTTATTTAACATATAACTTTATTATCAAACTACACTATTGCAAAACTAATTGCGCACATGTAAACTAAAGCTGGACCCGTCTTTAATCTTTCCTTGTATCTGAAGCATTCGCCTTAATCTGCAATGTTTTATCATGATATAGCAAGTGTGAGCATAAGGATTGCCCAGCAAGTTTAAATTCAACAATTTAACGATATATCATGATTGAAAAAGAGTCTGAATAATAAGCTAGCTATAATTCAACAATATAATTGTGAACTAGCAGGAACAAATTTATGACTGAACAAGTATTATACATGAACAAATATATCTGAAACCAACTAGTAATGAAGGTGATCAGCCTTTCATACCTGACTTATACATGCAATATTACAGAGTACAATTCATGGCAACCAACAATGATTAACCATAAGCTTATCCGAATGAAACAACTCTTAGTAGAGTTAAGTAAAAACAAACTTGCTCGAGCATTTGATTATCGCTACTGTAATTTATACCGCTTTATTCGAAGACCTAATATTAGTAATATAGATCTCCAATATATATATATATATACATAGAATAACCTAAACACATAACACATAACCCTATCAATCTATAACACACATAAGACTTGGTATCAAGTCAAACTATTTCAGTCTGACTTGAACCAGACACAATTCTAACATCCCGACGGTCTAGTCGGACTTTTATCGAGTCTAAGTTCAATTAAACTCTGCCTAAACACTTAACAATTATCGCAGATAATTTTAATATTAGTCAAAATAATTTTCATAAACTCGTAGTAATTTTTAAGTAATTATTACCAATTATCATTATTTTTAAATCATTAATACCGTATTTATACGAATTAAATACCACGTAATTCCCTTATCATTAACATTTATTTATAATCAAATATTAATGAAATAAATGTCATAATATTATAATATATTTATAATATTTCAAAGTATTTTTAATACCTAAAAATCATATTTATATGATTTTTAAACACTTAAATCCATTATCCGATAATTGATATTAATATTAAAATATTAATATTTTCATGACAAAATATCAAAAGTTATATTTAATAACTTAAAATATTTTTTTGACACTTAAATGATTTTATATGATTTTTAAATCATTAATTCTATTTTTCCACGATTTATTTAACATAGTTATTAAATAAACTAATTATCATTAATATTAATTAATTAGTGAAATTCATCACAAAATATTAAAAGTCACTTTGAAAATAACTTAAAATATTTTCTTTTACCATAATATTATTTTCATGATTTTTCAAGTATTTAAATCATTTTTAAATAATTTATTTAATATTATAATTAAATAAATTAAATACCATTTATATTCCAAAAATATTAAATATTTATGAAATATACTCAAAATAATTAAAAACTATTTTTCAGACTTTAACATAATTTTTTAGAATTTATTGAGTATTTTTAATAATTAAAAACCATTTTTTTCTATTTATTTATTAAAATAAATCATTTTCAGAAATTAATAATTAATTTCTTAATTAAACTGTCGTTAAAGGGCCCTATAGCGACGGACCCGTCGCTATAGGTGTTCTTGGGCTGTTCTTGAGCTTCAAAGTCAGTCATCGAGGTGGGTGGTTTGATCATGATTAAAACCGTGTTCTTGATGTTATCTGGGCAATCTAGGGCATCAATGTTGTAGTAGGTATGTAATACTACACATACTAACAAACATGATGGCTAAACAACATCAGATAAGAGAGATTCAAGCCTCCAAAATTTCTGACAACCCTGTTCTTCGTTTTCTGGAATTTCCAAAATTGAAGGTACCTACATTGGATCATTATAACTTTCATTCTGGGTTTCGTTTATGTAATATAATGGTTAAATCATGTAGTAGAGATGTCAGACTTCATTTCTATAACAACAAATCATCATAAAAACATCAAACATGACAGATCTGGGTCGGTTAAACTAGTGGTCTGAAACTGTTCTTGAGCGAATTCTGGGTTTCCCAAAATTCTTCAAAGCTGGAGGTCAACGCATGTTTGACCTTGATTAACTTTCACCCTGATTATGATCTAAGTTATTTAATGGCATGTATATGTAGTCTACATACTAGTCTACAACATAATAACAACAAAGTATCCAAATGAGCAATTAACAGCAAGATCAGACGCATTAAAAATCTTATCGGACCTCCTGGGGATTTCTGGGCTGCCCTGAAGGCAGTTTCTGTGAACGGTCAACGGGTTTTGACCGTTCTATCCTGGAGATCTAGACATGATATGACCCTGTTATCAGTTTCAGGTCAGAGTCCTCATGTCATAGAAGAGATCCAAAACATAAAACACCCAAAATAGTTAACACATACCGATCTAGGGGGCCTGACATTCGACTGCCAAGCCACTTTTCATTAATTTTTCCATATTTCAAAATTTTGCTATTTCGTGTACTTTGATGTTATGGATTCACTAAATAGCAACCCAGATCATCAAGTGACACCCTCTAACATAACTTTAAACAATCAATTACAACATCTAACATAAAACACATGGATTTCAAAAATTAGGGTTCTTTAGCACTTTGAGCTTTGATATTGGATTCTGATCCATGGAGTCTGATCTTGTTAAGTTAGGGACTGATGTTGGCTTAGTATATATCACTCTCTCACTCTAACTCCCGAATTTCTAGAGAAAGAAGGGCTTGGAGAAAAATTGAAATGTCAAGTGGCTTTTTCTCTCTTTAAAACTATATATGTTATGCTACAATGCATGAATCTGCTGAAATGAACTTAATGGCTGGAGTTTTAGGAGTCACCAAGTCAAACTAGTTGGTCACTAACTCCTCATTTTGCCAAGATTTGCAAGTAACCTCATAAAAATCCAAGAAGGGCATTATAGTCATTTTGAATTTTGTTTTAATGGCATAAATGTCAATTAGCCAAACCCTTAGGGTTTAGGGTTTGGGTTAGTGTTTAGGGTTTGAACTATTTTAGGGTTTAGGGTTTGCAATATAATTTTCTAAAATTTCTAATTTAGGTTTTAAAAATTGAAAATTAATATTTCTAAATTATAATTAGAATTTTCTAATTATATAAAATTTCTTAATCATAACTTAAATCTTACTAATTAGGATTAGTATTTCTAAATAAAATTACTAATTAAGCAATTACGGTCAAAATGGTCATTAGGGTTTATAAACCACTAATTAGGTTTCTAATAGAAAATAATATTTCTAATTTAGAAATTAGATTTCGTAATTAGATTAGGGTTTTGTAATTACTCATAACTTTAAAATTAGGTTTAATATTTCCTAATTAAATTAACACTTAGATTTTTCCTAATTTTAAATTAGGGTTTCTAATCCAGAAATTAGGGTTTTCAAAATGTGAAATTAGGGTTTGCTAATTTATTAAGCTTTTCCCTAATTAATATTATAATTATTTACACTTACGCCATTAAGTTCCCAATTTAGGGTTTCATACACCGAATTAGGGTTTCAGATTTCCAGAACTGAAATTAGGGTTTCCAGAACCGGTTTTAGGGTTTCTTATAATTCGCTAGAGTTTTCTAACCGAACGTTGACGTTCTTCATATATACTTAGGGATTGTCATATATTTCGTTTATCTGGTCAACCCTTGACCCTTAACCACATACTGTACACATATACACTCATATACACAGAACATATTCACGTATTCCCTTAATCCTGAATAATTCACCTAAATCCTTCACAGAATTTTGAAATCCTCAAAATTCCTTCTTAAAAATAACAAACACATACACTTATTTTATGTCTAGGTTCTAATGTTGAACATTAAATCAATAATTAAAAATTTTAAAAATATTTAAATTCTCGAATTGTCACATTCACCCCTTCTTCTAAAAATTTCGTCCCCGAAATTTACCTTACACCATACACCATTCACCATACACCATACATACACAACATCACATGCTACCTAATACACCACTCGCAAGAGTAAAAATTCTCAAATTTTGCTGAGGAGTCATATAGACTATTTGTCTGTCATTTTCGCAAAAGTTTTATGGAAATTTATCCGCAAACCGTCATAACTTACAGACACAAAGGGTGATTATCCCGATATGTCCTGTACTGGCCAAGTACTGATTTTATCTATTTCTCTTCACTGCCATAGACACAAAATTCTACTTCTGTCTTATTGGATTCCGCACCAAAACAATTTGTTTCGGGAAAATTTCTTTCAATGAACACTTAGAGTTTTCATAAATGTTTGTCTAGCTTAATCGAATAGCATAGACTCATATAAATAATTCTATTCAATCGAATTATTTAAGTGTAGCCAAACCCCGTTGGCAAATTAAAAATTTTGGAAAATATTTTTGAGAATGACGTCATGATGCCGTACTGTATTAACAGTCCGTTTGAGGATGCCGTCATTATATGACTTTGTCATAACACATCTTACAATAGTGAAACAATGATTTTCAGATCGAATTCACACTAAGTATTCTTGTATTTACAACTCTATCATCTTTTATCATCTCTACACCAGGTTACATGGTACATGAGTGATAAATAAAATATATTTTGATATTTCAAATCATTTGCATCTAGCTGAAATAAGTAGCATAGACTATACTTTAAACCATTTCAAAAATGATTACGAGTCTACATATTTTTGTTTCAAAAGCACTTAGTGCGTATTTAGCTTGATGTCAAAATTCTGAAGTCTAGCATAGCTAGGAGTTTTGGAAAACTTATGTCTCCACTAATAATCATTTGCTTACACAGTCTATCTATTCTTATTATCCTTAATACTTCATTTATACATAACTATACCCAGTTCGTCAAACCACACTTATGAGTCCATAAATTGCCACAATCATATGCGTTTAAGAACTTTCCTAGACAGACCTTAGGCGTCCATTCGCTGAGGGGTTCATAAATATTTCATATAACTATGAATCAAGTATGTCACATAAGTATGAGTTTTAAGAACTCGTACTTAACCTTATATCCTCTACCTATGACCTATCTATCTGTTATACACATGAGAAAGGAATCACCCTCTTAACATGCATATAGCAAATAGCGCGACACAAACATTTCAATGATTATCATTGTCAAAACTAAGTAGTTTTTACACCAAGTAAAATTCCCCACCCACACAAGGAATCATACAACTCAGCTGCCGACATGAGTCTTCTAATATATCCAAGTGGAATCACTTAAAAAGGATTTATAGATTTTCGTGTGGAATGATTTTAACAAAGCACGAAAAACTGCAAAACGACAATTTAGCTATTGCCCAAAATTTTAAAATGGCAGTTTCGGCAACTTATTTAATGAGATAAAATCCGGCCTTTTGGAGAATGAAAATATATGGGATAAAGTAGGTTGTGTCCAAAAATGAGTTCATTCCGACTTAAAATGAACAAGTTATGACTATTTCAGTTTTTGCGTTTTCCCGACGGAAATCGCTATAACCGGAGTTGTATAACTCCGATGGCCACGAAATTTAAAGTGGAGGGTCACGTTAACACATATAACATTATGTCAAGAGTTGAGAATTTCTGGAGTTAAGCATGAGGTAGCTAATTTCTTAAGGAATTAACTAGAAATTTATTTTTAAAAAATAGTAAAAGACCTTGAAAAATTACGGAAAAATACTTTTTATGTATGAAATACATGTATATAAGTATGGCCAAAAGATAGAAAAATAATAAGTTGAATTGGCATTTTCGTGAAAAAGAATAGTGAATTCAGGTTGCTGAAATTGAAAATTATGAATTCAGGTTGCTGAAATTGAATTCAGTCTGCTAATCTGATTTTGGTCCGCTGACATAGTGATTTCAGGATACTGAAATGAAATTCGACTTACTGAAATGATATTTCGGTTTACTGAAAGGTTATCTAGCTTACTAAGATATTATATAAAGGGAAAACTTATAAGTATAAGTTATAAGTGATGAAAAAAATTATCAAAGTATAATGATAATACAAAGACTAAGGTGTAATGTCTAATACTTAACTTTGTGAGTGAAGGTTAGACAAGTTAATATAAGATGATGAGATTATAAGTAAGTAAATGAATATGGTGTTAAGATTATCTAATATTTGACTATGTGATTAAGTGTTAGATAGTATTATGAAATAAGGTATGATATGCTAATTGAAATATAAATCTTATACCTGATAGGTCTTTTCAATAAAGATAATAAATTAAATTGTGTAGCGGTAATCGACTATGCAGGCAAGTTTCCTTAACTCAAACTCGAGTTATATTTCAAAGCATGTTAGTGAATGATTATTGATGATTATTCACGTCTAAACTGATTATTGATTCGCACTTAGTGCATGTTGCATATGTTCATCAGGTATGAAAGGCTGATCACCTTCATTACCATAAGGTTCAGTTAAATTGTTCATGGTCATTGTTGACCTTCAAACATTATTGATTCAATCATTCAATTATTGACATCTTGATTCATGTTCCTTTACAATTATTAAATTGTTGAAAACTTGAAAGTTTATTATTCTTTCAATCATGATATATCTTTATTGAATTTAAACTTGCTGGGCGAAGTAGTTGCTCACCCTTGCTATATCATGATAATAAATTTCAGATAAAGGCGAAGGCGTGAAGAAGGACAGAGACAAAAGCAAAATACAGTAATAGATTGTTATAAGAATAACTATTTAGTTATCTTATTGTAAACCTTTATAATTTTGAAGGTATGTATTCAGTTAAGGTTAATAAACCTGGGAAAATGTTATAGAATTATGTAAAATAAACAATATATGTTTATTTGTTCCGCATTAGATGATAGAATATGTATGATGATGAAGTATCGTAACGTACCAAGTCCGAGGTTCTTGGGACCCGGATTTGGGGACGTCACACCTTCTGGATCGAGTATAACTGGAAGCCTCGTCTTCCTGTTCGGCCACAAGGACCATCTGTTTCACAATCTCTTCCTTCTGTTGCAGCAACATCTTCAAAGCCTTATCCGTCTCCAGTGCCATTTTGGCCAGAGTAGATTTCCTATCCTCGTGATCGTCTCGGTGTTGGGTTTGAGGCGGTGTGCCTTCTACCCTCCTCCGATCATTCCTATTCCTTTTACTGGCTGTAGAGAATAGCTTCCTCCTGACATCATCGTGATCTCTATCTTGAGACCCTACTGGGGTACCCTGTGGGCCAAGCCGCTCATGGATGATCTTTGACGACCCCATTTTATCTTTAACAGACCCTCTCTGGCGAGAAGAACCTTCTGCCATTGGCTGTCTTGCAGCTGAAATCGTCCTACTGTTCTCCATGATTTCAGACATAGGAAGTTGATGATTGTGATTGAAAATCCAGCAACACTAGAATGCCCTCCTTCTAGCGCCAATGTTAACGCCAAGATCCGTCCACGCTCTCTAATCACCAAAGTGCGTCCAATCCTGCACAAAAATGAGTAAACACCGAAAGCTTGATGGCTTGGTCCGCCGGGGGATAGCTCCGATGTGAGAATAAGTACAGGCTGAAACAAGGTTAACAAAGGAGGCTTAATGCTCTAATGCTGGAAAGTAATAATTTGCATGTACCTTAGAATAAGAGAAAAGCTCTGTATTTATAATGTTCTCACCACCTTCATGAAATCCTTCTCCGAATCAGATTAAGGTTCCCATTCAAACAACCATTCCTTATTAGGATAACACCGAATCTCCTACAATAAAGGAAGTTGATGTATAATCCAACGCTTCATTCCATATTTAGAGAACAAATAGAATTTGGAACCTTAATCCACGAATTCCCCGTCTACCAAAAAAACTCCTGGTCCAAGCCCACATAACACCATAGGGACAACATCCCACTATAATTCACAGGCTTGAATATCCTGGGCCCAACAATAAGAAACAAAAAGAAATAAATATGTCACGAAGAAGATGAAATAAATGTGTAAGGTAGTAGATATAAGAATTAATACTTGACGACTTTTGTAGGAGTTAAGAATGGTAAGAATTAGATAGCACCGATAGAAGAGTAATTGAGGTACATGGAGGAAATGAAGAAGTATGTGGTCAAAAATATATTTAATTTTAGAAAGACAAGTTTGAAGGGGGAGGGACACACAATTTCTTATCATTTAAAAATTTTTCTGCTAGTATATTGTGAGTATTTCTATGAGTGTGGTATTGATACTCAGAGTGTTGATAACGCCAATAAAAGTGCTGGAATTGCTCAAGTTGATTAAATACATAAAAAGTAGAATCTAGTCACATGTTAAGGTAAATGTTATCGTTCTCCATTCATCTCTTAATATTTAGACTTGTTACGGTAAAAAATATCATGTTTGTACCTCACATAATATTAAATGGTGAAAATTTCTGAAATTACATTTCATTAAATTTTTCTTAATAGTTCGTGTTTCATCTAATATTTTGACCTACACCTTCCTGTTGAACTCTTACCGTTATATTTGAACTGTGAACTTTTGAATTGTGAATACTTTGGACTTTTAACTTTCTCTTTGAACTGTGAACATTTTAGACTGTTAAATATTTCTTATACCGTGAAACTTATCATTGAATTTTCTACCTGTGAACCTTGGACATTATCCATGAACTTGGACTAATATTTTAGACATCATGTTGACAATTTGGACATTATTGAACTCTAGATAACTTAAATTATTCCGTAAACATAAATAAATTACAAATCTCTAATGTTTACTATTTATTTATTTATTTTTATTATTTTTGTTCATCCTTTATATTATTGTTGTTTGCTGGGTGCAAAGGCAATATGATTGTTGGGTGTCTTTAGTCTGTATAGCAAGGACACGTGGTGAAAATTCTCTTTGGCCTGGGTGCAAAGAGGAACTGTTGTTTGGCATGATCATGATCGTTGGTGTTACTGATGATGTAGTCCAAATGATGGACTTTAATTTAGAGAAAACATTAAACATTATTTTCTATTTGACTCTCATAATGGATTGCTTATTCCACTGCAAATTATTTATTAAAGATTTGTTATGTCTAGCATTTTCTAAATCTCTAATTTAATCAATGTTGAAAACTAAAAATAATTTTAATTTTCGTTATCTTAGTCATGAAATCCTTTAGTGGGCAATTCGAGCTCACTCTTTTATTTCCTAATTTCTTTTAGGAAATGAGAATGTTGGCGTAGCTAATAAGGAGAACAGGGGAACGAAGTGATAGTCTAAGTTAGTAGTTGTAGTAGTATTAATCAAGTTAGAAAATACTATGCAAATAATTGTAATGGGGACTTAGTGTGTGTATTACTGTGCTATACACGATATTATAATAATTTTTATTATGTGAGTAGTGTAAGTGTTTTGTATTTTGACTCAAATTGAGTTGAATAAGCCCGAATTTGGGGACGTCATAATTGGTATTAGAGTTTAGGGATATGATCTCTGGTGGAGATCTGTGATTAAAATTAGGAGGGGAGAGACAAATAATTTCTTTCGTTAGTATGTCTTACCTAGTTAAGTTGAATTATTTTTTATTTGATAGGTTTAGATATAGGGATAAGAATTAACGTATCACTCTCTCTTAACTAACCTTGGTATTTGTGCTTGTATTTCAAAATGACATAGGAAAATCAAGAGATGAACTATGGAATGCAAGAGACAATGATAATTGAGAATCAACCAACCATAAATCGAGAGGCTGAAAATCACGAAGCTGGGAATTAGGGGGCAATAATCCTCTAGTAACTCTAGAAAATAACGCTCTATCTTGACAACATGATGTATGATGCCTTTTTGAGGGGCATTTTATAATTTATGTAGGGCCATGTACGAAGAATTCTGGTTGATTATACCGTTAACGTATGACTGGTCACTACAAGACTGTTTAAAGAGTTGGGACCGCCCAAATTTTTCGAGAAGCATACCTGCAGAGGTCTAGATCAAATATATGATGAAAATATTTGATGTACTATGATGCACTGATGAACAGAAGGTTCCTTTTGCTACCTTTATGCTAAGAAGAGAGGTGGATTATTGGTGGGAATTAGTGAAACGTACTCATCGTTTGGCCCTCGAGATGTGTTGGGCGGAGTTCCAAGAACTATTTAATACAAAATATTTTCTAATGTGGTGAAATTCATCAAATTGGAGCAAAATAATATGACTATCTCCCATTATGAGGCCAAGTTTGTTGAGTTGTCCCGGTTTGCACCTCACTTGGTGGACGACGACGAAGAACGAATGAATTTTTTTTTTACGAGGTTTAAAACCTGAAATTTGTCAACACATTATTTATCTTAAACTTTGTTAATATTCAGATATCGTGGATATGGCTCAATTACTGGAGTGAGAAAAAGAGATGTCCCAATCAGGTGGTAATGACCATCAAAGGGAGAGAAATCATGATAATCATCGTGAAAATAGCAACAATCACCATAATAATGACAACCATCGAGGCGGTAATCCTTATGCTAAGAATGAAAACCACTCTGCTAGTTATCATGACACAAATAATAAAAGGGTTGAGTCCAATGGAAATAATTTCAAGAAAAGAAGGCTTAATGATGATCGTGGAAAGGCATTAGCACCAACATTAACATCTGTTTCAAAGGGAAAAGAATAAGCACTAGTTAAATGTTACAAGTGTGGGTAGGAGGGACACATTAGCCCAAACTGTACTCAACCGTCCAAGGTTTGCAACAATTATGGGAAGAAAGGTCACATAGCTCGATTCGTCCTTTAGCAAAATCGAATCCATTTGTCATGACGACATCAAAGGTAAACACTGACAAGCCAAACCATGGCTCATGGGAGAGTTTTTGTCGTAACATTCCAAAATGCGTGGAAACCAAACGAGGTCATAACTGGTAAGATATTTATAAACTTTTGTGAATTCAATGTTCTGTTCGATACTAGCTCTACCTACTTTTTTATTTCAGCCGTTTGTCCTCAACGTATGAACATGAACACAAAAATTCAGTATAGTGATAAGCAAGAATTGATCCCACAGAAAGTGATGTTGTCTTAGTTTATTCTTCTATTTCTTAAATCAAAATAACATTAAATATAAATTAGGGGGTTTTGAATTCAGTATAACTAACTAATGTAACATCAAATAATTAATAAGAATAACAAATAAATTAAATACTTCAGTTCAGTATCACCTTTTTCCAGTAATAGAATAATCAAGTTAGACGACATTTATCCTTCAATGAAATTAATAACCCTAGATAACCTCAATCGTTAATTATCCGAAATACTCCTAAGGTTTTAAATCTAATGTGACAATCGCCCATATTTAAAGAAAAAAACACTGTCCTTGTGCGACACAACAAAACAACATTGTTCAATTCCTTTATAAGCATCAAATGTGATAAAACAGCATCTCAAAAAATTAAAATAAACCTTTTGCGACACAACAAACTTATAATGATAAATTGATACTCTATCATTTTATCATGCTAGAAGGTGACGTTCGATATTCCAAATATCTTTGAACGCTTAAGACTTAATATAATTTCTTGGAGGGGTTTGTTATTATTTGTCTCATCTTGTTTAGTGCGCATGCACGCACACACACACACACACACACAGTATAAGCATGCACATATAGAATACTATATTCTATCCGGATTGATTATGGACTTTTGTTCTAGTTTGGTGCACTAGAGCCACCAAGTGAACCAAAAGGCCAAACCTAGGTTGCAATAACTGAATTGAAATATAACTATTATATTTAAACGCGGGCTCCATTACAAACGGGTCTTCAAGCGCTCCTTGCTCCTTTGTCTCCAATTCTTCAAAATTAATTCTAACTATTCCTATTACAAAACTATTTACAATAAATAGAAACCTTGATCAGCAGTCAAGGGGAAGTACATAGGAGGGAGATATAATTTACATTAAGAAAAATTAGAGAAGGCGAGGTACACATACCCTATTTATAAAACCCATTCATTTAATCATCCATCTAAAATAAAATCCAAATATCCATTAGTCAATTGTCCATAATCAACTCCATTTATTATCATACATATCACCATATGCATCAATAAATAACAGTCATCACATGAATAAAGAAAGCCATTCCATATATGCATTGATATCATTTAATGGGCAATTAAAAGTTTACACTACAAGAAAATGGCCTAACAACGACTAAGACTTTCAGCGACCGCTATTTTTGGTAATTAATGTGAGTAATAGTGACCGCTATTAGGGACCGAACGTTAATCTAGTCGCTAGTTAATATTAGCGACCGAATACGGTCGGTGATTTAATTTTCCCTCTAACAATTTGGCACAAATGATGGCGGGGAGGTTAGCTGTGACTGATTATTAATAGAGACCACTATGCGGTCGCTAATACAACCACATCAATAAAAAATAGCGACCACGTTCGGTCGCTATTCTCGGTCGCTGATGTATTTTAATCCCAGACAATCGAATAGACCTAACTCAGTCGAACAGAAGAAGAAAGAAGAAGAAGAGAGAGAGAAGAAAGAAGAGCGGGAGAAGAAAGGGTGGGTTTTAATATTTTCCTACAAAACAAATGTAAGTTGTTTTGATGACAGGATAACATGACATGATTTGATATCTGTACAATAATGGAACTGACAGGGAATGAAAATGATATTTACATTTCATTGATATTTACATATAATTTGAGATTTATATTGAATTAAAAAGGAAAGGCATAAAGAGATTTTTTTTCGCGTTTGGTTTATCAGAGGCTGACCTAGCTTAGGTTTACTCTCACGGGGCTTTTCGATATGGAGGTTCCCAGATCATCGCAATCTACTATATGGGAAATTAATCTGATCTTTCAACTAGAACGGATCTGAGTGGTACCTTTCCTGAGCCTCACTTGGGCTTAATCGCCACTGGAGTCCAGTAATCAGTGACCGACGGGTTCGCTTCCTGGTGGAGGAATTCCACAACATGCATTCATCGCGTCTCACCGCATGCAAAATGATGACATTGTGCGAATCACTAATATAAAACGTGGTAAATAGAAATTCATATCCATTCAATTTAAAGACGTCCTTTCACACACATGCACAAAGAAGGGAATAAAAAATGATTGAAATGTGGCTTAAGCCCTCTACTGTCCCCAACAGAGTCGCCACCTGTCGATGCCAGAAAAATTTCTCCCTTTTCCTAGGTGTTTCTTACCCTTTATATGTTCTATGTGAATTTGTTTGTTCTGAAGGGCGAGATTTTAAGGGAAAAAAATGAGATATAATGTCGACGATATGAAAAAGATTTGATTTTTATTGGTCTGAATTAGACAGAGTTACCAATTGATATGAGTTAAATGGTTGTATCAACTCAACCGAGTTTTGAAAGATTTTGAAATATGGCCCAATATTGGACTTTGTTTAATTGGTCTTGGAAACCGAGATTCATAGAGTTCAAGGACTTGATTAAGCGGGGAAGGTGTTAGGCACCCCCGACTTTCGTGAAACACAATTACTGCACTTTTTATTCCCTAGTTTGTGTGTATGTATGTGTGTGCATTGCAGTTAATTGGGCCCAAGTGATTTATTTGAAAGTAGTGCTATGCCTCGTTTGCGCCTATATACAAAGGGTTTGACTTATTGAAATACAAGGTATATAAAGTGATGTTTTGAAATCAGGTTTTTAAACCCTTATGCTTGTAACACCCCAGTCCCACATCGAAAGATAGGGAAAAAAATTTGTCTGCCTATACGAAAATAAGTTACTACCAATAGTACCTTCAAGCCATGACCTTTTGGGAGCCTGTGGTGGGCTAAGATGACCCAAGAAGATACTATTGGGCTAGTGGTTTAAGGACCTTATTTGGATGGATTTGATTCGATTCGGACTTGGGATTTGACCCAAGATTTGGTTTGGACTCGGGATTTGACCCAGGTTGTTTCATCTGGTATCAGAGCCAACTGTCGAAAGCTCAGGTCGGGTCATCTGATCGGGTTCCCAGAGGTGGGGTCACGAAGGCTGGTGGTATTATCCCATAATGGAGAGATGAAGGTCCGGAGGTGGGGACACGAAGCCAGCCGGTATTATCCCACAATGGCTAGAGAGGTAAAAGATCTTTGGGTTGTGTGTGTGATCGGATTCTGACGGGGACGTCAGAAATTTAAGTGGGGGAGTTTGTAACACCCCAGTCCCACATCGAAAGATAGGGAAAAAAAAATTTCTGCCTATACGGAAATAAGTTACTACCAATAGTACCTTCAAGTCATGACCTTTTGGGAGCCTGTGGTGGGCTAAGATGACCCAAGAAGATACAATTGGGCCAGTGGTTTAAGGACCTTATTTGGATGGATTTGATTCGATTCGGACTTGGGATTTGACCCAAGATTTGGTCCGGACTCGGGATTTGACCCGGGTTGTTTCAATGCTCACATAAGAATTGAAGCCTTTGATACTTCCATTTTATTCCGTATTCGGCTTATTTTGATTTTAATCTCGAAATGCAAAGCATCTTCGACAAAATAATATAAATATATAAGTGTCGGGCTCCTTATGGGCATGAAAGCCATCGAAGTATGCCCGAGCACCACACATATGGTTTTCACTATTACGGGGACATTAAATTTGGATAACCTTTTTATGGTCCTACATATACAATTACAAAATTTACAGGCTAGCTGTACAACTTAAAATGGTCCATCATGGGAACCAGATCTAGATTCATCAGTTAGATCGTAGATCATGTGACTCCTAGGCTCACATAATATCACATAAATAGCTTGCATAACAAATATACTGAAATAAAATAGATATTTGCACTAAACGTCGTAAAACAAAGGATTAATCAGTCAAATCCTTGCATCACGTAGCCAAAGCTTCCAATGTCCTCTAGATACAGATCTTGGGCCACATGGTTGCTAAATATTTACAAAAAATTAGATTTATACAGATCTTAGCCATTCTAGCTCCTAGGTTCAAGTTATATAAATTTTGAACTGGTCAAAAGCTAGATCTAGCTAAATCTATTACAGATCTAGTCAATACAACTCAAATATTAACTATTTATAAGAAATAAACGGTTAAAACTTTAGATTTGACAAATATCAAACGTTAAAAAGGTATATATAACGCTTATATACGTATTAGAGCAAGCACAGAAGCCAGATCTGGCGAATTCTTATAATTAGGTATGAGAATGGCTATCAAATGGCTTTAAGCGCCTCAAAACTCATTTTCCATCGGTTAAAACTTGATATGTTGCTATGTATGTATAAGAATGTTTGTATAAGAGATTTACAAAGATTGAACGAAAGAAAAGCTACCTTTCGCTCTCAAATGGCTTGATTTCTCTCTCCCGGACCCTCTCTCTCTCTCTCTTTTTCTATCTATAAATGAGCTGGGGGGGCATATATATAGACCCAATCAGCCGTGGGTCTACCTACGGCTGATTCTGGTGGGTCTCACTATCTCGAAATATGTGCACTTCGATCAACGTACAATCTGCTTGAACCTTCATAACTTACAATCTGGGAATCCGATGGAGGCGTGTCATACCTTTGCGAAAAGCTCTTTTAGAGAGCTATGCAATGACATGGGGCTTAACAATTTCTGAATTCGGGAAGATAGTTCTATGACCAGATCTTCAAGTCTTCGCAGTCAGTCTATTTAGCTATCTGACGTAGTTTTCACTCGAGATTGTTGTAATGGTTCTATAAGACATTATTCATAATAATTTGATCAGTTTTGTTAATGAGTTGGCCAAATTACCCTTTTGCCATTTCGATTTGATTTTTGAACTTGATGTGCTGTATTTGTCTTTCCTCAGGGTTATTTTTGAGGTTTGACTGTTGTTAACTTTTGTCTGTCCTGAGGGTTGTCTCTGAAATTGATTTGATGATTTGTCGGGGCTGTCTCTGGGGTTCTGGTTTGATGATTTCCTGGGGCTGTCTCCGAGGTTTGACTGTTGCCATTTTTCCTTTTCCTTAGGGTTGATCTCTAAGGTTGATTTGATTTTCCACGGGGTTGTCTTCATTATTGATTTGATTTTGTAGTCCTCCAGGGTTATCTCTGGAGTGTGAAAAAGATGTTTTTGCCGCCTTGCATAGTTAGTAACAGAAAAATGAAATTTTGAGTGCCTACATAGCACTTATTGCAAGTCTTTAATGTTTATCGGGTATGAAAGGCCGACCACCTTCATTATCAAAGAATTTCTTCGTGGTCATTGTTGGCCACTTAGCGTTATTGATACAATTATTCATTTATTGAAATTTTATTCTCAATCTTTCACAATTGATATATGTCGACGTCGGGAAAATTTCCAATTCCTGGAGTTTGGTTCTCTACCCTTTATGTTTTCAATATTTATGATTTGTTTGATCTGAAGGGTGAGATTTTCAGGAAAAGACCGACTTATAATGTCGAAGATTTGAAAAGATTGATTTTAATTGGTCTGAATTAGACAGAGCCGCCAGATGATATGAGTTAAATGGTTATATCAACTCAATTGAGTTTTGAAAGATTTTACAATATGATCCAATATTGGACTCTATTTAATTTGTCTTGAAAATCAAGATTCATAGAATTCGGGGGTTTGATTAAGTGGGGGAAAGATGTTATGCACTCTCTGACTTCCGTGAAACACGGTTACCGCACTTTTTGTTCCATAATTTGTGTGTATCTGTGTGTGCATTGCAATTAATTGAGCCTAAGTGATTTATTTGGAAGTAGTGCTATGCCTTTTTTGCACCTATATACAAAGGCTTTGACTTGTATAAAAGATCATTTTTAATACAAGACATATAAAATGATGTTTTGAAAATAGGTTTTCAAACCCTTATGCTCACATAGTAATTGAGGCATTTGATACTTCCATTTTATTTCGTATTCGGCATATATATATATATATATATATATATATATATATATATATATAAGTGTCGGGCTCCTTATGGGTATAAAAGCCATGGAAGTGACCCGAACACCACACATAGAATTTTTACTATTACGGGGACCTTAAATCCGGATAACCGTCTTAAGGTCCTATATTTACTATTACAAAATTAACTAAAAATGGTCAATCATGGGAACCAAATCTAGATCCGTCAACTGGATCTCAGATCATGTGGCTCTTAGGCTCACATAATATCACATAAATAGACTGCATAGCAAATATACTGAAATAAAACAAATATATTTACGCTAAAATCGCAAAAAAATGGATTCATCAGTCAAATCCTTGCATGTCGTAAGACCCCAACATATTATAAATAAAATCGAATTTCCTCTATTTATTATTGTGAATAATAAAGTGTTAATTTGATATAATGCTTTAGTTATGGGTAAAATGTGCAAATTTTACAAAATAAGCAAGTGGTTATAAAATATTCATTGTGTCGGGGAATATTCGTTTGGTCGTGGAATATTCTTTACGTCGGGAATATTAAATGCGATGGCACGATCATTTGTGGGCCCAATAACGGATAAGCCGCTTCGGATGAAGAAAATGACAAGTTTGAGTTTTATAAATAACGGTAAGTAATGAATGGTTAGAATTAACTTCGTTGGAATACCCGATGGTTAAAATATCGTGATGTCTGGCGTGGTTGCACAAGATGTACACGATATTGGATAGTATTTTTAAAATTATTGCTTCTTACGTAAGAAGGCACTACTCAATAATTATTACAGTAATTACTGTTCAATATTTTATTTTATTGATTCAATAATTGTTGCGTTAATATTTTATATTATTGTTGTTTCAATAATTGTCATTTCACTGTATCTCCATTATCAGATCAATAATTCATATTATTGGAATAATATTGTTTGATAGCATTATTGGCAATGTCTAAGGAAGTTTTGTCTAGGAAAGGGGTTTGGTCACCTAATTGCGCGTCAATAAGGAGAAATCCTTATCGGAAAGCCCCCTCTTTCCTGGGAATGACCTGGTTGTCATAATTGCGATTCTGTAATATTATTTATGAATAATTAATTATTGATTTATATGATGAGAAAATATTTATTTAATGTGGATATAAATGATGGATATATTTTATGTGGAAATAAATGAAAGAATTAATGTTGAGGTGTTTTATCAGTATTTTGTCGGAATGGAGGTTTTGAAAATCGTCTGTATATGGATTTCGGTCATTTTTCGTTTGGAATTTGGAAAAACATAAACTTACAAAGTTGTAGAGAATTTAATTTTCTATGGAAAGCACATGAGATTCAAATTTTTCTGATAAAAGAGCTATTTATTATGAATTATTGAAGTTTCAAAAAATAAAATGTTTTTATTAAAAATATGGGTGGGCCCCACTTTTGGTTGGTGAGAAATAAAATGTGCTGGAATTTATTTTCAAAAGTGGTGGGCTTGAATAATGTGAGAGTAAATCCATCGGTAGCAAAAGTTAGTCTCTGCTTATGGCGTTCTAAGCATTTTCCTATAAATAGGGTGCTTAGTTAGAATTGAAAATCACACTAGAAAACAAATTTTTTCTCTTTTTCTCTCTATATTATCGAGCATATTTTATGAGTATTTAGATACTTTGTGAGTTGCTATTCATCACTGCAAGTTTCCTTCAGCCTTATACTGATATTCCGATCAGAAGTACTGATATTTTGAGATAAGGGATATTATTTTCTTCCTAAATGGTGTTATTTTTTCAATATCATTATACCAAAATATTGGTATGAATTTTATTGTGGAATTTCTACCTTTTTGTGTTGGGGTTACTATTCACGTATACGGCACTATTCACGTATACGACACTATTCACGAATACGACACTATTCACTGAAAAATAAAATTTTCTTCTTTTTGTCCAAGATGTCTATTATGGTTACTATCTTTGATTGTATCCATGTTTTGATCTTTATTTTTGAATTCTGCTTCAAAATTGGTAACTTGGATAAACTGTAATACGAATCCCTAATATTTGTTCTTTTATCTCACTGGATTCATTTTCTTTAAGATATTTTTCATCATCCTCAGTCCTAAATGATGATACAAATTAATATCTTTGGCCTGTAGTGCAAAGATGAATGATTAACTAATGAATATCTTTGGCCCGTAGTGCAAATATGAATAGGTGTTGAGATGAACATGACCAACTGGTGATACAAATGAATATCTTTGGCCTGTAGTGCAAAGATGAATATTTGATTTAAGATGTATATTGATTGATGTTACAGGGATAAAATATTGATGATGGACTTTTAAATCTTAGAAGATAGTAGAATTCATTCTCTACTTGACTTTTCTAATGGATTTCTTTATTTCATGCAGATTGTTGTTTTAAAACTTGTTGTCTATTATATTTTATCAAATTTTTCCTGTTGAAGACTAATGATAATTTGTTGTATATTTATCTTATCATAATATTCTTTATCGGGCTAGTTGAGCTCACACCTTTTCCTTTTTGTTCCATTGTTCTTCTCGGGATGAGAGAATTTAGCGAGAACTAAGCCGGGGGTATGGAGTGATGATTCAAGATAGTTGTTTTAGTAGTCCTCACTATTTTGTAAAATAGTGTATCAATAATTGTAATGAGGACTCCTTTTGAGTTTGTATACTGTCTATTAAATAATATTTGTATTCAAACTCACAGTATATGTGTTGTCATATTTTGCACGACAATCATATTACTGAAGTTGTATTTGTTTCTGTACGATGTATTTGGCGACTCAGAATAGGTGATGTATACCTATTTTGGGGGCGTCACAGTTGGTATCAAAGCTTAGGGATATGATCTCTGGCTGAGATGTGAGACAAGAACTAGGAGGGGAGAGACAGGGAATTCCTTCACTAGTATGACCTGACTAAATTTATTTAGTATTTATTTGGTCGGTCAGAGTATAGGGATAAAATGTGACATGTCAATTAACACTTGTTTTGTGGCAGTATTTGAGAATGGTAACTAGAAATATTAACAATGGAGCAAATCAGACCGTGGAGACACCTTTAATCACCACCCAGGGGAACATACAATAGTAAGGCAATATTCCTCCTGTAAACAACACTACCAAACAAATGATGAATGATGGGATGTTTAGAAGCTTTTTGCAGTTCATGCAAAATCAGACGAGGGAGACCCGTATACAAAATACGGGTGGGAATGATAGCAATGCGCTGCTTGTCACAGCCAAGCAGTTCAAAGAGTTGGGACCACCAGAATTTGTGGGAAAGCCGGAACCGATTAAGGTGGAAACGTGGGTCAAACAAATTACCAAGATATTCGATGTCTTGGGATGCGCGGAGGAATAGAAGGTTCCATTCACCACCTTTATGTTCCGCGGTGAGGCAGATTACTGGTGGGAGTTTGTGAAGCGTACCCAGCCTGTCGCACTCAACATGTCTTGGGAAACGTTTCAAAAACTGTTTAATGACAAGTACTTTCCTGAAAGTATTCGTCATATGAAGGAGGTAGAGTTTATCAGACTGGAATAAAACAGCATGCCGGTGTCCCAGTACGAGGCGAAGTTCACAGAGTTATCCAGGTTTGCACCTCATTTGGTCAAGAATGAGGAACAAATGACGAGAATGTTTCTGAGAGGTCTAAAACCCGAGATTCGGCAATATCTTATCTCTCATAAATTTTCTTTATATTCAGATGTTGTAAACAAGGCTCAATTATTAGAGCGAGATAATGAGTATGTTCAACCGAGGGAACACAACCAGGGTCATACCGGTGGCAGCGGTCATCGGAGCAATGAAAACTAGCAGGGAGGAAAACATTCGGACAAAAACGGTAACCACTCTGGTGGTAATCGTGGCCGTGATAATAGAAGGAGCGAGTCGGGATGAGATTTCAAAAAGAGAAGGTACGACAATGATAACGTGAAGACGTCGGCACAAACATCAACTGTTTCTAGGGGAGGAGAACGAGCACCGGTCGTTTGTTACAAATGAGGGAAAGAGGGACACATCAGCCCAAACTGCCCACAACAATCCAAGGTGTGTTATAACTATGGAAAGGAAGGTCATATAGCTAGAGATTATCTAGTTGCAAAACCAAGTTCAACGGGGATGGTGACTCCAAAGGCTATCCCAGACAAGTCAAAGTCGGTGGTTCCTGGAAGGGCGTTTGTCGTGACTGCCCAAAACGCGAGGAACCCAAACGAGGTGATCACGGGTAAGCTAATCATAAACTCTTGTGAAGTTTATACCTTATTAGATACTGGTTCTACCCATTTTTTTATCTCTCCTGCTTGTGCTCAACGTTTAAACTTTACTCCAGAGAAATTAGACCTTGACTTATCTGTTAAGACTCCATTAGGAGAAACTTTCATTACATCTACTGTTTATAAATCTTGTTTGATTCAAGTTGGTACCATCACATTACCTGCCGATCTTATTTCGTTGAAAATTCTTGCATTTGATGTGATTTTAGGGATTGATTGGTTAACCACTCATCATGCTAAAATTGATTGTTTTCGTAAGGTTGTTAATTTTCATATTCATAACCAACCTGTTATGCGAATTCTAACAACCAAACCACTAAAATCAATCACTGTCATATCAAGCCATAAAGCTATTCATTTATTAAAAAATGGATGTCAAGCTTTCTTAGCCCATGTCACGGACTTGAACAAAAACACATCAGATTTGAATAATATTTCTGTTGTTAGTGAATTTCCGACGATTTCTGAAGAACTTCCGGCCTACCCCGAGCGTGAAGTTGAATTATTTATTGACCTTGAACCTGGTACAAAGCCCATTTCTAAAACCCCATATCGAATGGCTCCTATTGAACTTCAGGAGTTAAAGGTCCAACTACAGGAGTTATTGGACATCAGTTTCATTCGTCCTAGTACATCTCCTTGGGGTGTTCTTGTGTTAATTGTAAAGAAGAAAGACGGGAGTATGCGACTTTGTATTGACTACCGAGAATTGAACCATGTCACTATCAAGAATAGGTATCTGCTACCTCGCATTGATGACTTGTTCGACCAGTTGCAAGGAGCACAATTCTTTTCAAAGATCGATCTTCATTCTGGATATCATCAGCTGAAGATTAAAATTGAGGATATTCCAAAGACTGCCTTCAAAAGTCGGTACGGGCATTATGAATTCTTAGTCATGTCTTTTGGATTGACTAATTCTCCTGCTGCTTTCATGGATATGATGAACCGAGTATTCAAAGAATATTTGGATCAGTTCCTTGTTGTCTTTATTGATGACATGCTCATCTATTCCAAAAGCCGTGAAGATCAAGAGCGCCATTTGAAGCTGGTACTACAAAGGCTTCGTGATAACAAGCGATATGCCAAGCTGAAGAAATGCGAGTTCTGGCTTGAGGAAGAAGCATTCCTTGGGCACGTGGTGTCAAAACATGCAGTATCTGTCGACCCGGTGAAGATTGAAGCCATACAAAGTTGGGAGCAACCAAAGTCGGTAACCGATGTACGTAGCTTTCTGGGCTTAGCTGGTTATTATCGGAAATTTGTGGAAGGATTTTCTCAAATCGCTACTCCGTTAACTCAGCTGACTCGTAAAGATAAAAAATTTTGTTGGAGCGAGGATTGTGAGAAGAGTTTTCAAGAACTCAAGAGAAGACTCATTTCGGCATCTATTCTGACAATACCACCTGGTTCGGATGGATTTGTTATCTACAGCGATACTTCAGGCAAAGGGTTAGGATGTGTTCTCATGCAACATGAGAAAGTCATAGCCTATGCCTCGCGACAACTCAAAGAATATGAGAAGAATTATCCTACTCATGATTTGGAGTTGGCAGTAGTCATTTTTGCGTTGAAGATCTGGAGACACTACCTGTATGGGGAGAAAGTGGAGATCTATACAGATCATAAAAGCCTCAAATATTTCTTCACCCAAAAGGAACTCAACATGCGACAACGACGTTGGCTCGAGCTGTTGAAATACGATCATACCATCCAATATCATCCTGGAAAATCAAACGTGGTGGCTGACGCATTGAGTAGAAGATCATATGCGGGTACGAGTGCAATGCTGTTAACACAAAAGTCCATTTTGTATGACTTGCAAAGGATGGAGATAGAGGTAAAGGCTCCAAGTACCCACGTGATGATATCAAACATACGAGTAGAACCGACTTTAATCGATAACGTTAAAGCTGCTCAAGCTACGGACATGGAACTGATGCGTATGAATAAGAAAGTGCAAGAAGGTGCTATTCCAGAAGCAAGAATTGATGAAGAAGGAATACTTCGAGTCAACTCCAGACTTTGTGTTCCTAACGATTCTGACTTGAAGCATAGAACCATGATGGAGGCACACAACACACCGTTTGCAATCCATCCTGGGAGTACCAAAATGTATCATGATCTTCGACATAAATTTTTGTGGAACAATATGAAGAGAGAGATCGCGGAGTTTATCTCGAGGTGTTTGATAAGTTGGTTTTATACCTACTTATGGAGTACCAATTCATGCGAACTATGCCCATCTCAAGTACATTTTAGTATGTTTTTGCTGCATTTCATGTTAGTTTGCATTGCATATACTTAAAATTCCTTTTGGTGAATAAGTGCAGGAATCGGCCTAATTTGGTGGTATTATAGGGCACGAGGCTAATGGACGTACGAAGTGAGCAAAAATTTGGAATGTGCATGGCTGAGGATTGAGTGGAGCATGGATGGACATAGGACACTTCATAGCAACCAAGAACAATGCAGAACCAAACTCATGAGCAGAACTAGAGTTTATCAATCGCAAGCCATGCCGCGTGCGTGATATGATGAACACGAGACGCCAAGGCTGTCGCCATGAAAGTACCAACCAGACTATTGTATCTCATCGCAAGTTCTTGTGCCATGAGCATGACAAGCCTAGGGGACGACGCGCGTCACGAGAGCCCATTTGGACATATAAACTTACTTCAAGTCTCATAGTGAGAGGAATGTCTTTGGAGGGCAGCGCGGTGTGAGGCTCAAGCTGTCGATTTGTTTTATTTTATTTTTCAATTAAAATGGTTGTAATTGATCTAAAACGATATCTGACTGGTGTCAAACGTATCTTGGATATGTGTTGTCGTATTTTTGACATCGTAATTAGGGTTTACTCTCTAGGAGAGATTCCAACGTAAAAGGAGGCCAAAACTGTACTTTTCTACTTCTTCTTGGGATTTTCTACCAGAGTGGATTATTATTATTATTTTGCTGGAATTTTATGAGGATTTAAATAGTAATAATGGATTCTATTCAGGAATTGGGTTTGATAGTTCTATCTTTCATCTTTCAAATGTTCGTTTATTAATCATGTTTAGATTTGATCCCATGATGGCTTTTGGTTGATCATGAACTAAACTCCATTATGGGATTCTAACGATTTTAATATGTAGTTTGATTGCATGCTTGAATCTTTGGATTGTTTTACATATCATATGGGATGTCTATCATGCTTTTTTTTGCATGTATGAATGCTTGATCACCATTCGTTCAAATTATTTCTTATGGAATTGACAATGAACATGCAAGTATGGATTGTAATCATGATAGATATCGTGATCATGGGCTATTTTATATGGCTTGTGTATTTTCGTGAACGAGGATAGACATATACTATTTCACCGTATAAGTTAGAATAAGGGCTTGAACTTAAATTCAATATCGTTGCAATTTCACATAGACATATAGTGATTTTGGTTATATTGATGATTACATAGAGTCTATCATCTGTGGATGCTGTGTAAGTAGATCTTAGTGCATTAAAAAATGGCTATGACTCTTTTAGTGTTCTTGGCTACTTTCCTATGATATGTGAACAAGTCATGCATGATAGTGGCGATTGAATGAAATATTAAATGAAGTTAGGATCCCATTATTTCCAGATTTGATTTATTTCGTGTTATTATTGTTTTAGTTGTTATTTACAATTCGAGAACAAACCAATCTTAGTCATTAGTTTGATCATATAAATATAGTGATTTAATTAATGCATAGTGATTTAAATTAAACAACTTTCTCTGTGGGATCGATACTTTACTTGCTCTATATTTCTTGTTGACACATGTATGCTTGCATGAGTTAGAGATTTTTTGTTAAGACTAAAAAAGAGGCAACAAGTTTTTGGCGCCGTTGTCGGAGAAAGGCGTTTAATTTAGTATTATTATCATCAGTTTTAAGCTATATTGTATGACTTAGACAATTCTAGTCTTATCTCATTTCAGTTTTTGTTTTTGTTTGAGAATTTGGATAAATTTTTTATGCATGACGATATCATCCAACCCCGACTTAACACATTCGGGATAACATAAGCGGGAGAAGTTGGAAAGCAGTGTTCATAGAAATTTACAAGCACGCTTAGAAAGTACAATGGCTAATATGGCGGTAGAGAGACACAAGGAGAAGAGCAAAGAGAGGAGCATAGGGCTCTGAAGGAATATTTCATGCCTAATATTAATGGACTACAGTCTAGCATCGTCAGACCAGCGATAGCAGCCAGTACATTCAAGATAAAAATGAGCACTATTCAAATGGTACGAAATTTGATGCGATTTGGGGTGCTGCTTCTGAGATGATCCGAATGAACACCTATTGAGTTTCATCGAAATTTGTGATACATTCAGATACAACGGTGTAACGGAGGATGCTATCAGACTTAGGTTATTCCCATTCTCATTGAGGGATAAAGCAAGAAGTTGGCTTCATTCTTTGCCAGCAGGATCTATAACTATATGGGAGGACTTAGCACAGAAGTTCTTATCTAAGTTCTTCCCAATGGCTAAGACTGCAAAGTTGAGGACATCTATTTCTCAGTTTGAGCAACAACAGGGTGAGTCATTATATAAAGCATGGGAGAGATACAAAGAAATGCTAAGGAAGTATCCACACCACGGTATGCCAGATTGGATGGTGATCAACACGTTCTATAATGGATTGAGATGGCAGTCGAGACCGATTGTAGATGCAGCTGCTAGAGGGGAATTATGGGCAAAAAGCTATGAAGAAGCCTATAACCTTATCGAGACAATGGCATCGAATGATTTTCAAAATCCTACATCTCGGATGCCACAACCCAAAGTTGCAGGTGTGTTAGAGGTACATGCTATTACTCAGTTGTCAGCACAGATGGAAGCCATGACAAAGAAGATAGATACTTTGGCAGAAGGAAAAACAAAGACGGTTGCCTTCGTATATGAGATTTATGCGGGGTCACACTCGACGAATCAATGTGCTATCAGTTCAGAGTCAGTACAGTATGTGAACAACTACAGAAAAGACAAAGGTCAGTTTTAGAACACATACCACCCCAACAACCGAAATCATCCAAACTTTAGTTGGTCGAATAACCAAGGGAATTAGCAGAATCAGTTTCAGACAAATAATCAATTTCAGTCACAACCAGCGCAGCCGCAGTTTAATCCTAGACCACCTTTTCCGCCGGGATTTTCTCAACAACAACAACATCACACTCCAACTGCACCTCAGCAAGAAAAGAAATCAGAAATGGAGGAGATGATGATGAAATACATGGCAAACATAGAGGTTATGATCAAAAGCCAAGCAGTGGCTATTAAGAATCTGGAAACTCAAATGGGGCAGATGGCGAACATGCTTACTAACAGGCCCCAGGGTTCATTGCCAAGTAATACAAAGATAAATCCAAGAAGAGACGGGAAGGAACAGTGTCAAGCGATCACATTGAGATCTGGGAAAGATTTGTCGGATCATCGCAAGTCGCGCCCACGCTTGTTATTATTAAGAGAAGTCGGCGTGGTAGCCATGAGGCGAGAAGCAGTCGGTGAAGATAAGGAAAATCTGGAAAAGTATGAGGAGCAACAGGAAGAGAAAGACAAAACAAAAGTAGAGGAGAAGGTCAAGAGTCCAAAACCACCAATTCACACTCAAGTTCCGTATCCGCAGAGATTAAATAAGAAAAGGGAAGATAAACAGTTCAGTAAATTCTTGGAGGTATTCAAAAAGCTGCAGATCAATATACCGTTCACCGAGGCATTGGAACAAATGCCAAGCTATGCGAAGTTTATGAAGGGTATATTGTCAAGGAAGAGAAGATTAGAGGAATTTGAGATAGTAGCCTTGACAGAAGAATGCAGTGCAGTACTTCAGCAGAAGTTACCTCCGAAGTTGAAGGATCCGGGCAGTTTCATAATCCCGTGCACAATCGGGAAGATGAATTTTAAAAAATATTTGTGTGATCTTAGGGCGAGCATAAATTTGATGCCCTTATCATTGTTCAATCAATTGGGACTACCGGATCCAAAGCCAACAAACAATTCTTTGCAGTTAGCTGACAGATCCATCACATATCCATGGGGAATTGTTGAGGATGTATTAGTGAAGGTGGACAGATTTATCTTTCCAGCTGACTTCATCATTTTGGATTACGAGGAAGATAAAAGTATACCAATTATACTAGGGAGACCATTCTTATCCACAGGTAGGACTTCGATAGATGTGCAAAAAGGGGAACTCACGATGCGGGTACATGATCGGGAGGTGACCTTTAATGTCTTTAAGGCAATGAAGTTCCCAACAGATGAAGAAGAATGCTTCAGGGTTGATGTGGTGAACCCGATCCTTAATGATGATGTGCAGAGTATAGTGGATTGTGAACCATTGAAAAGTATCGTTGCTGAAAATTCAATTGTGAAGAATGAGGAGTTAGATAAAGTCGTTCAATATTTGGAGACCACTCCACTGTATGGAACCGTTGCAGTGGGTGATAAGTGTTCGGATAAGCACCTTGAAGTAAATGGCCAGAGATTGAATATTGATTCTGATGGTGAGGTAGACAGAAAGAAAGTCACCTCGATTCTACCTTCGACATGAAAATCAGAGATAGTCAAGCTAATTGACTATAAATTAGCATTGGATGGGAGGCAACCCATTGTTTCCATCTCTATTTAGTATTTATTTAGTTCAAGTTGTTTAGTTTAGCTTAGTCTAATTACGTGTTAGGATAGTATGAGTACATTTATCTGCTTAGACATCGTAATCGATCATAGAAGAGCATGTGCATGCATTGCATTGAAATTAGGGAGACAAAATAATCATTCATTTTTAGTTAGTAAACCATGTTTTGATGAGATTCATTGATGTTATTTCAGGTGTATGGGAGAGCATGCATGTTTGTCTTGCAAAATCTAAAGAGATCAAAGTCAAAGTCTGATATTAGGGATGGCGTACGTATAACTAATTCAAAGACAGATCCCTTGGCATGCGATGATATACCGCAGGACTTGATTTGTCAAACTCATACCGGCGTGCTCAAAATTCATATTTCATATTTCATGTGGTCGCGCGTTACAACAGACGTGGAAAATTTTTTCAATTTAAAACGTGATGGAGATAAGTTGGACTCTCATTTGCAATCAAAACAGATGCACGATCCTTTCAGTCTCCACAACTCACGTCTCTATCTCTTTATCAGTTAAAAATTCAAACCGTACATCTCTCAATTACATAGCCACGATTCTCTCCACGTTCAAAAGTCCATATCTCCTCAACTTCTCCAAGTGTAATTTAAAACTAGGGTTTCTCACTTGGTGGAGGCAGAACCAACTTAAGGGTAATTGTGACGCCCCCAAAATAGGTATACACAACACCCATTCTGAGTCGCCAAATACATGGTACAGAAACAACTACAACTTTATTATTACAACAGTAAAACTGTGAGTTTGAATACAAATATTATCTTCTAGACAATATCTATACTCAAATAAATCCTCATCACATTTTTGATTCATTATTTTACAAAAATGGTGAGGACTACAAAACAACTCTCTCTAGAACCTTCATTCCATACCCCGACTAGTACTCATTACATTCTCGCCTCACGAGAAGAAAAATGGAACAACAAGGAAAAGGGTGAGCTCAACTAGCCCGGTAAAGAATATTATGACTAAGATAATATACAACAATTATCGTTAGTCTTCAACGAGGAAAAATCGATAGAATCTGATAGACAACAAGTTTGAGATCAATATTATTAGCGTGAAATAATAATTCATAGAAGAGTTACGTAGAGAATGAAATCTACTATAATCTATGAATTTAACGGTCCATCATCAATATTTTATCCTGTAACATCAATCGATATTCATCTCAAATCAAATATTCATCTTTGCACTCTGAGGCCAAAGATATTCATCAATCGGTCGTGTTCATCTCAACACTGTTCATCTTTGCACTAAAGGCCAAGATATTCATCGATCGGTCATGTTCATTTAAACACTTCATCTTTCATCTCTGCACACTACAGCCAAAGATATTCTTGAAATCATTCATCTTTGCACTACGGGCCAAAGATATTCTTGAAATCATTCATCTTTGCTTTTCTTCGGGCCAAAGATATTCAATAATATCATCATTTAAGGCGAGGATGATGAAAAATATTTTTAAAGAAAAGCGAATCGGTGAAACAAAATGACAAGGATTAAGGATTAAGGATTAGTACTTTGTTTTATCCATGTCCAACAATACCTCAAAAATAATCATAGTGGTGTAAAATTCAAGAATGATCAAAACATGGATACAATCAAAGCTAGTATCCAAAATAGATATTTTAGACGAAAAGAAGAAATTTTATTTTTCGATGAATAAGTATTAAGTATCGTGAATAGTCTTAGTATCGTGAATAGTCTTAGATATCGTGAATAGTAAACTCAGAGCACCAAAAGATAGAAATTCCACAAAAAAACATTTTCACGCTTCATGAATAGTACTCGTGAATAGTAACTTCGTGAATAGTAACTCATGAATAGTAACTTCGTGAATAGTAACTCATGAATAGTAACCCAGGCATGAAAAGGTTCCAAATTTGATAAAAACTTGAGATCAACATTTTCAAAGATAATGATATTGAAGAAATAATATCATTCTGAAAAAAATATATCCCTTACCTCAAAGAATCGATTACTTGCCGGAAGGAAAGATCGGAAGTGATCTTTGAATGAAACTTATCTTGAGCAAGCAACTCTCAAAGTATCTAAATACTCACAAAATACACTCGATAATATAGAGAAAGAGAAAACTTTGTTTACGGTGTGATTTTCAATTCTAACAGCCCTCTATTTATAGGAAAATGTTAGCCGTAAAGCGACTTGACTTGACTGCTACGATGGCTTTACGCTACTATTGCCACCCACCACATTTGAAATAAAATTCATCACATTTCTTCACCAACCACAAGTGGGGCCCACTCAATTCTAGAATTTTCCACCAAAATCAATTATAACCCTAATTTCCGAATCGGTCACCTCTTAAAATTCATAACAAATTATCGCTCATCTTTAACGGTTCAAAATTTGTGGACATATACTCAACTTATATATGTATAACATATCCAAAATTACCACAATCCTACGGTCGGATTAAAAATTATAACCCCATAATATATCTCAAAACCCACGATTTAATTTTTAATACCTCAATCAGATAAAATCTTGATAAAACACCTTAACATTAATTCCTTCATTAATAACCACATAAATAAATCCATCATTTATATTCATATAAAATAAATATTTCCTTATCATATGAATCAATAATTAATTATTCACAAATAATATTACGAGAATCACATTTATAATGACGAAATTGTTCCCAGGAAGAGGGGCTTTCGATAAGGATCTCTCCTTCTTGGCGGCTTGATTAGGTGACCAAACCTCTCCTTAGAGCGAACTTTCTAGACATTGCCAATAATGTTATCTAATAATATTATTCAAATAATATGAATTATTGATCGATAATGGGAAATCTTGTGCGGTGACAATTATTGAAGCAATGATAATATAAAATACCAGCGCATGACAATTATTGAATCAATAAAATAAACTATTGAGCGATAATTCTTTGTAACAATTATTGAGTAGTGCCTTCTTACGTAAGAATCAATAATTCAACAATCTTTGTGCAATGTCTGGTGTCTTCTTTGTGCGACCAGCGCGTATTCACGTATTTTAACCCACGGGTATTCAACGGTCTTTACTTGTAACAACTTCTGTAGTTATTTTTAACCAACTTATATTTGTCGTTTTCTTCATCAATCGCTTTTCGTTATGGGGCCCACACATGGGCTTTGCGTCGAGCGAATATTCCAAGGCGATCTGAATATTCCACGACCAAACGAATATTCCCAAACAACAATGAATATTTTATAACCACTTGCTTATTTTGAAATATTTGCGTATTTAACCCTTAACTATCCACATTAATCAAATCAACCCTTACTATTTCAAAATAATAAATAAAGGAAATTCCTTTTATTTAAAAAAAATTTGGGGTCTTCTGACCTCCCTCCTTATGAAATTTCGTCTCGAAATTGGCGTGCGATACACAGTGTTTGAAAAGGTGAGGATACCTCGCTTTTATTTAGTTTCAATTCCCGGTCATTTCCTCTATAGCATGATTCCTCCACAAAACTTTAACTTGTGGTATGACCTTTCTTGGCGTAGGACATGCTCCTTCTATCCAAGATCTTGCGGTACCTCCTCATACGTTAAGTCTTGACTATCTCGTCCGGTTCTAACTTCGATAACGTGGTTCGGGTCTTTCACATATTCTGAAATACGGATATGTGAAACACATTATGAACACGAGACATACTTGGAGGTGCTTGCAAGTCTATAGGCTACATTTCCTACTCGGTCGAGAATTTGAAATGGACCGATAAATCGTAGATTGAGCTTTCCTCTCTTCCTAAATCTTGTAACTCCCTTCCATGGAGCAACTTCGCAAAAAATACATGATCCCCTACACTAAATTCCACGTCCTTTCGATGAAGATCCGCATAACTCTTTTGTCGATCTTGTCTCTGGTTTGTATCGTTGTCGAATCATTTGGATCTTATCGGTAATCATACGTCTTAACTTTCGGGTCCCAACAATGTTGCTTCACCCTCATCATCCCAACATATTGGAGAAGCGACATTTTCGTCCATATAATGCTTGAATGGAGCCACACTATACTTGCACGATAACTATTGTTGTTGTAGTAGAATTCCACGATGGTAAATACTTATCAACTACCCTTGAAGTCTAGGACCACGAGTCTTAATATATCTTCAAGAGTTTGAATAGTCCTCTACGATTGTCCGTCTGGTTTGGGGATGGTATCTTAGAACTAAAAATAAATTCGTGCCCATAGCTTTTTGCAAAGCTAACCCAAAATCTTGAAGTGAATCTTGGGTCACGATCAAAAAACTATGGATCTGGGCATGCCATGCAACCTCACAATCTCATTTACGTACATACTAACAAGGCGTTCAAGGAATAAGTCTCCGTATCGGCAAGAAATGAAAGCGATTTGGTTAATCTATCAATAATAACCCAAATAGCATTGATGCCTTGAGAAGCTAGTAGGAAGACCCGTCTTGAAATCCATAGTAATGTGTTCCCACTTCCATTAGGAATCTCAAGTGGTTGCAGCGGACCCTTAGGTACTAGATGCTCGCCTTTTACGTTAGCAAGTTAAACACATCGAGATAAACTTTGCAATCTCTCTCTTCGTATTATTCCACCAAAATGTATGTCGCCGAAGATCACGATACATTTTAGTACTTCGAGGATGGATTGCAAATGGTGTATTGTGTGCCTCCATCATAATCTTGTTCTTCAAATCGAGTCGTTAGGAACACAAAGTCTAGAGTGGACTCGAAGTATTCCTTCTTCATCAATTCTCGCTTAGGAATAGCTCCTTCTTGTACTTTCTTCTTCATCACGCATCGGCTCAAGATTGGGTGGCTTGGCGACTTTAACTTTATCGATTTAAAGTCGATTATACTCGTATATCATCACGTGGGTACCTAGAGTTTTCATCTCCATCTCTATTATTTGTAAATTATCTGAAATTAGTCTTTGATAATATATCGTACTTTCGTACTTATATCGATCTTCTACTCAACACACGTCACTACCACGTTCCGCTTTTCGAGGATGGGTATGGTGAACATGTCTTTGAAATGAGTCTCCTCTTGAGTTCTTGAAGCTCTTCCCACATTCCTTGCTCCATTTGAATTTTGTATCTCTCTGAGTCAATTTGCGATAATGGAATAGCGATTCGAGAATATCCTTCAACGAATCTCGATAATAACCAACTAAGCCTGAAAGCTACGTATTTCGATTCTTGACTTAGGTTGCTCTCAGTTGTGACTCATATCCCAATCTTGGATATACGTCACAATGACACCTATCGATTTACTATCGCGCGAATATGGCGTCCCCTAGAGAGATGCGGCAGGTGAATTCCACAAAGGAAGTCACAAGATAAAGGCTCGGTACCAAATTCTATAGTTGAATTTTTAACTCACGAAGTTGATAGGAGCCATTCGATATTAGATTTTAGAAATGAGTTTTGTCTGGGGTTCAAATTCGATACAAAATTTAATATCGGTCTTTGGGAGTAAACCAAGAAATTCTTCAGAAATCGTCGGGGAAAATCAATAACAACAGAATATTATTCAAATCGGCGTGTCTTTATTCAAATCCATAACATGGACTAAGAAAACTTGACATCCGTAATAAGCGAATGACTTCATGGCTTGATATGAAAATGTTTGATTACAATGGTTTGATTGCTTGAATTGAATAACGAGGTTGCTTAGGAATATGAAAACTAACAACCTTACGAAAGCAATCAATTTTGGCATGATGAGTAGTTAACCTTAAAATCACATCAAAAGCAAATATCTCTATAGAAATAAGGTTAACGGGTAATGTGATAGTGCTGACTGAATCAAGTAAGATTTTTAAACAACGGATGTAATGAAAGTTTCTCTAACGGAGTCTCCATAAATAAGTCAAAGTCTAATTTCTCGTAGTCAAGTTCAAGCGTTGGTATAAGCAAAGAGATAAAAGAATGGGTAGAGGCAGGTATCTAGTAAGGTATAAACTTTGCAAGAATTTATAATTAACTAACCCGTGCTAACCGTTCGGGTTCCTCGTATTTTGACCGGTCACGACAAAGCGCTCTTCGAAGAACCGTTGACTTTGACTTTTACGGGACATCCTTTTGAGTCACCATTCTCATTGGGTGGGTTTCGATATCGTCTGATCTCGGCGATATGTCCTTCTTTTCCACAATTATAGCATACCTTAAAGCTGTTGTGGGCGTTTTGGTGATATGTCCCTCTTTCCGCATTTGTAACATCTGGCCAGGTGGTCGTTCTCCTCCCTTAAAACTAGTTACTCTTGGCCTTTGGCGTCTTCAAATGGTGGTTGTTGAATCTCCTCTTTTAAAATCTCCTCCCGACTCGCTTCTTCTATTTTCATGGCCACGATTACCACGGAGTGTTTACCGCCTTTGTCCGTATTCTTTTTTCTCCATTTGGTTATCGTTATTACGATGTTGCTATCTTGGTATGATCACGGTTATGGTCCCTCGGTTGAGCGTACTCGTTATCTCGCTCTAACAATTTGAGCCACATTGACAACATCTGAATAGAGAAAATTTATGAGAAATGAGATCTTGGCGTATCTTGGGGTTTCAAACCTCTAAGAAACATCCGCGTCATCGTTCCTCATTCTCCACCAAATGAGGTGCAAACACGGATAACTCATGAACTTCGCCTCGTCTTTGGGACACCGTCATGTTATTACTGCTCTAGTCTAATAAACTCCACTTCCTTCGTATAGCCGAATACTTTCGGGGAAGTACTTGTCATTGAATATTCTAAAACGTCTCCATGACATCTTTGAGTGCGGTTTGGATGGAGTGCGCTTCCTGATTCCACCGATGTCTGCCTTCGCCACGGAACATAAAGGTGGCGAATGGAACCTTCTGTTCCTCCGTGCATCCCAAGACATCGAATATCTTGGTAATTTGCTTGACCCATGTTTCCGCCATAATCGGATCGGCTTTCCCTTAAATTACGGTGGTCCCGACTCTTTGAAGCTGCTTGCATTTGTGACCACTGGTGAATTGCTATCATTTCCTCTATATTTTGAACACGAGTCTCCTAAATGCGATTTTGCATGAGCTGCAAAAACTTCTAAACATCCCTCGTTCATCATACGCTTTCGGTGGTGTTGTTCACGGGAGGAACATTGCCCGACTGTTTGCGTTCTCCTCGTTGGTAAATACTGAGGCATCTCCACGGTCTCATTTTACTCCTTGTTAATATTCTCATTCGACATTCTCAAATCTTGTCATAAAACAAGGGTTAATTAAGGAAATCAATATATCACATAATATCCCTATATCTTGACCAACTAACAAATAAGCTTAGGTAGGGACACCTTAGCGAAGGATTTACTCGTCTCTCCCCTCTAGTTCTATTCCCGATCTCTTGGAGATCATATCCTAGCTCTCGATACCAATTGTGGCGCCCCAAAATAGGTATACACAACACCCGTTACGAGTCGCCAAATACATGATGCGAAAGAAACTTACAACTTTATTATTGTGAAACGGTTGAAAGCTGTGAGTTTGAATACAAATATTATCTTCTAGACAATATCTATACTCAAATAAATCCTCATCACATTATTGATTCATTATTTTACAAAATGGTGAGGACTACTAAACAACTCTCTCTAGAACCTTCATTCCATACCCCGGCTAGTACTCGCTACATTCTCGCCTCACGAGAAGAAAAATGGAACAACAAGGAAAAGGGTGAGCTCAACTAGCCCGGTAAAGAATATTATGACTAAGATAATATACAACAAATTATCGTTAGTCTTCAACGAGGAAAAATCGATAGAATCTACAATAAATGACAACAAGTTTCGGATCAATATTCGTGTGAAATAATAATTCATAGAAGAGTTACGTGAGAATGAAATCTACTATAATCTATGAATTTAACGGTCCATCATCAATATTTTATCCTGTAACATCAATCGATATTCATCTCAAATCAAATATTCATCTTTGCACTTCTGAGGCCAAAGATATTCATCAATCGGTCGTATTCATCTCAACACTGTTCATCTTTGCACTAAAGGCCAAAGATATTCATCGATCGGTCGTATTCATTTAAACACTGCTTCATCTTTGCACTCTGAGCCAAAGATATTCTTGAAATCATTCATCTTTCTTTGCACTACGGGCGAAGATATTCTTGAAATCATTCATCTTTGCACTTCGGGCCAAAGATATTCAATAATATCATCATTTAAGGCGAGGATGATGAAAAATATTTTTAAAAAAAGCGAATCGGTGAAACAAAATGACAAGGATTAAGGATTAAGGATTCGTACTTTGTTTTATCCATGTCCAACAATACCTCAAAAATAATCGTAGTGGTGTAAAATTGAGAATGATCAAAACATGGATCTGATCAAAGCTAGTATCCAAAATAGATATTTTTAGACGAAAAGAAGAAATTTTATTTTTAGATGAATAGTGCTGAGTATCGTGAATAGTCATTATATCGTGAATAGTCTAAGATATCGTGAATAGTAACTCAGACACCAAAAGATAGAAAATTCCAAAAAAAACATTTTCACGCCATGAATAGTACTCGTGAATAGTAACTCGTGAATAGTAACTCATGAATAGTAACTCGTGAATAGTAACTCATGAATAGTAACCCCAGAGCATGAAAAAGTTCCAAATTTGATAAAAACTTCGGATCGACATTTGACATAATGATATTGAAGAAATAATATCATTCTGAAAAAAAATAATATCCCTTACCTCAAAGAATCGAGTGCCGGAAGGAAAGATCGGAAGTGATCTTTGAATGAAACTTATCTTGAGCAACAACTCTCAAAGTATCTAAATACTCACAAAATACACTCGATAATATAGAGAAGAGAAAACTTTGTTTACGGTGTGATTTTCAATTCTAACTTAGCCCTCTATTTATAGGAAAATGTTAGCCCGTAAAGCGGACTTGACACGCTACACGATGGCTTTACACTACTACTTGCCACCCACCACATTTGAAATAAAATTCAGCACATTTCTTCACCAACCACAAGTGGGGCCCACTCAATTCTAGAATTTTCCACCAAAATCAATTATAACCCTAATTTAGAATCAGATCACCTCTTAAAATTCATAACAAATTATCGCTCATCTTTAACGGTTCAAAATTTGTGGACATATACTCAACTTATATATGTATAACATATCCAAAAATTACCACAATCAGCGGTCGGATTAAAAATTATAACCCCATGATATATCTCAAACCCACGATTTAATTTTAATACCTCGATCAGATAAAATCTTGATAAAACACCTTAACATTAATTCCTTCATTAATAACCACATAAATAAATCCATCATTTATATTCATATAAAATAAATATTTCCTTATCATATGAATCAATAATTAATTATTCACAAATAATATTACGAGAATCACATTTATAATGACGAGTTTGTTCCCGAGGAAAGGGGCTTTCGATATAAGGATCTCTCCTTCTTGGCGGCATGATTAGGTGACCAAACCTCTCCTTAGATAGAACTTTCTAGACATTGCCAATAATGTTATCTAATAATATTATTCAAATAATATGAATTATTGATCGATAATGGGAAATCTTGTGCGGTGACAATTATTGAAGCAATGATAATATAAAAATAACAACGCAAACAATTATTGAATCAATAAAATAAACTATTGAGCGATAATTCTTGTAACAATTATTGAGTAGTGCCTTCTTACGTAAGAATCAATAATTCAACAAATTGCATCTGATCTGGTGTCTTCTTTATGCTGACCGCCAGCGTATTCTTGTATTTTAACCATAGGGTATTCAGCGATCTTACTTGGTAACAACTTCTGTAGTTATTTTTAACCAACTTATATTTGTCGTTTTCTTCATCCAATCGCTTTTTAGTTATGGGGCCCACACATGGGCTGGGCTTGTGCGTAAATACGAATATTCACAAGCGATCGAATATTCCACGACCAAACGAATATTCCCCGACAACAATGAATATTTTATAACCACTTGCTTATTTTAAAATATTTGCGTATTTAACCCTTAACTATCCACATTAATCAAATCAACCCTTACTTTTTCAAAATAATAAATAAAGGAAATTCCTTTTTATTTAAAAAAAATTCGGAGTCTTACAGTAATAGCATCATTATTTTCTTATTCATTATCAGTCAGATTATCTGTGAAATCTTCATCAACTGCAAATGGGGCCTAAGCGAACACGTTCTATTGCATCGTCTTCTTCATCTTCTTCGGGCAGTCAAGAGGCTGATATTGTCAATCACACCAAGTTCCTAAACTTGGAAGCTCAACAAGAATATCACCAAATTGTGGCGAAGACGTTCGTCAAGGAGCGAGGTTTCAAGCCGGAGGGGCAGGATGGCCAGTTGTGTGCCATGATTCGAGAGAGAGACTGGGGCGGACTGACTGCTACTCCAACGCCCATTCCTATGAGTATAGTCCGTGAGTTCTATGTCAATGCCAAGGTCACTATGAGCGGTATATCTCTGGTTCGTGGTATCGAGGTAGATTACAGACCCCGAGCCATCTGATTAATTTTCAAAATCACTGATGCACCGCCAACGGGGGCGGCTAATTGGGTTACCGGTGATCATTTGGAGACCAACATGGAGTTGGTTATTGCGGAATTGTGCGTGCCTGGTACGAAGTGGACCTATAAAGTAGGCATGACTCAACCTCGTATATTCCCAGCTGCAGCCCTGAACCGCTATGCAAAGGCATGGAATCTGTTCATATGTGTCGAGCTCATGTCGTCCTCTCATCAGCACGAAATCACAGCGGAGAGGGCAATTATTCTATGGGGCATAATCATCGGGAAACACATTGACGTTGGCCATCTCATCCATCAGAATATGTTGCGCTATCTACGAGGAGGCACCATTGGGAGCATTCCACGCGCATCAGTGGTTGCCATGCTTTGTGCTAATTAGGGATGCAACGAGCAAATGCAATACCCAAGCCAGGACATAACTCATGCCATAATTGAAAATTTTGAGGACTGGGCAGGTGGTGTACCACACCCACGCGGACTAGGATTCATCCTTCAGCCCATTTTTCCAGAGTCTTCATAGTAGCCCCCTCAGGCAGATGAGGCAGGCACGTCCACGCATGCATGTGCCACCCATGGTGATCACCAGCTCCGAAGGTTGGAGCGTAAAGTCGATGCCATGTACGATAATTTAGGCACATTTGCGACGAGACTCACAAGGGCCTTGGCCGAAGCTTTTGCGCAACAAGGAAGAACGCTAGAATGGCCTCAGTTCGGAACCGCAGCGCCATATCCACCACCAGATTCACCACCCGAGGAGGGTGGTACCACCGATAATTAGGGGAGTTTTTCGTTACCCTTTACCTTCATTTAATGGGGCATTGAATATTATAAGTTTGGGGGTATTGGGGAGTAGGGTAGTGCATGTAGTTTTGTACGATTAGTTTAATTTTTTTTAGTTAGCATGATTAGTTTTAAATTTTTGCATCATATAGTTATTTTTGGCATATTTTTGTAGTCTATTCTTTAGTTTCATGTTTAGTTTGCATATCTCATAGTTCTTGCCGTATAGAAATTTTTGTCTAGCTTGATGATGATAGTGAAGTTTTAAATGATTTTTGAGTATTTTGGATAATATGAAATTTGAGATATATTGTTTTACACAATGCAATTCATAATGTTGTTTAAATGCTTTCAGTTTGCACAAATGTGTTCACAAACACTTGTAGGTATAAGAAGTATGTGTTGCATTGCTCGATAGAAAAATGTAGTTTTAAAAAGGGAAATATGTGAAAAGTGAGTTTAGACTGTATAAAACATTTTTTTTAAACTTTGGGAAAACATGGGTATGCTATGTATAAAAAAAATAAAAATAAAGAGAAAAAGAAAAGAAAAATAGTAATAACGTGGCTAGTCTTATTTTGGGGCCCTGTCTACTTGAGTAAGTATGCCCGAGGGGATTGTCTCTACACCTAGCGCCCTAAGGTCTTTCATGGTCTGGGAGTCGTTGGTCGAAAGCTCGCTAAGGGGTAGTAGTGTTGCCTAATGGAGTAAGACATTGCACAGTCATGTAGAAAAAGAAAAAGAAAAGAAAAATAGCAATAAACACCGCGAGAAAGTGCAAAAATCGCCCTCGTGAGTAAAAGTAAAGCAGTTAAACTCATTGTTGAACCTTAGTTTATTTTAAGATGTTGGAATAGTCTTGGTTGCATATATATACATAAGTCTTGATTTAAGCTATAATTTTCTGTTTTGAGCAGTATAGCATGAGTATTCTGTGCCTAAATCAAGTTTTGGCGAACACAACACACACACACACACACAACATCTCTATAGCATTTGTGAATTATCTGAATGTATGACATTATGCCTGCAGTTTGGTTTGAATCTGTATTCTTAAATCTAGAAAAAAAATTCACTGAGGCAAATTGGACTGAATTTCTATGATAGTTGGAATAATGTGAGATTCGTTGCATCATAATTTAGTTGCATAGTAATATAGCTGCATTTTCATTATTCATTAGTATGCATTGCTCGAGGGCAAGCAACGGTTCAAGTTTGGGGGTATTTGATAAGTGGGTTTTATACCTACTTATGGAGTACCAATTCATGCGTACTATGCCCATCTCAAGTACATTTTAGTATGTTTTAGCTGCATTTCATGTTAGTTTGCATTGCATATACTTAAAACTCCTTTTGGTGAATAAGTGCAGGAATCAGCCTAATTTTGTGGTATTATAAGGCACGAGGCTAATGGACGCATGAGGCGAGGCAAAAGCTGGAATGTGCATGGCTGAGGATTAAGTGGAGCATGGATGGACATAGGACACTTAAGTAGCAGCAGCAACAATGCAGAACCAAACTCAGGTTCAGAACCAGAGTTCATCAATGCGCGACCGCGTGGCAGGATGAACTTGGAGACGCGCGCCCGCGCAAGTACCCAGCCAGACAATGGTACCTACTGCAAGTTGTACGGCCGCGAGCATGACAATCCTAGGGGACGTGCACCCGCACGAGAGCCCTATTTGGACATCATAACTTCTATCGCAAGTCTCGCTACCATGAGAGGAATGTCTTTGGAGGCGCTTACGACGCCTTGAGGCCTAAAGTCTTGATTTGTTTTATTTTATTTTTCAATTAAAATGGTTGTAATTGATCTAAAACGATATCTGACTGGTGTCAGACGTATCTTGGATATCTTTTGTCGTATTTTTTACATCGTAATTAGGGTTTATTCTCTGGGAGAGATTCCAACGTAGAAGGAGGCAAAAACTGTACTTTTCTACTTCTTCTTGGGATTTTCTACCAGAATGGATTATTATTATTATTTTGCTGGAATTTTATGAGGATTTAAATAGTAATAGTGGATTCTATTCAGCAATTGGGTTTGATAGTTCTATCTTTCATCTTTCAATAATTTGTTTATTAATCATGTTTAGATTTGATCCCATGATGGCTTTTGGTTCAGTCATGAACTAAACTCCATTATGGGATTCTAACAGTTTTTAATATGTAGTTTGATTACATGCTTGAATGCTGGATTGTTTTACATATCATATGGGATGTCTATCATGATTGGTTTGCATGTATGAATGCTTGATCACCATTCGTTTCAGTACTTGTATGGAATTGACAATAGACATGCAAGAATGGATTGTAATCATGATAGTATACGTATACGTGGCTATTTTATATGGCTTGTGTATTTCGTGAACCAGATAGACATATACTGTTTCACCGTATAAGTTAGAATAAGGGCTTGAACTTAAATTCAATATAGTTGCAATTTCACATAGACATATAGTGATTTTGGTTATATTGATGATTACATAGAGTCTATCATCTGTGGATGCTGTGTAAGTAGGTCTTAGTGCATTGAAAAATGGCTATGGCTCTTTTAGTGTTCTTGGCTACTTTCCTATGATATGTGAACAAGTCATGCATGATAGTGGCAATTGAATGAAATATTAAATGAAGTTAGGATCCCATTATTTCCAGATTTTATTTATTCCGTGTTATTATTGTTTTAGTTGTTATTTGCAATTCGAGAACAAACCAATCTTAGTCATTAGTTTGAGCATATAAATAGAGTGATTTAATTAATGCATAATGATTTAAATTAAACAACTTTCTCTGTGGGATCGATACTTTACTTTGCTCTGTATTGCGTTTTGACACATGTATGCTTGCATGAGTTAGAGCTCTTTTGTTAAGACTAAAAAACAGGCAACAATGTTTAACTTGTCAACGTGTAAAAGCAGAGCATCAAGTGCCAAAGGGTCCATTGCAACCACTTGAAAATCCGAAATGGAAGTGGGAACACATTACTATGGATTTTATTATAGGTCTTCCCAAGGTTTCTCAAGGCACATATGCGATTTGGGTTATTGTTGATAGATTAACCAAGTCTGCCCATTTCTTGCCTATATAGGAGACTTATTCCCTTGAACGTCTTGCTCGTATCTACGTGAATGAGATTGTGAGATTGCATGGCATGCCTGTATCCATAGTTTCGGATCGTGACCCAAGATTCACTTCACGATTTAGGGTTAGCTTGCAGAAAGCTATGGGCACGGATTTATGATTCAGTTCGGCATACCATCCTCAAACGGACGAGCAATCAGAGAGGACTATTCAAACTCTTGAAGGTCTATTAAGACTCTGTGTCCTAAATTTCAAAGGGAGTTGGGATAAGTACCTACCATTGGTGGAATTCTCCTACAACAACAGTTATCAGGCAAGTATAGGCATGGCTCCATTTAAAGCATTGTATAGTCAAAAGTGTCGCTCTTCAGTATGCTGGGATGAGGTGGGTGAAGCAACGTTGTTGGGACTAGAATTGGTACGCATAACTACAAAGAAGATCCAAATGATCCGACAACGTATACAAACGGCACAGGATCGACAAAAGAGTTATGCGGATCTTCATCGAATGGACGTCGAATTTAATATCGGGGATCATCTATTGTTACGTGTTGCACCATGGAAGGGAGTTAAGAGATTTGGGAAGAGAGGAAAGTTTAATCCACGATTTATTGGTCCATTTGAGATTCTTGATCGAATAGGAAATGTGGCCTATAGACTCGCATTACCTCCAAGCATGTCTCGTATTCATAATTTTTTTCACATATCTATGCTTCGTAAATATGTTAAAGACCCGAACCACATTATTGACTTAGAACCGGACAAGATAGCAGAAGATTTAACGTACGAGGAGGTACCTGTTAAGCTCTTGGATAGGGAAGAGCATGTCCTACGCACGAAGGTTATACCACAAGTTAAGGTTTTGTGGAGGAACCATGCTATTTAAGAAATGATCTGGGAGTTGGAATCAGAAATGAAAGCGACGTATCCTCACCTTTTCGAAACACCAGGTACGTACGTCAATTTCGAGGACGAAATTTCATAAGGAGGGGAGGTTGTAAGACCCCAACTTATTATAAATAAAATTGAATTTCCTCTATTTATTATTGTGAATAATAAAGTGTTAATTTGATATAATGCTTTAGTTATGGGTAAAATGTGCAAATTTTTCAAAATAAGCAAGTGGTTATACAATATTCATTGTGTCGGGGAATATTCATTTGGTCGTGGAATATTCTTTCTGTCGGGAAATATTCGTACGACGACGCAACAATTTGTGGGCCCCATAATGGATAACTGTCGGATGAAGAAAATGACAAGTTTGAGTTTTTATAAATAACGACGTAATGGTTATCGTTAACACTATTGGAATACCCGGTGGTTAAAATACGATACACTGCGTGGTTAAAGATGTATGCTTTGGTATTATTGCATAAATATTTTGAAATTATTGATTCTTACGTAAGAAGGCACTACTCAATAATTGTTACGATAATTCTTTATTCAATATTTTATTTTATTGATTCAATAATTCTTTGCGTTAATATTTTATATTATTGTTGTTTCAATAATTATCATTTCACTGTATCTCCATTATCAGATCAATAATTCATATTATTTGAATAATATTGTTAGATAGCATTATTGACAATGTCTAAGGAAGTTCTGTCTAGGAAAGGGGTTTGGTCACCTAATTGCACGCCAATAAGGAGAAATCTTTATTGGAAAGCCCCCTCTTTCCTGGGAATGACCTGATTGTCATAATAGTGATTCTATAATATTATTTATGAATAATTAATTATTGATTTATATGATGAGGAAATATTTATTTTATGTGGATATAAATGATGGATATATTTTATGTGGACATAAATGAAGGAATTAATACTGAATTGTTTTATCAGTATTTTGTCGTAATGGAGGTTTTGAAAATCGTCCGTATATGGATTTCGGTCATTTTTCGTTTGGAATTTGAAAAAACTTAAACTTACAAAGTTGTAGAGAATTTAAATTCCTATGGAAAGCACATGAGATTCGAATTTTTCTGATAAAAGGGCTATTTATTATGAATTGTTGAAGTTTCAAAAAATAAAATGTTTTTATTAAAAATATGGGTGGGCCCCACTTTTGGTTGGTGAGAAATAAAATGTGTTGGAATTTATTTTCAAAAGTGGTGGGCTTGAATAATGTAGAGTAAAAGCCATCAAGTAAGCGAGTTAATGCAACATATGGCGTTCTAAGCATTTTCCTATAAATAGGGTGCTTAGTTAGAATTAAAAATCACACCAGAAACAAGTTTTCTCTCTTTCTCTCTCTATATTATCGAGCGTATTTTGTGAGTATTTAGATACTTGTGAGTTGCTATTCATCAGTGCAAGTATCCTTCAGCCTTATACTGATATTCCAATCAGGAGTACTGATATTTTGAGGTAAGAGATGTTATTTTCTTCCTAAATGATGTTATTCTTTCAATATCATTATACCGAAATATTGGTATAAATTTTATTGTGGAATTTCCACCTTTTTGTGTCGGGGTTACTATTCACGTATATGACACTATTTACATATACGACACTATTCACATATACGACACTATTCACCGAAAAATGAAATTTTCTTCTTTTTGTCCAAGATGTCTATTATGGTTACTATCTTTGCTTGTATCCATGTTTTGATCTTTATTTTTGAATTCTACTTCAAAATTGGTTATTATGGAGTATTATTGAACTTGGATAAACTGTAATACGAATCCCTAATATTTGTTCTTTTATCTCACTGGATTCGTTTCTTTAAGATATTTTTCATCATCCTCAGTCCTAAATGATGATACAAATGAATAACTTTGGCATGTAGTGCAAAGATGAATGATTAACTGATGAATATCTTTGGCCTGTAGTGCAAAAATGAATGATTAACTGATGAATATCTTTGGCCTGTAGTGCAAAGATGAACATGTGTTGAGATGAACATGACCAACTGGTGATACAAATGAATATCTTTGGCCTGTAGTGCAAATATGAATATTTGATTCAAGATGTATATTGATTGATGTTACATGAATAAAATATTAATGATGGACTTTTAAATCTTAGAAGATAGTAGAATTCATTCTCTACTTGACTCTTCTAATGGATTGTTGTTTCATTGCAGTTGTTGATCTAAAACTTGTTATACATTATATTTTATCGATTTTTCCTGTTGAAGACTAATGATAATTTGTTGTATATTATCTTAGTCATAATATTCTTTATTGGGCTAGTTGAGCTCACCCTTTTCCTTTTTGTTCCATTGTTCTTCTCAGGAGGAGAGAATTTAGCAGGAACTAGCCGGGGTATTGAGTGATGATTCAAGATATTTGTTTTAGTAGTCCTCACTATTTTGTAAAATAGTGTATCAATAATTGTAATGAGGACTCCTTTTGAGTTTGTATACTGTCTATTAGACAATATTTGTATTCAAACTCACATTATATGTGTTGTCGTATTTTGCACGACAATTGTATTACTGAAGTTGTATTTGTTTCTGTACCATGTATTTGGAGACTCAGAATAGGTGATGTATACCTATTTTGGGGGTGTCACAGCATGCGCATAGACAAAGCTTCCAGCATCCTCTAGATACAGATCTAGAACCGCGTGGTTACTAAATACTTACAAAAACTAGAAAGGAAACTAGATCTGTATAGATCTTAGCCATTCTAGCTTCCAAGTTCAAGTTTCACAACTTTTGAACCGGTTAAAAGCTTGATTTGGATCCAGTACACATCTAGTAAATAAAACATTAAATATTACAGATTTACATCAAATGAACGGTTAGAAACGATATTTAATCAAAATGATTAACTATATATATATATATATTAAAGCAAGAAAAAGTAGCAGATCTAAATGTATCTTACAGTTAAGCACGAGAATGGCTATGAAACGAATTTAAGTGTCTCAAAACTCCTTTTCCACCAGTTAAAACTTGATATGTTGTAGTATATATGTATATAAGTGTTTATAAAGAAGATTTACAAAGATTTAACGGAAGAAAAGCTCCTTTTCTCTCTCAAATGACCTGATTTCTCTCTCCCGGACCCTTCCTTTCTCTCTCTCTCTCTCTTTTCCTACAAGCTGATGGGGGCTGATATATATAGACCCAGGCTTCCTCAGGTAGACCTGCGGCTTCCGCAGGTCTACCTATGAAAGTGCCCTGGTGGGCCCCGCCACCTCGAAGTATGTGCAATCCCGATCAATGTGCAGTCCGCTGAAACGCTTGTAGCTTGCAATCCAGGAATTCGATGGAGATGTGCCATACAATTCCGAAAAGCTCTTTTCAAAAGCTACACAATGACATAAGGCTTTCCCTTTTCTAAATCTAGGAAGATGGGTCGATGAAAAAATGGCATCTTCAGGTCTTTGTAGGTAGTCCATTGAGCTATTTTGCGTAGTTTGCGTTCTGAAGTGCTGTAATGACTCCTTGTAACCTTATTTGCAGTTGTTTTGTGGTTGTTGAAGTTAAATTGTCAAAATAACCATTTGTCCCTTCTGGGGGTTGTCTCCAGGGTTGATGGGGCTTTTGACTGTCACTGATGGCTGTCTCCAGGGTTTGACTATGGTTGATTATGTCTTTCCTTAGGGTTATCTATGCGGTTGATTTGATGTCCCATGGTACTATCTCTGGGGTTTTATTTGATGTTGTAGTCCTACATGGTTATATCTGGAGTGTGAAATTTTTTTTGTTGCCCTCCTGCATAGTTAGTAATAGGAAAACGAAATTTCAAGTGTCTACAATATATATTGTTGATAATTCAGAAAGCTTATTCTTTCTTTCAATCATGATATATCTTTATTGTATTTAAACTTGTTGAGTAAAGTAGTTGCTCACCCTTGCTATATCATGATAATATTTCAGCTAAGCCCGAGTGTTCGAAGAAGGATAAAATCGAAGACAAAGTTAGAGAACAGTTCCATATGAACGTTTAACTATTACATTTATGTAAAATGATAATGTAAACCTTTTGAATTATTAAGGTATGTATTGAGTTAATGTTGTAGACCTTGGGAAATGATGAAGAACCTTTTGTACTAAACAAATTATGTTTATAATTCCGCATTAGTTAATAGAATATATACGAAGATGATGTATCGTGACGCATAAGTTCCGAGGTTCAAGGGACCTAGATTTAGGGGCGCTATAGTTGGTATCAAAACTATAGGTTATAAACCTTAGGTAGGAGTTCCGTAGGCTATAACCTTAGAGATGAGGACATGGATGATGCGAAATAAACTTGAATAGAGTTTAAGCGATAAGAGATGAATTTTTGGAAATTCATTATTAAGTAAAGAAGAAGATAAATAAGATTCAAAGAAGAATTTTGAAGAGTTATAAAGATAAGAATCATGAGTTACCTAACTCCAGTAATAAATTATGAAAAGTAATAATAAATAGACAATGTGTGATGCCCCCAAAACAGGTATACATTACCCATCTTGAGTCGCCAGATACAAGGTACTGAATACAAATACAACTTAATTATACAACAGTCGTGTAAAATACAACAAAACATAGGCTGTTAGTTTTAATACAAATATTGTCATCTAGATAATATCCACACTTAATGGAGTCCTCATTACATTTATTATCACACTATTTCACAGAATAGTGAGGACTACTAATGCACCATCTAGGACCATCACTCTATTCCCCAACTAGTCCCAGCTACGTTCTCATTTCCTGAAGAGAATAATGAAAGAAAGGGTGAGCTCAACTAGCCTAGTAAGAAATACTATGACTAAGATAATGCAGAATAAATTATCATTAGCCTTCAACAATGTTAAACTGATAGAATATAATAGATAACAAGTTTAATTGCAGCGAATCAAGTAATCCATTAGAAGAGTCAAGTAAGGTATAAAATCTACTATCTTCTATGATTTAAAAAGTTTTTCATCAACTTTATCATTTGAGACTCAAACAATAAATAAAATCGAATCATCCTCGCTCCACGTACCGAGGATATTCATGTAATCATCAATGGTCATGACTATACCGAATAATCCGTGGTCATAATCATACCAACAACTGTCCACCGATGAACGACAGGCCAATGAGGACTTTTACCACATCATTCGTCACATTACGGTCATGATTATACCGAATAATCCATGGTCATAATCATACCAAGTCCATCTATGCACGTAAGCCAAAGATGACTTTCATCACAATATAAGCATGAGGATGATGACAATGACATAATAATTCAATAAAAAAAGTTCAAAAATAAATTTTACAGATTTATAAATTAATTTATCCAGGAACCAATAACGTCCAAATTGTCAACATGATACTGCTTTGTAGAATAAAATTCAAGAATGCTCAGAAGAATATTTCCATGAAAAGATACTGGATGAAGCGCAAATATCAAGGATATTCAACAAATTTCATGGAGTATAGAAGCCAAAGCTTTAACCAACTGAGTATAATAGAATATATGAAACTGCAAATGGATTTTCGCCTGCCATGCGGTAATCCACGTAGACAGATCATTTCCACAATTTAATAAGGAATGAATACGAAGGATCATTCACCATAGATGTGGTAATCCACATAGACAAAGTTATTCCAATGAATAATAAAGAATGGAATAATAGAAGGATTCACCATGCGCATGCGATAGGCGCACGCATAAAGGTTATTCCCAATGTAATAATAAATAATGGAACAGTGTCCGCGCGAACGCGCATGAGCGAGGATATTCTCGACGAATAATAAATAATGGAACTGTGTCCCGGCAGAACGCGCCGACATAAGATATTACGATAGAATAATAAAGAATAAAATATTAGAAGAATTTCACCATGTATGCGGTATTAGCATAAAGCAAAGTTATTCAACGAGAATAATAAGAATGGAATAACAAATGAATTCACCGGGCATGCAATAGGCCAAATGCAGAACGAGTTATTCCAACATAATAATAAAGAATGGAATAACAGAAGAATTTCACCATGTATGTGGTACTTCGCATAAACAGGTTATTCCAACATAATAATAAAAATAAAATAATAGAAGTTCTCTTCATGAATACGAAAGAAATAATACCCCTTACGAGTACAACAAATAATATCCCTTACCTTAGAAGAAACTGGATATTGGAGTAGTGAAGTAGCAGAATACTTTTCTTCTTTCTCTCTATAGTTTATCTCTCTAGAGTTTTGGTGAATTCGTAAGAAATAATAAAGGAATGAGCTTCTATTTATAGGAGAATGGACTGATTAGTAACTAATTCATGAAGCGGTCAGATTGATTTACTTTTTAAATGGGACGGTCCATATTGGTTTATTATTAAAACTTAAAGCAACGGTCCATACTGATTTACTATTAAAACTTTAAACCAGCGATCCATATTGATTTACTATTATAACTTTCCACCAGCGGTCCATATTAATTTACTATTATATCTTCAACCAACGGTCTGAAAAATTATCACATCTCCTCATGGAATAATATTATACCAAAAAATGATTTGGACCGAAAAGAAATATATTTTATAGGTGAATAGTACCCTGTGAATAGTAACTCGTGAATAGTACTCTGACACGAGAAGTGCCCCGAATACCCGATTGAACCATATAACCTCTGGACATTAATTATTATCGAAATAAATGTCGATTTTCACTAACACAAATAATTCCAACACAGTGGAATTATAAAATTCATCTTTAATCAACAATAACTTATTCATCATTAATATTATAATTCACAATATTTAACAACCAGGTTGTTCCCAGGAAAGTGGGGGCTTTTCGATAAGGATTTCTCCTTATTGGCGCGCAATTAGGTGACCAAACCTCTCCTTGACAGAACTTCTAGACATTGTCAATAATGCAAATAATAATATGAATAACTTTATTGTCTCAATTATTAATTTAATAATATATCAAATTATGCAGATGATACTATAACGATAATTGAATTAATATGAGAGATATGATACAACAATTACTGTAGCAATAATTAAGTATAACTGAGTGACTTCTCACATAAGCATCAATAATCAATACAGTGTGCTACTATGCAACCACAGCAGACATCATCGCTTTTACTTTTACTAGGGTAGTTCAACAGTTTTAACGGTAACACCTCGCCGTTATTTTTATAGAAAGATAATTTTGTCATTTTCTAACTACGACAATACTTCGGTTGTGGGGTCCACCAATGATTGTGCCATCGTATGAATATTCCTGTTAAAACGAATTATCCCCGACCAATCGAATATTATATAACCACTTGCTTAACTTTGCAAAATTTATAAATATTACCCACAACTATAACATTATATCAAATCCACACCATAATATTCAAAAATATATTTCGAGAAAATTATTCTTTATTCATAAAAGTTGGGGTCTTACAACCTCCCTTCTTATGAAATTTCATCCTCGAAATTAGGGTACATACCTGGTATGTCGAAGAGATGAGGATACCTTGAATTCATCTCAGATTCTAACTCCCAAGTCATTTCCTCCACATCGTGGTTTCTCCACAAAACTTTGACTTGAGGTATAACCTTGGAGCGTAGAACATGATCCTTCTTATCCAAGATTTTAACAGGTAACTCTTCATACATTAAATCTTCCTCTATCTCGTCTGGTTCTAACTCAATAATGTGGTTCGGGTCTTTCACATATTTACGTAACATAGATATGTGAAAAATGTTATGAACACGAGACATACTTGGCGATAAGGCGAGTCTATAGGCCACAATTCCTACTCGCTCGAGAATTAAAAATGGGCCAATGAATCGAGGATTGAGCTTTTCTCTCTTTCCAAATCTCGTAACTCCTTTCCATGGAGCAACACGTAACAACACATGATCTCCAATATCGAATTCTACGTCCTTTCGATGAAGATCAGCATAACTCTTTTGTCGATCTTGTGAAGTTTTTATATGTTGTCGGATCGTTTTAATCTTTTCTGTAGTCATACGTACCAACTCTGGTCCCAACAACGTTGCTTCACCCACCTCATCCCAGCATACTGGAGAACGACACTTTCTCCCATACAATGCCTCAAATGGAGCCATACCAATACTTGCTTGATAACTGTTATTGTAGGAAAACTCCACCAACGGTAAGAACTTGTCCCAACTTCCTTTGAAGTCAAGGACACAAAGTCTTAATAGATATTTAAGAGTTTGAATAGTCCTCTCTGACTGCCCGTCCGTCTGAGGATGATATGTCGAGCGAAATCATAAATCCGTGCCCATAGCTTTCTGTAAACTAACCCAAAATCGTAAATCTTGGGTATCGGTTAGAAACTATGGATACTGGCATACCATGCAATCTTACAATCTCATTTATGTACATACGAGCAAGACGTTCAAGTATATAAGTTTCTCGTATAAGTAAGAAGTGAGCAGACTTGGTCAATCTATCAACAATGACCCAAATTGCATCTATGCCTTGAGAAACCTTGGGAAGACCAGTAACAAAATCCATGGTAATGTTCTCCCACTTCTATTCTAGATTTTCAAGTGGTTGCAATGGACCTTTTGGTACTTGATGCTCCGCCTTGACTTGTTGACAAGTTAAACACATTGAGATAAACTCCGCTATCTCTCTCTTCATATTGCTCCACCAAAATGTATGTCGAAGATCATGATACATTTTGGTACTCCTAGGATGGATTGCAAACGATGTGTTATGTGCCTCCATTATGATTTTATACTTTAAATCAGGGTCGTTAGGAACACAAAGTCTGGAGTTGACTCGAAGTATTCCTTCTACATCGATTCTTGCTTCCGGAATAGCACCTTCTTGCACATTCTTCCTCATACGTATCAGCTCCAGGTCTGTAGCTTGAGCAGTTTTAACTTTATCGATTAAAGTCGGTTCTACTCGTATATTCTGTAACATTCCAGAATTTTAAAGTGTAATATTAAATGTTTATTGATTTATATAAGTATTTAATGGATATGTTTATTGTTGAATAAATAATTATTCAATTTGAGTTGATGTGGTTTAGTTAATTATTTGTTGAATAAATAATTAAGGAGGTAAGAAAATTAATTATTATGAGGTTATATACTAATTTAATTTAATAATTAAGTTAGAGAGCTAATGATGATTAAATGAATTATAATATTCTAATTGGAATTTGTGATTTAAAATAAAGTGTTAGTTGGTTAAATAAAATTATAATTATAAAGAAATTATAGTTTTGTGATAATGATATATGTGTTAAAGTAATTTAATAGATTAATATTTTAATTGATTATTTAATTAAATAGAAGTGTGACAAATAACCTTGCTATAAAGGAGTTACTAAAATAAATTAAGGGAGTTTAATTCAGTTTTGCCAAATAAGGCCTAATGCCTATTAAGTCTTTTATCTAATTGTGTTTTACCAAACAAGGCATAAGGATTAATGAGTTATTTTTAGTTAGCTAGCCAAACAAGCCTTATGGCTTTTGATTTTCAAAATAATATAACTGATGTCAGTTAAAATCCTATACTAAATATATCTATTATTACTATATACGTTATATTTTCTAGTACGTATGTTAGAGAGAAAAAAGAACTCAGTTGAAGAAAAAGAGAAGAAGAAGAAGAAAACTAGAGAGAATTTGAGAGAAATCCTAACAGGTTTTGATAAAGGAATTGGAGAAAAGAAATTGATAATCAAAAGTAGCCATCATCTTCTTAATCAAAGGTAGGAGCTTAACCGTTTTCTTTAAAAGTTAGTTTTCCTCTTCCCAAAAAGTTCTCTGTGAAATTTTTATAAAAGATAAATTGTTGTTATGTATATAGTTTTGTATGAATATTGATTATAAGGTTATTTCATGAGTTTATATATGATTATAGAGAAATTAATTCATGTATGTATGTGTTTTATGAAGAAAATATATTATAGAGTGTTTATATGAAAAATATATGAGTATGGCTTAGTTTAAAATGAAATTAAGGTTTGATTAATTGTTAAAATATATAAATTGATTATTGGAATTGATAGGGTATGTATAATCATAACTATGGTGTTTTGACTTTACTGTTTTGGTTGTTAAATAAAATCACAATGTTGATTTTCATTGAAAACATCAAAAAATGGAGTTTTTGCCAAAAACATTGAAATTGGGTGTTGTAAATTTGATGTTTAAGTTATTTTATGGGTAGAATCATGTTAGAAGTCTTCAGAATATGTTTATATGAAGTCTATATGTTTAATACATGTTAATCAGAATATTAGATTCGAGCTTTTAGGCCAATTTGGCTTTTGTTCATCTTTGTTCTTAGAGCTTGGTCGCTAGATTACGAGTCCGCACGCAAGTATTGTACCAATGATATAAATATCGCGTCATAGCCATTGATGCCATACCGCCAGCCTTAATCTCATTCATTGTATACGAACCACGATGTAGAACTGTGGAAAATGCAGTAACATGAAGTTAGCGTAATGGTTTGACAGTTTTAGTTTATTACACGAACTTTGAAAATAAATGTTATGTGTTAATAATAGGAATGTTAAATGATGATTTCAGTAGTATTAAGCTATGAATGAACATGCTATCAAGTGTTACCTATTTGTAACATAGTTGATTATGTGAAAGGGTAATTTAACCTATATGATGTATATATTTGTTTATATAAATATACAATGTTGGTAATGACTAACTATGTAAATATTGCATATGTTTAGGGTATTGATTCAAGTTGTAAGGTTTAGCTTGTGCTAAAGGCAAGTTTTCTGACTCTATTTTATAATTGAGCAAGTTCTCTAACTCAAAACTTCATTGTGCGAGTTTAATTTCATTTGGTACATTATTGTTTTCAAAATCAATTACAATTGTTGTAAGTTGCTACCTCTACACTTTCGTAGAGCTAGGTTGCCTATTATTGAGTAAGTCATTGTATCTAGTTGCTCATGACGATACAAGTATCCCAAATCTTATAGTTTAATCTTGAGCAAGTTTTCTAATCTATTATCTTGTTAATTCAATTACTGTTTTCATTTCGATTACAATATAATGATGTAAGTTATTTGGAGCAAGTTATTCTTGTATTTAACTTGTTGTTTAGCATGCACCACTATATATGCTATGCATGCTTATTATTCAATTTTAATTAACCATGGCTTAGTGTTGTTCAAGCAAGGTATGTTATAGTTATTCAAATTGTATGCTATTAGATTATTCCTAAAGCATGACTTTAGTTTACTATGATTGATTCAATCACGATTATTCTATAGTATAGTGTTATTGGTTTTATTCAACTACTCCTTAGTTGATGTTCATTAAATTCCAAATTTCCTTGAAAGCTTATCCAAACCAAACTTCCTTTGGTGCGGACTTGTACTCTAAATAATGAGATGAACAACTCTTTTAATAGATGTTTACGATTAGCGTTGAAATGGTTGTGCGCAATACATTGTACGAAGGGTTGATCCCCCTAAGTACGTGGAGTCCTTATAGTCTTATGACTGTTAAAGTTAAAGTTGAAAGATTACTTATAACTGTGGACATGATTCGTGGTCATTAGACCCTCAGTGAATGTTATAATTTTTAGAAAGTTAATAGAATATATTGTTCAGTTCTATTGAGCCTAATATTGGCAATTGATATAAAAGTTTAAAGATTTATTTATTGTTATTTTAAGTGGGCCTTGTTTGCTCACTCTTGCACTCGTAAAATTTCTTACTGACTAAAGTTGAAGCGGGTGACGTACCTAGCACCAAGAAGAGGAAAAGGAAAGATGAATAAATACTGAAGACTTGTAATAGATTTGATAGTTTTATTATCAGACTTTGGTTTAAAGATTGTAATGAAGTTTATTTAATTTCCGCATTTGAATGATTGTTGTTAAAGGTTAGATAACCTGGGAGATTTTTATTTAAATTTAAATCCTGTGTAGCGGGTGATTTTATTATTCAATTTTATTATAATTGGGTAGTTATAGATGAATGTTTTGATTAAGTGAACACCAAATCTTGAGGAAATGAAGTACCAGGATTTGGGGGTGTCACAAGTTGGTATCAAAGCTTTAGGTTGTGAACCTTAGGTGGGGGGAAAAAGTCGTAGGAAGTAACCTTTGAAAAGACAGTGGAGATAACTCTTATCGAGTTTTAGGAAAGAAGTAATAAAACACTTATGTGCTTATGTGATTTTAAATTATGTACTCGTGAGTGTCGAATAGTAATGATTAATAATTAAAACTTTAAAACTTTGTTGTCAGGATGACTAATGTCGGAGAATCCAGTCAGGCTAGGGAGGAGGGACCTCAAATGCCTATAGAGGAGAAGCCTCGCGACATTCAGGTAGTTTGGGAACAACTATCGCCACGGAGTCGGCCAGTTGGTCGCAGTAGTTGAGGATGAGGATGATGATGTAGAGACAGACGAGGAGGATCCCGTTGAGTTACCACAGGAGGATGAGGATGACAAGGATGAGGAGGAAAGGATTCCACTTAACTCGATAGCGAAAGTAGTATATACGATGAGGTGCATGGACCGTAACGTGAACTTGAGGATACTGATTGAGGAGTTGCAGGAGATAGTAGCTGAACAACAAACTGCAATGACACAAAAAGACGGTGAGATCCAGGATCATGAGGAACGACTGACAAACGCCAAGGATAAACTAATACAGACTGAAGGAGAGAAAGAACAATTGATCGAGATGGTTCTTTGAATCGAAGAACAAGCCGAGAGAAGAAGTCGCTAAGAGGCAAGAGTCGAAGATGCATACGAGGAAGCTTATCAACGAACTGGAAGAGCAGTAAGGAACTCATAGGCGAAAAGGATGAAGATGGAAGAGATGGATAAAGTATTTGACACCGTAATTAATCGAGCTCAAGATCGGGTCATGGGATATCCGATTCAGTTCTAGACGCTGTCATCATGTATTAGATCGTAGGACAATGTTTCGAGTCATGGAGGAAGAACGTGATAGGGCTAAGAAGTGTCTTAATAGAACATCGTAGATGTTGTACGATGAGTGAAAGGTTAAATAAATTGTAAATTCCAAGTGTTATGAAACCTATGGGATATGACTATTATGTTGTCCTGAAACTTTTGAAGTTCAGGAAAGTAATGAAGATAGCAGTGATGCTATTGTTTTATGTCTTCCAAAAAGGTTTTGAATAAATAAAAGTTGTTACTTTATTCAAAGTGTTATGTGTTATGTGGTTATTTCTGTTATGGAGGAAAGTTAATTAGAAAATACTTAAAGAAGCTGAGTTAGTCTAATAGATGTGTTGTTTTAATAGAAAATGCCTCCCAGACATGAACCACCCCGACAGAGAAACAATGAGAGAACTACCAATAACGACAATGTTGACGGTAACCCCGTTCAACAACTAGTGACACTACTGACATGATCGTTGCAGAATCAACCACAAAAACATGGTACAACGTTTAAGGATTTCAAGGCAGTTGGACCACCTGAATTCCGTGGGTCTATGAATCCAGCCGAAGCACAGACCTGGATTATGGAGATAGAAAAGGTGTTTGATGTCGCTAGGGTAGGGGATGATCAGAAGACTGCTTTCGCAACATTCATGTTGAAAGAAGAAGCTAGTTATTGGTGGCAGGCCAATAAAACTCGTGAAGGGCCAGGAGTAATGACCTGGGATAGGTTCAAGGAGTTGTTCTTCGAGACTTATTTCCCGAAAAGTTCGATGAGTCAGCTAGAAGTGCAGTTTCTGGAATTAAAGCAGGGAACGATGACGGTATCTGAGTATGCCGCGAAATTCAACGGATTGGCGAGGTTTGCGCCATATCAGGTTAGCACAAACGAGCGTAAAGCGAAGAGATTTGAACAGGGACTGAAGCCCTGGCTGTACAGTAGGGTTTCCTTGTTCCAATTGAAGACATTTGCAGCGGTGATGGAAAAAGCAGTACTCGCTGAAGGTGGAGGCGAGGCAGTGACAAAGTTCAATCAGGAACAAAAGAAGAAGAAGAATGAGAATGAGACTAAGAATGGGAGTGGTAGCGGTGGAAACAACAACAACAACAATAACAACAACAACAACAACAACGGCTTGAAGAGGAAGTGGAATTGGAGCATGGGTGCTGGACACCAGCAGGGTAACCAACAAAACAAAAAGTTTGAAGCATGTGCGACATGCAGGAAATTTCACAAGGGTGCGTTCTTAATGGGGAAGCGGATATGCTTCAATTGTGGCCAGGAGGGTCACATCGCCCCAAGTTGCACTCAACCAAAGAAGAATGCGTGCTTCATGTGCGGATCCAAGGATCACTTTGCTCGTGAATGTCCTAAGAAGAATGATGGAGTAACAACCAGAAGCAATGGAGGAAACAATGGAGGTACATGGGCCATTGCAGGACCTACAGCATCAAATAAACCCACAGCCAGAACCTTCAACATGACTGTGCAAGATGCTATGCAATCAAAAGATGTAATGTCAAGTATTATCCCAATCAATGATATAAATGCTTATGTATTATTTGATTCGGGTGCTACTTGTTCGTTTATATCTGATGAATTTGCTAAGAGGTTAGAATTTCCCAGAGAAGAACTGAATTTTCCTTTGAACATAGAAATTGCAAATAAGGAAATAATCCTTGTTAGATTCGTATACAAGAACTGTAGGGTGAACATTAAGGAGAATATCTTGTTGGTAGATTTGATTCCAATTAGACTCGGGGAATTTGATGTAATTTTGGGAATGGATTGGTTTTGTTCAAATACTGAATGGTAATTGATACGCCAAAAGAAAGTGTAAACCTTATGACTCCACCAAAGGTAGTATTTTATGGTAGCAAGTCACCTAGACAAATGAAATGTCTGACGACTATGCAGGCCAAGAAATTGTTGAGTCAAGGTTGTGTGGGCTATTTAGCTTACATAGTCGATTCTCAGAAGAAGAATGTGAAACTGGAAGAAAAACCAGTAGTGAGGGAATTCGAAGACGTGTTTCCAGAGGATTTGCCAGGACTTCCGCCTGACAGAGAAATTGAGTTCGTGATCGACTTAGCGTCGGGAATAGCACCAATATCGAAGGCCCCGTACAGAATGGCTCCGGTAGAAATGAAGGAACTGATGGTACAGTTGCAAGAGTTGCTGGACAAGAAATATATCCAACCAAGCGTATCGCCGCGGGGAGCGCCAGTTTTATTCGTGAAGAAGAAGGACGGAACAATGCGTCTTTGCATTGATTATAGAGAGTTAAACAAAGTCACTATTAAGAATAGGTATCCGTTGCCTAGAATAGATGACTTGTTTGATTAGCTGAAGGGTGCTAAATATTTCTCGAAAATAGATTTGAGAAGTGGGTATCACCAATTGAAGGTAAGAAAGGAGGATATACCTAGAACGACATTCAGAACTTGGTACGGACATTACGAGTTTCTGGTGATGTCTTTTGGCTTAACAAATGCCCCTGCTGCGTTCATGGATTTGATGAACAGGGTGTTTAAACCATTCTTAGACAAGTTTGTAGTGGTATTTATTGATGACATTCTGGTGTATTCCAAAACTCAAGAAGAACACGTGGAACATTTACATTTGACATTGGAAACACTAAGGAAGGAAAAGTTGTACGCGAAATTCTCTAAATGCGAATTTTGGCTCGACCGTGTACAATTTTTGGGTCATGTTATTGACAAAGATGGGATTTCAGCGGATCCGTCAAAAGTGGAAGCTGTGATCATTTGGGAACAACCAAGAACACCATCAGAAGTGAGGAGTTTCTTGGGACTGGCTGGTTATTATAGAAGATTTATTCAAGATTTTTCTAAGTTAGCCACTCCGCTAACAAATTTGACAAGGAAAGCTGTAAAATTCATTTGGATGGAGAAATGTGAAGAGAGTTTCCAAGATTTGAAGAAGAAGTTAAGTATGGCACCTGTGTTGACATTACCAGATAATATTGGAAATTTTGTGGTGTATAGTGATGCCTCACACAAAGGGTTGGGTTGTGTTCTTATGCAGAACGGCAAAGTTATTGCATATGCATCAAGACAACTGAAGGATTATGAGAAAGGGTATCCGACTCATGATTTGGAATTAGGCTGCGATTGTATTTGCTCGAAGATATGGAGACACTATCTTTATGGAGAGAAATGTGAGATCTACACAGACCACAAAAGTCTGAAGTATATTTTCACTCAGAAAGATTTGAACATGCGTCAAAGAAGGTGGATGGAATTGATAAAAGATTACGATTATGAGATCTTTTATCATCCGGGCAAAGCGAATGTGGTTGCAGATGCTTTAAGAAGGAAAGGTCGAGAAAAGTTGATGCTGATAACAACTCAGGAGGAACTCATCTCAGCAATGACAAAACTGGAGTTGGAAATCAAATTTCCAAAAGAATCTGACGAACAACTATTCCAGATAGAAGCTGGTCCAACTTTAGTGGACAAAGTGAAGGATGCTCAACTACAAGATGAACAGTGTGGGAAAATCAAAGAGAATCTAGTTGAAGGCGGTGATGTAAAATACAAGGTCAATACCGAAGGATTACTACGATTCGAGGGAAGAATTTGGGTTCCAGCAGTGCTAGAACTAAAAAACGAAATCTTGACCGAAGCACACATCACAAGATATTCGATTCATCCAGGAAGCACGAAAATGTATCAAGATTTACGCCGACATTTTTGGTGGCCAAACATGAAAAGAGATGTTGCTAAATGCGTAACGAAATGCTTGACATGTCAGAGAGTAAAAGCTGAACATCAAAGACCCAGCAGATTACTCCAACCGTTGGAAATACTGGAATGGAAGTGGGAACACATCACGATGGATTTTGTGGTGGGTCTTCCAACTACTCAGAGAGGATGCGATGCAATTTGGGTGATAGTGATGACGGTGACGAAATCAACAAGACTTTCTACCAATAAAGATTAGATTCAATCTTGATCAGTTGGCAAGATTGTACATTAAAGAGATCGTTTCGAGGCACGGGGTACCAGTATCAATTGTGTCCGATAGAGATCCGCGATTCACATCAAATTTCTGGAAAAGACTACAAGAATGCATGGGAACTCAATTGCGAATGAGTACGGCTTATCATCCACAAACAGATGGCCAAAGCGAATGAACAATTCAGACATTGGAAGATATGCTAAGAGCATGCGTCATGGACTTTAAAGGAAGCTGGGAAGAACATTTGCCGTTGGTGGAATTTTCTTACAACAACAGTTACCACGCGAGCATCGGCATGCCACCTTACAAGGCATTGTATGGCAGAAAGTGCAAAACTCCACTGTGCTGGGATGAAGTCGGTGAACGCTTTGTTAGGACCCGAATCGGTACAACAAAGCTCTTTGAAGTTGTCAAACTCATCAGGATAAGATTAGTAGCAACCCAAGACAGACAGAAAAAGTATGATGATCAACACAGATAAGATCGTGCATTCGACGTAGGAACTTTTGGATTCCTAAAAATTTCTCCCTGGAAGGGGAAAATTTATTTCGGTAAAAAGGGAAAGCTAAGCCCAAGGTTTATTGGACCCTTTGAAGTACTGCGAAGAGTGGGAGAAGTGGCTTACGAGGTAGCTCTACCACCAGAGTTGGAAAACATTCACAATGTTTTTCACATTTCGGTGTTACGACCGTATAAACCCGACTACAAACATGTGATCGAGTACGAACCGTTGCAGTTCGAGAAAGACTTGTCCTATGAAGAGGTTCCTATCCAGATAGTCGACAAGAAAGAACAAGTGCTCAGGAATAAAGTGATACCTTCTGTGAAGGTGATATGGAGGAACCACAATGCTGAAGAAGCTACGTGGGAACTCGAAGAGAAAATGTTGAAAGAGTACCCTGAGTTATTTGTTTAATCTGTGTCTTCGATTCTGGGGACAAAATCTTTGTAAGTAGGGAAGAATGTAACGAATGATTTGTTTGAGTTGTGATTCTGAGGACAGAATCCTTGTAAGGAGGGAATGATGTAACATTCCAGAATTTTAAAGTGTAATATTAAATATTTATTAATTTATATAAGTATTTAATGGATATGTTTATTGTTGAATAAATAATTGTTCAATTTGAGTTGATGTGGTTTAGTTAATTATTTGTTGAATAAATAATTAAGGAGCTAAGAAAATTAATTATTATGAGGTTATATACTAATTTAATTTAATAATTAAGTTAGAGAGCTAATAATGATTAAATGAATTATAATATTCTAATTGAAATTTGTGATTTAAAATAAAGTGTTAGTTGGTTAAATAAAATTATAATTATAAAGAAATTATAGTTTTGTGATAATGATTTATGTGTTAAAGTAATTTAATAGATTAATATTTTAATTGATTATTTAATTAAATAGAAGTGTGACAAATAACCTTGCTATAAAGGAGTTACTAAAATAAATTTAGGGAGTTTAATTCAGTTTTGCCAAACAAGGCCTAATGCCTATTAAGTCTTTTATCTAATTGTGTTTTACCAAACAAGGCATAAGGATTAATGAGTTATTTTTAGTTAGCTAGCCAAACAAGCCTTATGGCTTTTAATTTTCAAAATAATATAACTGATGTCAGTTAAAATCCTATACTAAATATATCTATTATTACTATATATGTTATATTTTCTAGTACGTATGTTAGAGATAAAAAAGAACTCAATTGAAGAAAAAGAGAAGAAGAGGAAGAAAACTAGAGAGAATTTGAGAAAAATCCTAATAGGTTTTGATAAAGGAATTGGAGAAAAGAAATTGATAATCAAAAGTAGCCATCATCTTCTTAATCAAAGGTAGGAGCTTAACCTTTTTCTTTAAAAGTTAGTTTTCCTCTTCCCAAAAAGTTCTCTGTGAAATTTTTATAAAAGATAAATTGTTGTTTTATATATAGTTTTGTATGATTATTGATTATAAGGTTATTTCATGAGTTTATATATGATTATAGAGAAATTAATTCATGTATGTATGTGTTTTTTATGAAGAAAATATATTCTGTGGTGTTCATATGAAAAAAATATATGAGTATGACTTAGTTTAAAATGAAATTAAGGTTTGATTAATTGTTAAAATATATAAATTGATTATTGGAATTGATAGGGTATGTATAATCATAACTATGGTGTTTTGACTTTTTTTGTTTTTGTAACATTCCAAATTTTTAAATGTAAGTTATAAATATTTATTGGATGTGTTTATTATTGAATAAGTAATTTTTTTAATTTGATTGAGTTGATTTAGTTAATTATTTTATTTGCTAAATAATTAATGTGATTAGTTAATTATTTATTTGTTAAATAATTAATGTGTTATATGGATTGAGTATGCGATTAAGTAATTTATTTAATAAATTGTTATTAAATAAAGTGTGACAAATAACTATATTATAAGAGTTATTAAAATAAATTAAAGTAATATTAATTTAGTTTTTGCCAAACAAGGTGTAAGTATATAAATCCTTTAACTTTTAAATGGGTGTCCAAACAAAGCCTATGACTTTTGGATTTCTTTTTAATTTAAATTGTTAAATAAATAAAATGATAATACGTAAATATATATAAGTTATGTAACTGATAATTTAATACAAATCATTAGTGAGCTTCAGTTTTTTTTAAATAATTGAAAAGACGTACGTTGGTTTTTTTTTATTTTAGTATACCTATACTGTGAATTGGATTGTTTATCATTTTACGCTTTGAGTTAACTGATTAACTGAGAGAAGAAAAAGAAAGGAAGTTCAGAGAGTTTGAGAGGAAAGAAGCCAAGTGTGTGATTGTCCAAAGCAAGTTCTGTTAACAAGTATCTTCTTAAGCAACAAAAAGGTATTTTTCCTATAATCTTAATACTATATAACTATATATGTGTTATATTATATAGTTAAGTGAATTAGTATATCTATGTTTTTGAATTTCACAGTAGAATAAGTTTTACAAGATTTTACGTAAAGCTAAGTTTTATAATTTATGATGATAATATATGTAATTGTAATTGTTATAGCTAGCATGTATATATAGGTGTGTATGTGTTGTATGCTAAATTACCATTGAGAAAGAGAACTTGGATTTTTACGATTGGAAAAATATATATACGAACATATGATTTCATGATAACAAAAATTGTGAACTAATACGCGAATTGAACTTTGTATATGTTAATTGGAATATATGTTGGTATGCTAGTTTTCCAAAGGTAATAATTTGGTTATAAGCATGGAATACCGTTCATTGTAATTTATATTTATCAATAATGCAGTTTTGTTTTAATAACAGTGTTTCAAAGAATTAGTCTATGATATTGTTAATTAGTGGTTGGTAATTGGTATATGGATGATTGTTAACAAGTATGTGTAATTTATATTAGTTATACAGGTTGTTTGGGGAAAATTGTTGTTACAAATTTAAGACAGTACCTTTAGCTCTTTTCTTCGTTTTGGTTCTCGTGAGTTTGGCGCACGTCAAAATTCACGCTCAGTAATCAAGTTTGGCATTTAGCGCCAAAATCGGCCTTGACAGGACTTAGTGCCATGTGCATGAAAAGTCGTGGCGAGATGCCGGACTTTCATGCAATAGCCAAGTCCTATATAAATCTCATGGGAAAGCCACATCAGCATGCAATATGCCCATCAATTCAAACTGTAGCCATGCATGGCCACTTAACAGAAAGTTCAGAAACGACTTTTGTCTTGCACAAAAGTCTGATTTTTAAAAGAAATGATATATGATAAATGTTGAGTATGTATTTTGGTATTATAGTATATTAATACTATGAGTGAACATGGAATTACTAATTAACAAATATTGTTATTAGTTTTAATGGATAGAATTTGATTATACAATTTATAATCAAAGCATACGTGATGTAGAGATATAGTATGTTGTTACTGATTGATTATGTCATGTTAACATATGTATATAAGAGATTTGTGATTTGGATTATAACGGTTTAATCTACGCGCAAGGCAAGTTCTCTAACTCCATACTCTCGTTGAGTTATTTGTGTTTATACAAGTTTTCTAATCCTAAAGCTTCATTATGCAAATTTCATATGCTATACTTTATTGAGTAAAGTATTTCCATTAAGCAACTTAATTGTATCCAGTTATTCATGATGATACAAGCTTCCCATCTCCACACTATCGTTGAGATAGTTATTATGATTATGCAAGTTTTTCCTAACTCTAAACTTGTTATATTAGCATGCAATATCGTTATTACATTGAATCGGTTTATTGTTCAAGTTATTATTTTTTGTGCATGCTTGATAATAAATTTTAAGATATAACCTTAGCTTAATATTGTTCAAAGCAAGGTATGATAGATTATTCAATTGTTATATTTATTAGAATTATTCCTAAAGCATGAACTTCGAGCGAAATGTTTATTCGATCGTAATTATTCAATAACATAGTGTTATTATCTTTTATTCAACTAATCCTTAGTTGATGTCCGTTGAATTCCAAATTGCCTTGAAGTGTATCCAAACTAAACTATCTTTGGGGCGGACTTGTACTCAAAATACTGAGATGAACAACCCTATTTATAGGGGTTATGCTTAGTTTTGTACTTTCTTATTTGAAATGTTTGTATACAATACACGTATACGAAGGGTTGATCCCCTAAGTACCACGAAGTCATTATAGTCGTATGACTATAAAGTTAAAGTTGAAAGATTACTTATAACTGTGGACAAGGTTCGTGGTCATTAGACCCTCAGTTGAATGTTTAAGATGTTAATAGAATTTATTGTCCAATTCTATTGAGCCCCTGAATGGGCAAGGAATGTTTCAGTTCTTTTAAGCCTTTAAATAGGCAAGGAACGTATGAGAAGTTAATAGAACTTTTTGTTCAGTTCTATTGAGCCCCTGAATGGGCAAAGAATGTGAAATTTTATTCATTGATATTTCAAGTGAGCCTTGTTTGCTCACTCTTGCCTGTAAAATCTTTACAACTAAAGATGGAAAGGGTAACGTACCTAGCATCAGTAAAGGAAAGGAAAAGATGAACAAGTACTGAAGACTTGTAATAGTTTTGATAGTTTTATTATCAGACTTTGGTTTAAAGAATGTAATGAAGTTTATTTAAATTTTCCGCATGAACGATGGTTTGTAAAGGTTAGATAACCTGGGAGATTTTATTTTATGTAATTCTTGTATGGGTAGGTTTATTATTCAATTTTATTTATGATTGAGTAGTTATAAATGAATGTTTTGATTACGTGAACACCAAATCTTAAGGTAATGAAATGCAAGAGATTTGGGGGTGTCCTAAGTTAGTATCAAAGCTTTAGGTTAGGTTATGAAACCTTAGGGAAGTAACCTTTGAAAAGATAGTGGAGATAACTCTTATCGAGTTTTAAGGAAGAAGTAATAAAACACTTATGTGCTTATGTGTTTATAACTTATGTGCTCACGAGTGTCGAGTAGAATGATTAATAACCAAAAACTATAAAATTTGTTGTCAGGATGACTAATGTCGGAGAATCCAGTCAAGCTAGGGAGGATGGACCTCAAATACCTATAGAGGAGGAGCCTCGCGACATTTAAGTTGTTTGGGAACAACTACTGCCACGGGAGTCAGCCCCGTTGGTCACAGTGGTTGAAGATGAGGATGATGATGTGGAGATGGATGAAGAGGATCCCGTGGAGTTGTCACAGGAGGATGAGGATAACGAGGAAGAGGAGGAAGAGACTCCACTAACCTCGATGGCTGCTCGTATGTATGATGAAGTCTACGGTAAGTAACGTGGAACTTGAGGACCTTTGTTGAGGAGTTGCGAGAAGATAGTAGGCGAACAACGAACAGGTGAATGAATGACAGAAGGACGGCGACATCCGAGGATCGAGATTAATCTCTAAATAATCTTTGAAGAGAAGGCGATCTCATGAAGGAGAGAAGAAACAAATGATCGAGATGGTCGTGGAACTGAAGAACAAGCTGAAGGAGGAAGCTACCAAGAGGGCGAAAGCTGAAGACGCGTACGAGGAAGCTTATCAACAAACTGGAAGAGCAGTAAGGGATGCACAAGCAAAGAGGGTGAAGATGAAAGAGATGGATAAAGTATTCAATATCGTGATCAATCGAGCTCAAGATCGAGTCATGGGTTATCAATTGATTCGAGACTCTGCCATCATACGTGTTAGATCGTCGAACCATGTTAAAAGTGTTATGGAAGAAGAGCGTCAAAAGGCTCTTGAGTATCTTAATAGATCATCGTAGGAAATGTATACATTTTGCAAGTAATAAGTGTTAAATAATGTGTTAATCCCTAGTGTTAAGTAACCATGGGATATGAGAATGATGGTGTTGTCCTGTAACTTTTGTAGTTCAGGAAAGGAATGTAAATAGCGAATGATGCTATTATTGTTTTATGTTTTCGAAGAGATGATGAATAAATAAAAGATATTATTTTATTCAAAAGTGTTATGTGGTTATTTCTTTTATGCAGGCAAGTTAATTAGAAAATACTTAAAGAAGTTGGGTAATAGTCTAATAGATGTTTTTTTAACAGAAAATGCCTCCCAGGCGTGAACCACCCCGTCAGAGAACCAATGCGAGAACTAACAATAACGATGTTGAGGATAATTCCGTCCAACAACTAGTGACATTACTAACAGGAGCATTGCAGAATCAACCTCAAAACCAAGGCACAATGTTTAAGGAGTTTAAGGCGGTTGGACCACCTGAATTCTATGGGTCAACGAATCTGGTCGAGGCACAGACCTGGATTATGGAAATTGAGAAGATATTTGAAGTCGCTAGGGTAGGGGATGAATAGAAGACTGCTTTTGCAATATTCATGTTGAAAGCAGAAGCTAGTTATTGGTGGCAGACCAATAAAACCCGGGAAGGACCAGGAGAGATGACTTGGGATAGGTTTAAGGAGTTATTTTTCGAGACCTACTTCCAAGAGAGTTCGAAGAATCAGTTAGAGGTTCAGTTTTTGGAACTGAAGCAGAGAGTGATGACGGTGTCTGAGTATGCCGTTAAATTCAACGAATTGGCAAGGTTTGCACCATATCAAGTTCCTGCAGACGAGCGAAAAGAAGAAAAAAGTTTTGACAGGAATTTGAAGCCCTGTCATATCTGATGAGGGTTTCCTGTTCGATTGAAGACGTTCGATAGATGATGGAGAGAAGGTTGTACTCGCTGAAGGTGGAGGCGAAGCAGTGACAAAATTCAATCAAGAGCAGAAGAAGAAGAAGAAGAAGAAGAAGAAGAATGAGGTGGAAGCGAAGAATGGTAATGGAGGCAATGGAAATGGCAATAACAAACAACTTGAAGAGAGAAATGGAGCGGAAATGGGGTACTGGAAACCAGCGGGGTAACCGGCGATTTAGGAAGTTTGAAGCATGTGCTACTACATGCGGGAGGTTTCATAAGGGTGTGTGCTTGATGGGGAAGCGTCCATGTTTCAATTTGTGGCGGGAGGGTCACATCGCCTCAAATTGCACCCAACCCAAGAAGAATGTACATTTCACGTGCGGATCAAGGATCATTTTGCTCGTGAATGCCCTCGAAGAAGGTCGGAGAAACAATAAGAAGTAAGGGAGGTAGCGGTGGAGGTACATGGGCCATTGTTGGACCCTACTGACATCAAACAAACCCACGCCCGAACTTTCAACATGGTACATGCAAGATTTGTGCAATCAAAAGATGTGGTGTCAGGTATTATCCCAATCAACGATATTAATGCTTATGTATTATTTGATTCGGGTGCTACTTGCTCGTTTATATCTGATGAATTTGCTAAGAGGTTAGAATTGCCTAGAGAAGAACTGAATTTCCCTCTGAACATAGAAATTGCGAATAGGGAAGTGATTCTGTTAGGTTCAGTATACAAGAAATTTGTAGGATGAACATAAAAGGGAATATAATGATGGTAGATTTAATTCCGATTAGACTTGGGGAATTTGATGTAATTTTGGGAATGGATTGGCTGTTCAAATATGGAGCAGTAATTGATTGTCACAAAAAGTGTGTAAACCTTATGACTCCGTCAAAGGTAGTTTTCCATGGTAGCAAGTCGCCTAGACAAATGAAATGTCGCGATTATGCGAGCAAGAAGTTGTTAAGTAAAGGTTGTGTGGGTTATTTGGCTTACATAGTCGATACTCAGAAGAAGGGTGTGAAACTGGAGGAGATACCAGTGGTTAGAGAATTTGTCGATGTATTTCTGGAATATTTGCCAGGACTTCCACCTGATAGAGAGATTGAGTTTGTAATCGACCTAGCGCTAGGAACTGCACCAATATTGAAGGCCCCGTATAGAATGGCTCTGGTAGAAATGAAGGAACTGATGGTGCAACTGCAAGAACTGCTGGACAAGAAGTATATTCAACCAAGCGTATCGCCGTGGGGAGCGCCAGTTTTATTCGTTAAAAAGAAGGATGGATCAATGCGCCTTTGCATTGATTATAGAGAGTTAAACAAAGTCACCATTAAGAATAGGTATCTATTGCCTAGAATAGATGATTTGTTTGATCAGTTAAAGGGTGCTAAGTACTTCTTGAAAATAGATTTGAGAAGTGGGTATCACCAATTGAAGGTAAGAAAGGAGGATATACCTAGAACGACATTTAGAACTCGGTACGGACATTACGAGTTTCTGGTGATGTCTTTTGGTTTAACAAATGCCCCTGCCGCATTCATGGATTTGATGAACAGGGTATTTAAACCATTCTTAGACAAGTTCGTAGTGGTGTTTATCGACGACATTCTGGTGTATTCCAAAACTCAAGAAGAACACGTGGAACATTTACGTTTGACATTGGAGACACTAAGAAAGGAAAAACTTTACGCGAAATTCTCTAACTGCGAATTTTAGCTCGATCGTGTACAATTTTTGGGTCATGTGATTGACAAAGATGGGATTTCAGTGGATCCATCAAAGGTGGAAGCTGTAATAAATTGGGAACAACCAAGGACACCTTGGAGGGGAGGAATTTTTTTGGAACTGGCCGGTTATTATAGAAGATTTATACAAGATTTTTCCAAGATAGCCACTCCGTTAACAAATTTGACACGGAAAGCTGTGAAATTCGTTTGGAGGGAGAAATGTGAAGAGAGCTTCCAAGATTTGAAGAAGAAGTTAAGTGTGGCACCTGTGTTAACCCTGCCGGATAATACAGGAAATTTTGTGGTGTATAGTGATGCCTCGCATAAAGGATTGGGTTGTGTTCTTATGCAAAACGGCAAAGTTATTGCCTATACATCAAGACAACTAAAGGATTATGAGAAAGGTTATCCGACTCATGATTTGGAATTGGCTGCAGTAGTATTTGCTCTCAAGATATGGAGACACTATCTGTATGGAGAGAAATATGAGATCTACATAGACCACAAAAGTCTGAAGTATATTTTCACTCAAAAAGATCTGAACATGCGTCAGAGAAGGTGGATGGAATTGATAAAAGATTATGATTGTGAGATCTTTTATCATCCAGGCAAAGCAAATGTGGTTGCAGATGCTTTAAGCAGGAAAGGTCGGGAGAAATTGATCTTGATAACAACTCGGGAGGAGCTCATTTCAATGAATGACAAAGTTAGAGCTGGAAATCAAATTTCCACGAGGAATCAAATGACGACTATTCGGTTAGAAGCAGGTCCAACTTTACTGGACAAGGTGAAGAACGCTCAGTTACAAGATGAAGAATGTGGGAAGATAAAAGAGAATATGGTTGATGGAAGCGGTACGAAATACAAGGTCGATACGGAAGGATTACTACGATACGCGGGAAGAATCTTGGTTCCAGCAACACCAGAACTGAAAGACGAAATCTTGACCGAAGCTCATAGCTCAAAATATTCGATTCACCCAGGAAGTACGAAGATGTATCAAGATCTGCGCCGACATTTTTTGTGGCCAAATATGAAAAGGGACGTTGCAGAATGCGTGGCGAAATGTTTTACATGTCAAAGAGTAAAAGCCGAACATCAAAGACCCGGCGGATTACTTCAACCGTTGGAAATACCAAAATGGAAGTGGGAACACATCACGATGGATTTTATGGTGGGTCTTCCAACTACTCAGAGAGGATGCGATGCGATTTGGGTGATAGTGGACAGACTGACAAAATTAGCGCACTTTTTACCAATAAAGATTACGTTCAATCTTGATCAGTTAGCAAGATTGTACATTAAAAGATCGTTTGAGACATGGAGTGTCGAGATGGTGTTTGAGACACGATTCACGGAACTTTTGGAAGAGTCAAAGAATTGAACTCGATTGCGAATGAGACGACTTATCATCCGTAAGCAGATGGCGTCAGCGAACGAGCGAAGAGACATTGGAAGATGTTGAGAGGAACGTCATGGATTTCAAAGGAAGTTGGGAAGAACAATTACCATTGGTGGAATTATCATAATAGTTATCCATGAGCATGGTCAATGTATACGAAGCGTTATCTGACGATCCGAGAACTCCTTTGTCTTTGGGATGAAGTTAGTGACGTCAAGCTGCTAGGACTAGAACTAGTGCAACAAGCTGCTTTGAGGTTATCAAACTCATCAAGACAAGATTAGTAGCGACTCAAGATCGACGTGAAGAAGTATCTTTGATCAACACAGGCAAGATCGTGCATTTGAAGTAGGAAGCTATGTATTCCTAAAAGTTTCTCCTTGGAAGGGGAAAATTCATTTTGGTAAGAAGGGAAAACAAAGCCCGAGATTTATTGGACCCTTTGAAGTGCTGCGAAAAGTTGGAGAGGTAGCTTACGAAGTAGCTCTACCTCAAGAGTTGGAAAACATTCACAATGTTTTTCATATTTCGGTGTTACGACCATATAAACCCGATTACAATCACGTGATCGAGTACAAATCGTTGCAGTTCAAGAAAGATTTTACTTATGAAGAGGTTCCTATCCAGATAGTCGACGAGGAAAGAACAAGTGCTCGGGAATAAAGTGATACCTTACGTGAAGGTGATATGGAGAAACCACAATCTTTGAAGAAGCGAGGTGGGAACTCGAAGAAAATGATAAAAGAGTACCCTGAGTTATTTGTTTAATTTGTGTCTTGATTACGAGGATGAGAATCTTTGTAAGTAGGGAAGAATGTAACGAATGTGTTGTTTGAGTTGTGATTACGGGGACGGAAATCTTATAAGAGGGAATGATGTAACATTCCAGATTTTTAAATGTAAGTTATAAATATTTATTGATTTATATAAATATTTATTGGATGTGTTTATTATTGAATAAGTAATTTTTTAATTTGATTGAGTTGATTTAGTTAATTATTTATTTGCTAAATAATTAATGTGATTAGTTAATTATTTATTTGTTAAATAATTAATGTGTTATATGGATTGAGTTATGCGATTAAGTAATTTATTTAATAAATTGTTATTAAATAAAGTGTGACAAATAACTATATTATAAGAGTTATTAAAATAAATTAAAGTAATATTAATTTAGTTTTTGCCAAACACAAAGTGTAAGTATATTAATCCTTTAACTTTTAAATGGGTTGCCAAACAAAGCCTATGGCTTTTGGATTTCTTTTAATTTAAATTGTTAAATAAATAAAATGATAATACGTAAATATATATAAGTTATATAGCGATAATTTAATACAAATTATTAGTGGCGTCGGGTTTTTAAAATAATTGAAAAAGGCGTACGTTGGTTTTTTTTTATTTTAGTATACCTATCTTGTGAATTGGAGTGTTTATCATTTTACGCTTTGAGTAAGCGATTAAGCGAGAGAGAAAAAAGAAAGGAAGTTCGAGAGAGTTTGAGAGGAAGGAAGCGAGTGTGTGATTGTCCAAAGCAAGTTACATTAACAAGTATCTTCTTAAGCAACAAAAAGCTATTTTTCCTATAATCTTAATACTATATAACTATATATGTGTTACATTATATAGTTAAGTGAATTAGTATATCTTTGTGTTTTGAATTTCACAGTAGAATAAGTTTTACAAGATTTTACGAAAACGAGTTTTATAATTTATGATGATAATATGTGTAATTGTAATTATTATAGCTAGCAATGTATATATTGGTGTGTATGTGTTGTATGCTAAATTACCATTGAGAAAGAGAACTCGGTTTTTACAGTGGAAAATATATATATACGAACATATGATTTCATGATAACAAAAATTGTAAACTAATATGCAAATTGAACTTTGTATATGTTAATTGGAATATATGTTGGTATGCTAGTTTTCCAAAGGTAATAATATGGTTATAAGCATGAAATACCGTTCACTGTAATTTATATTTATCAATAATGCAGTTTTGTTTTAATAACAGTGTTTCAAAGAATTAGTCTATGATATTGTTAATTAGTGGTTGGTAATTGGTATATGGATGATTGTTAACAAGTATGTGTAATTTATATTAGTTATACATGTTGTTTGGGGAAAATTGTTGTTACAAATTTAAGACAGTAGCTTTGGCTCTGTTCTTCATTTTGGTTCTGTGAGTTTTGGCGCACCAGCGTCAAAATTCACGCTCCAGCATCAAGTTTCGCGCCTTAGCGCCAAAAGCAAAATGACGCCAAAACTTAGCGGACTTGACGCTTGACTTTCGACATCAGAACTCTGAGTCCCTATATAAATCTCGCATGGGAGTGCTACATCGAATCATATTGTGTGTGCCATACAGCATTCATTATTTGTGTGGTATGCCACTTAACAAAATTTGAAGCGACTTTTGTCTTGCACAAAAGTCGATTTTAAAAGAAATGATATATGATAAATGTTGAGTATGTATTTTGGTATTATAGTATATTAATACTATGAGTGAACATGGAATTACTAATTAACAAATATTGTTGTTAGTTTTAATGGATAGAATTTGATTATACAATTTATAATCAAAGCATACGTGATGTAGAGATATAGTATGTTGTTACTGATTGATTATGTCATGTTAACATATGTATATAGGAGATTTGTGATTTGGATTATAACGGTTTAATCTACGCGCAAGGCAAGTTCTCTAACTCCATACTCACGTTGAGTTAGTTGTGTTTATACAAGTTTTCTAATCCTAAAGCTTCATTATGCAAATTTCATATGTTATACTTTATTGAGTAAAGTATTTCCATTAAGCAACTTAATTGTATCCAGTTATTCATGATGATACAAGCTTTCCATCTCCACACTTTTGTTGAGATAGTTATTATGATTATGCAAGTTTTTCCTAACTCTAAACTTGTTATATTTGCATGCAAGTATCGTTATTCTGTTGAATCAGTTTATTGTTCAAGTTATTATTTTTTGTGCATGCTTGATAATAAATTTTAAGATATAACCTTAGCTTAATATTGGTCAAAGCAAGGTATGATAGATTATTCAATTGTTATGCTGTTAGAATTATTCCTAAAGCATGAACTCAGAACAAAATGTTTATTCAGTCAGAATTATTCAATAACATAGTGTTATTATCTTTTATTCAACTAATCCTTAGTTGATGTCTATTGAATTCCAAATTGCCTTGAAGTGTATCCAAACCAAACTATCTTTGGGGCGAACTTGTACTCAAAATACTGAGATGAACAACCCTATTTATAGGGGTTATGCTTAGTTTTGTACTTTGCGCTGAACTATTTGTATACAATACATGTACGAAGGGTTGATCCCCCTAAGTACCCTGAAGTCATTATAGTCGTATGACTATAAAAGTTAAAGTTGAAAGATTACTTATAACTCTGGACAAGGTTCGTGGTCATTAGACCCCCAGTTGAATATTTAAGATGTTAATAAAATTTATTGTTCAATTCTATTGAGCCCCTGAATGGGCAAGGAATGTTTCAGTTCATTTAAGCCTCTAAATAGGTAAGGAACGTATGAGAAGTTAATAGAACTTATTGTTCAGTTCTATTGAGCCCCTGAATGGGCAAAGAATGTGAAAGTTTTATTCATTGATATTTCAAGTGAGCCTTGTTTGCTCACTCTCTTTTCATAAAATCTTTACATCTAAAGATGGAAAGGGTGGCGTACCTAGCACTAGTAAAGGAAAGGAAAGATGAACAATCTTGAAGACTTGTAATAGTTTTGATAGTTTTATTATCAGACTTTGGTTTAAAGATTGTAATGAAGTTTATTTAAATTTTCCGCATGAACGATGGTTTGTAAAGGTTAGATAACCTGGGAGATTTTATTTTATGTAATTCCTGTATGGGTAGGTTTATTATTCAATTTTATTTATGATTGAGTAGTTATAAATGAATATTTTGATTATGTGAACACCAAATCTTGAGGTAATGAAGTACCGAGATTTGGGGGTGTCACAGTTTTGGGTGAAAAACAAAATCACAGTGTTGATTTTCATTGAAAACATCAAAAAATGGAGTTTTTGCCAAAAACATTGAAATTGGGTGTTGTAAATTTGATGTTTAAGTTATTTTATGGGTAGAATCATGTTAGAAGTCTTCACAATATGTTTATATGAAGTCTATATGTGTATTACATGTTAATCAATCTATTAGATTCGAGCTTTTAGGCCAATTTAGCTTTTGTTCATACTGTTGCCGAGCTTGGTCGCCAGATTCTGGAGTCTGGCGCCGCATCGCGCCCAACAAGATATAAATATTTATCATGGCCTTAACTTCAAGGTATGCAGGCACAAAAACTACGCAGTAAACTATAGTCAGCTTGATGCGAGTTAGCAGAATGGTCTGACAGTTTTAGTTTATTACACTAACTTTGAAAATAAATGTTATGTGTTAATAATAGGAATGTTAAATGATGATTTCAGTAGTATTAAGCTATGAATGAACATGCTATCAAGTGTTACCTATTTGTAACATAGTTGATTATGTGAAAGGGTAATTTAACCTATATGATGTATATATTTGTTTATATAAATATACATTATTGGTAATGACTAACTATGTCAATATGGCATATGTATAGGGTATTAATTCAAATTGTAAGGTTTAGCTTGTGATAAAGGCAAGTTTTCTAACTCTATTTTATAATTGAGCAAGTTCTCTAACTCAAAACTTCATTGTGCGAGTTTAATTTCATTTGGTACATTATTGTTTTCAAATTTAATTACAATTGTTGTAAGTTGCTACCTCTACACTTTCGTAGAGCTAGGTTGCCTATTATTGAGTAAGTCATTGTATCTAGTTGCTTTCATTTATACAAGTATCCCAAATCTTATAGTTTAATCTTGAGCAAGTTTTCTAATCTATTATCTTGTTAATTCAATTATTGTTTTCATTTCGATTTCAATATAATGATGTAAGTTATTTGGAGCAAGTTATTCTTGTATTTAACTTGTTGTTTAGCATGCACCACTATATATGCTATGCATGCTTAATATTCAATTCTAGTTAACCTTGGCTTAGTGTTGTTCAAGCAAGGTATGTTATAGTTATTCAAATTGTATGCTATTAGATTATTCCTAAAGCATAACTTTAGTTTACTATGATTGATTCAATCACGATTATTCTATAGTATAGTGTTATTGGTTTTATTCAACTACTCCTTAGTTGATGTTCGTTAAATTCCAAATTTCCTTGAAAGCTTATCCAAACCAAACTTCCTTTGGTGCGGACTTGTACTCTAAATACTGAGATGAACAACTCTTTTAATAGATGTTTACGATTAGCGTTGAAATGGTTGTGCACAATACATTGTACGAAGGGTTGATCCCCCTAAGTACGTGGAGTCCTTATAGTCTTATGACTGTTAAAGTTAAATTTAAAAGATTACTTATAACTGTGGACATGATTCGTGGTCATTAGACCCTCAGTGAATGTTATAATTTTCAGAAAGTTAATAGAATATATTGTTCAGTTCTATTGAGCCTAATATTGGCAATTGATGTAAAAGTTTAAAGATTTATTTATTGTTATTTCAAGTGGGCCTTGTTTGCTCACTCTTGCTTGTAAAATTTCTTACAGCTAAAGTTGATACCTAGCACCAGTAAAGGCAAAGGAAAGATGAATAAATACTTAAGACTTGTAATAGATTTGATAGTTTTATTATCAGACTTTGGTTTAAAGATTGTAATGAAGTTTATTTAATTTCCGCATTTGAATGATTGTTGTTAAAGGTTAGATAACCTGGGAGATTTTTATTTAAATTTAATCTTGTATGGGCAGGTTTTATTATTCAATTTTATTATAATTGAGTAGTTATAGATGAATGTTTTGATTAAGTGAACACCAAATCTTAAGGAAATGAAGTACCAGGATTTGGGGGTGTCACATATTCATCATCATCACATGGGTCCCTGGAGTCTTTAACTCTATCTCCATCCTTTGTAAGTCATACAAATTGGGCCTTTGTGTTGACAATATTGCACTCGTACCCGCATATGATCTTCTACTCAATGCGTCAGCTACTACGTTCGCTTTACCAGGATGGTATTGAATGGTATGATCATAATCTTTCAACAATTCAAGCCAACGTCGTTGCCGCATGTTGAGTTCCTTTTGGGTGAAGAAATATTTGAGGCTTTTATTATCCGTATAGATCTCCACCTTCTCTCCATACAGGTAATGCCTCCAAATCTTAAGTGCGAAGACAACAACTTCCAACTCTAGATTATGAGTAGGATAATTCCTCTCATATTCTTTGAGTTGCCGAGAGGCATATGCTATGACTTTCCCATGTTGCATGAGAACACATCCTAACCCTTTGCCCGAAGCATCACTGTAGATTACAAATCCCTCTAAGCCAGATGGTATTGTCAGAACATGTGCTGAAATGAGTCTTCCTTTGAGTTCTTGAAAACTATTCTCACATTCCTCGCTCCAACCGAACTTTGTATCTTTTCGAGTCAGCTGAGTTAATAGAGTAGCGATTCGAGAAAATTCTTCCACGAATCTCCGATAATAACCAACTAAGCCGAGAAAGCTACGTACTTCGGTCACTACCTTTGGTCGCTCCCAGCTTTGAATTGCTTCAATCTTCACTGGGTCAATAGATATTCCATGATTTGATATCACATGCCCAAGGAATGCAACTTCCTCAAGCCAGAACTCACATTTTTTCAACTTGGCATAAAGCTTGTTTTCACGAAGCTTTTGGAGTATCAGCCTCAAGTGTTGCTCATGATCTTCACGGCTTTTGGAATATATGAGAATGTCATCAATAAAGACAACCACAAAGTGATCTAAATATTCCTTGAATACTCGGTTCATCATATCCATGAAGGGAGCAGGAGCATTAGTCAATCCAAAAGACATGACCAAGAATTCATAATGCCCGTACCGAGTTTTGAAGGCAATCTTTGGAATATCCTCAGTTTAACCTTCAGCTGATGATATCCAGAACGAAGATCGATCTTTGAAAAGAATTATGCTCCTAGCAACTGGTCAAACAGGTCATCAATGCGAGGTAACGGATACCTATTCTTGATTGGTGACATGGTTCAATTCTCGGTAGTCAATACAAAGTCGCATACTCCCGTCTTTCTTCTTCACGAATAGAACATGAGCACCCCAACGAGACGTACTAGGACGAATGAAACCAATGTCTAACGATTCCTGCAATTGGGTTTTTAACTCCTGAAGTTCAATAGGAGCCATTCGATATGGGGATTTGGAAATGGGTTTTGTACCAAGTTCAAGGTCGATATAAAATTCAATTTCAAGCTCTGGGGGTAGGCCAGGAAGTTCTTCAGGGAATACGTCAGGAAATTTATTAACAATAGAAATATCATTCAAAACTGACGTATTTTTGTTTAAATCTTTGATGTGATCTAAGAAAGCTTGACATCTGTTTTTCAATAAACGAATAGCTTTATGGCTTGAAATGACCGTGATTGATTTTAATGGTTTGGTCGCTTGAATTCGCATAATAGGTTGATTAGGAATATGAAAACTAACAACCTTATGAAAACAATCAATTTTTGCATGATGAGTAGTTAACCAATCAATCCCTAGAATTACGTCAAATGCAAGTATTTTTAAAGAAATAAGATCGATAGGTAATGTGCGGTTACCGATTTGAATCAAACAAGACTTATAAACCATGGATGTAATGAAGGTTTCTCCCAACGGAGTTTCAACCGATAAGTCAAAGTCCAATTTCTCCGGAGTCAAATTTAATCGTTGAGCGCAAGTAGGAGAAATAAAAGAATGGATAGAGCCAGTATCAAATAAGGTATATACTTCATTAGAGTTTATGATAAGCTTACCCGTGATGACCTCGTTTGGTTTCCTTGCTTTCTGGGAGGTTACAACAAATGCTCTCCCTTGAACTACCGGTTTTGTCTTGTCTGGGACGGACTTTGATGCCTCCATCCCAGCTGGACTTGACTTCGGTGCACGACAAAATCGGGCTAGGTGACCTTCTCTTCCACAATTGTAACATGCTTTGGACTGTTGCGTATAGTTTGGACTGATGTGTCCCTCCCCTCCGCATTTGTAGCATATGACCGGCGGTCGTTCTCCTTCCTTAACAATAGGTGTTGGTGCTGACGTCCTTCCATCATTATTAAATCTCCTCTTCTTGAAACTCCCACTTTTATTGTCTTGGCCATGATTACCACCGAAGTGGTTACCATTTCTGGAATGTTGATTCCCTCCACGTTTGTGTTGACCCGTTATCGCGCTCCAATAACTGAGCCCTATTTACAACATCTGAATACAAACACGGTTTATGAGAAATAAGATATTTACGTATCTCCGGTTTCAAACCTCTTAAAAACATCCACGTCAATCTCTCCTCATTATCAACCAAGTGGGATGCAAAGCGGGACAACTCGGCAAACTTAGCTTCATACTGCGCCACGGTCATATTGTTCTGCTCCAACTTGATGAACTCTACCTCTTTAATGTGACGAATACTTTCGGAAAAGTACTTGTCATTGAACAGTTCTTGGAACTTCTCCCAAGACATCTTCAGTGCGGCAAGTTGAGTACGCTTTACTGATTCCCACTAGTAATCCGCCTCTCCTCGCAACATAAAGGTGGCAAAAGGAACCTTTTGCTCATCGGAGCATCCCAAGACATCAAATATCTTGGTGATCTGCTTTATCCATGCTTCCGCCTTAAGTGGTTTTGGCTCTCCAATAAACTCCGTTGGTCCCAGCTCCTTGAACTGTTTAGCGGTGACCGTCCGAGAGTTTCCTGTGTTTCCACCTACATTTTGGACAGGAGTTTCTCTTGCCTGATGTTGTATGAATCGCAGAAAGCTCCTAAACATTCCATCATTCGCCATTTGGTCGGTGTTGTTGTTCACCTGAGGATTATTGTCTTCCTGTTGCACATTATCCTGGGTATTAATCTGTTGTGACTCCACGATCTCATGTTCTTCATTGCTTATCTCAACATTTTTGGATGCCATTTTCCAATACTGCCACAAAATAAGGGTTAATTAATATATCACATATTATCCCTATACTCGACCCACCGCTTAAATACCAAATAAACTTAGGTAGGTCATACTACCGAAGGAATTCCCCGTCTCTCCCCTCCTAGTTCTTGTCTCACATCTCAGCCAGGGATCATATCCCTAAGCTTTGATACCAACTGTGACGCCCCCAAAACAGGTATACATCACCCATCTTGAGTCGCCAGATACAAGGTACTGAATACAAATACAACTTAATTATACAACAGTCGTGTAAAATACGACAAAACATAGGCTGTGAGTTTTAATACAAATATTGTCATCTAGACAATATCCACACTCAATGGAGTCCTCATTACATTTATTATCACACTATTTCACAGAATAGTGAGGACTACTAATGCACCATCTAGGACCATCACTCTATTCCCCAACTAGTCCCAGCTACGTTCTCATTTCCTGAAGAGAACAGTGAAAGAAAGGGTGAGCTCAACTAGCCCAGTAAGAAATATTATGACTAAGATAATGCAGAATAAATTATCATTAGCCTTCAACAATGTTAAACTGATACAATATAATAGACAACAAGTATAACTGCAACGGATCAAGCAATCCATTATAAGAGTCAAGTAAGGTATAAAATCTACTATCTTCTATGATTTAAAAAGTTTTTCATCAACTTTATCGCTGAGACTCAGCTTAATAAATAAAATTGAATCATCCCTGCTCCACGACCAAGGATATTCATGTAATCATCAATGGTCATGACTATACCGAATAATCCCTGGTCATAATCATACCAACAACTGTCCACCAATGAACTAGAAGCCAATGAGGACTTTTACCACATCATTCGTCACATTACGGTCATGATTATACAGTGACTTTCATAACAATATAAGCATGAGGATGATGACAATGACATAATAATTCAATAAAACAAGTTCAAGAATAAATTTTAAAGATTTATAAATTAATTTATCCAGGAACCAATAGCGTCCAAATTGTCAACATGATACTGCTTTGTAGAGTAAAATTCAAGAATGCTCAGAAGAATATTTCCATGAAAAGATACTGGATGAAGCGCAAATATCAAGGATATTCAGCTAATTTCATGGAGTATAGAAGCAAAAGCTTTAACCAAATGAGTATAATAGAATATATGAAACTGCAAATGGATTTTCGCCCGCCATGTGGTAATCCACGTAGACAGATCATTTCCACAATTTAATAATGAATGAATACAAAGGATCATTCACCATGCATGTGGTAATCCACATAGACAAGTGATTCCAACAGAATAATAAAGAATGGAATAATAGAAGGATTCACCATAAATGCGATAGACTAGCTACGCATAAAAGTTATTGCCAATGAATAAGAAATAATGGAACGTGTCCAAACAGAACGCACGTATATACGATATATTCGGATGAATAATAAATAATGGAACCAGTCCCACAGAACGTAAGCATACATATATGATATTCTATTGCGAGAATAATAAAGAACGAAATATTAGAATAATTTCACCATATATGCGGTAGATTTGATAAAAAAGTTATTCCAATGTAATAATAAGAATGGAATAACAATGAATTCACCTGGCATGCGATAGATCAGATGCATGCAAAGTTATTCCAATGTAATAATAAAGAATGGAATAATGTAAGAATTTCACCATGATGCAAAAGATTTGATAAACAAAGTTATTCCAACATAATAATAAAGAATGGAATAATGTAAGTTCTCTTCATGAATACTGAAAGAAATAATACCCCTTATTTAGTACAACAAATAATATCCCTTACCTTAGAAGAAATTGGATATTGGAGTAGTGATGTAGCAGAATACTTTTCTTCTTTCTCTCTATAGTATCACTCTCTAGAGTTTCAGTGAATTCGTAAGAAATAATGAAGGAATGAGCTTCTATTTATAGGAGAATGGACTGAATAGTAACTAATTCATGAACGGTCCAGATTGATTTACTTTTAAACGGAACGGTCCATATTGGTTTACTATTAAAACTTAAAGCAACGGTTCATACTGATTTTGCTATTAAAACTTTAAACCAGCAATCCATATTGATTTACTATTATAACTTTCTACCAGCAGTCCATATTGATTTACTATTATATCTTCAACCAACGGTCTGAAAAATTAGCACATCTCCTCATGGAATAATATTGTACCCAAAAATGATTTGGACCGAAAAGAAATATATTTTACGGGTGAATAGTACTTCGTGATTAGTAACTTGTGAATAGTAATTCGTGAATAGTAACTCATGAATAGTAACTCATGAATAGTAACTCGTGAATAGTAACTTGTGAATAGTAACTCATGAATAGTACTCCGACACAAAAAGTGCCCCGAATACCCGATTGAACCATATAACCTCCAGACATCAATTATTATCGAAACAAATGTCGATTTCCACTAACACAAATAATTCCAACACAATGGAACTATAAAATTCATCTTTAATCAACACAAACTTATTCATCATTAATATTATAATTCACAATATTTAACAACCGTGTCGTTCCTGTGAAAGAGGGGCTTTCCGATAAGGATTTCTCCTTATGGCGCCGCAATTACGTGACCAAACTCTCCTCGATGTAACTTCTAGACATTGTCAATATTGCAAATAATAATATGAATAACTTTGCCATCTCAATTATTGATTTAATAATATATCATATTATGCAGATGATACTGTAACAATAATTGAATTAATATGAGAGATATGATGCAGCAATTACTGTAGCAATAATTGAGTATAACTGAGTGACTTCCCACGTAAGCATCAATAATCAATACCATGTGCTACTATGCAACCACACGTATTACTATACTTTTACTACCGGGTAGTTCAAAAGTTTTAACGGTAACACCTCCGCCGTTATTTTTTTAGAAAGATAATTTTGTCGTTTTCTAACTACGACAATACTTCTGTTGTGGGGTCCACCAATGATTGTGTCATCGTACGAATATTCCCCGACCATTAGAATATTATATAACCACTTGCATACTTTGCAAAATTTGTAAATATTACCCACAACTATAACATTATATCAAATCCACACCATAATATTCAAAAATATATTTCGAGAAAATTAATCTTTATTCATAAAAGTTGGGGTCTTACACGATGTCTATAAGATAAAGAGTTTAAATAAAATCATAATAAAATATGATTAAAGTGAAGAGTAAAGGAGATCGTAGAATAAAACGATCGTAAGGATAAGGAGAAATAATTGCAAAATAAAATCACGACGTGATTAAATTGAATTGTTGAATAACATACGATATGTTAAACGATTAAGAAGATATAGCCTGACGCTATAAAGATAATGTACTATGAAATTGTATGATGTAAACTCAAATAAGAATGGTAAATGCTAAGATACGGATTAAAGAAAATTCGTATTGAGAAAAGAGGAAGCTAGGATAATATGGGATTTCAACTGAGGACTCATGTGATAGTTGAGTTATACAAACCTTTGTATGGCTAGGAGTTTTGTGCTTGATTTAATGACTACCAAATTTATCACATTGATAATCATTGAAATGATGGTGTCGCGCTATTGATATACATATGGTGAGAATGTGATTCTTTTTCTCATATTTATATTTGATAGTTAGAGAATATAAGGTTAGGTACGAGTTCTTAAAACTCATGCTTATGGTAAGTTTGTGGCTCATAATCGTATGGTCTTTTTTTGAACCTCAAATCAAATAATACGTATGCATTTATATCATTGATCGAAATGATACCTGACACCACATCCTTTGACTGCAAAGCATCCTGCACGGTCATGTTGAAGGTTCTAGTTGTTGGTCTGTTCGATGGCGTTGGTGTAACAATTATCAAAGTACCACCACTATTACCTCCCTTGTTTCCGCTTGCACCTCCAGCTGCCTTCTTAGGACACTCATGAGCTAAATGATCCTTCAACCTGCATGTGAAACAAGCTCCTTTCTTCGAATTAGGAAAATTTAGAGCAATGTGGCCCTCTTGACCACAATTAAAGCACTCTCTTACACCTCAGACACACAGCAGTGTGATTCCTCCCACAAGTAGCAGCAGCTTCTAATTTCCTCTTCTGCTGACCATCCTGTTGAGTTCTAGTGTTAGTATTCTCATTCCACTTCCTCTTCTGAGTGTTGCCACCACTCCTACTACCACCAGCCTTATTCTCATCTTCATTATTCTTCTTCTTTCACTCCTGGTTATACTTGGTCAGAGTATCACTCCCACCTTCTGCTATTATCGCCTTTTCCAGCACTACAGCAAATGTGTTTAGCTGAAACATAGAAACCTTGTTGTACAACCAGGGCTTCAATCCCTGGTTGAACCTCCTTGCCTTTCTCTCATTAATGTTTACCTGATATGTCGTAAACCTTGCCAACTCATTAAATTTTGCGGCACTCCGGCACAGACATGGTGCCTTGCTTTAGCTCCAAAAATTAGACCTCCATCTGGTTACGTGAGCTTGCTGGGAAGTACATCTCGAAGAACATTTCCTTAAATCTGTCCCACGTTATTATACCTTGACCTCCTCAAACTTTATTAGCTTGCCACAGTAGCTGGCTTCTAACTTTAATGTAAGCGTCGCGAAGGTAGTCTTTTGATCATCGTGGACCCTAGAAATGTCAAAAACTTTTTCCATCTCTATCACCCAAGTATGGGCCTCGTCGGATTCACGGAACCTTGAAACTCTGGCGATCCTACCGTTTTAAAGTCCTTAAACGACGTAGCTGGAGCTTGTGGCTGATTCACAAGTGCTCCAGTTAACAAATTTACCAGTTGTTGGACTGGATTGGCATTAGCCTCATTCTTTTTATTAGTAGACCCCTCAGGGGGTGGTTGCTAACGTGGTTGTCTTCTTCTGGGTGGCATCTTTCTGTTAAGACATACGCTTATTAGATCATTACTCAATTTCCTTAAATATTTAAGACTTAACTCAAATATTCTAAGATTAAAATTTAACACATAACATTTCCATAAACTTCAATATTTTATTCATTCATAGTGTTAAAACATAGAAAAGGATAGCATCTCTGCTATTTAGATCAACTTTCCTAAACTAATAAGGTTTCAGGATTACATCTTCATCTTATCCCATTAATCATCTCAAAATATGGGATTTAAATTTTATTTAATACATAAATAATCACATAACCACATAGCTTAATACTCTTTCTATCTAGACATATTAAGACGTCGCGTAGCTTCTCTACACTCTTCTTCCATGACAGCCCATTTGCGAATGCCAAAACGTTATCGTGCAGTGCATCCATTTTCCTCTCCATTCGCCTTAGCCTGCGATCATCCATCTCTGAAGTGGTATGGGGGGAGGCGGCTGCCTCAGTTGGCTGTGGAGATCGTAAGAACCCGAATTTTCAGAAATTATTAAAATAAGAATTTAGTAAATAAAATTCTTAAGACATTTGAAGGGTTCAAATAAAAATATATATATGCGTTGTGAGGTATGTGGTATGGTGTTGCATAGGGTAATATAAACTATGCAATAAGTGATTTCTGTGTTTAATAAATATATTATTATTATTATATATTTGTTGTTTATTGAAGAGGCGAGTTATTTGAAGTAAAGAAGGTGGATAGAAGTTTATCTATCGATATTAAATAATTTATGTAAAATTATTTTATCATAGTAAGTTGGTGACATTAAATATCTTTGATAATCACCAATTCCTTGAGTATGTGTACGAGTAGGTATCAAGTCTAAGGCAGTGCAACCGTACCCTTTAATGGTAAATGTATAGGAGCTGGGCTAAACGATTCCTTCAGAGAGCGGAGGTATATACGAATTAGTAACCGATCTAACTCACTGTGAAAACACTGTAGACGAGATGAAAACTAATTTGTTGGTTGTTTGTGGGAAACCACTTAGTGTACTATATTGAATACCATTAAAGACTCAATGTGTGCTAGGTTTGGACTTGTATATATGTACGTTGTTGACGAGAGAAGAAAATCGATATATCTTTAGATAAATATTAGTTAGATATTTATTGACTAATATTGGGATATGGTTAAATGTATAGATTAAAGAAAGAAGATTTGAACTTGAAGTTTAATCTCTAAATTATTGAAGAATGTAGTCATTGGACATTTATTTTGGTTAGTATAATGAGATAGCATGTATGGAGCATGTTAAAGGATTTGCGAGTTAAGTTATATTTCTGTTGAAGCATAACATGTATGCGTCCTAACTTAAGATGGCGCGACCGTGCCACTCTCAAGCCTAAGACCATCTCGGTCGCGTCGGTCTGTAGACAGTTCATGATGAGTTTACATAATCTGATGAGTTGTGTAATCTGAACTATAGGAATTGTATATTAGTGGCTAATATGTTATCATATGGGTCATATTTGGTATTTATAGTGTCCATGAACGGATTGAGATAGCAAAGCATGAATTGAATGAGAGTTAGTTATGGAAGTTAACTAAACAAGAATAAAAATTGATTAACTTAAATTAAGTTGAAAATTATATTATGGAATAATAGAATTTGAGTATTAAAGCCTTGTGTGGCAGTGGCGTGATAGTAAATTAAATGAGAGTAATTCACTTAAGTAAAATGGTGAATTAATATATGTGCTTTACGTGAAGAAAATGAAATAATTATGTTAATAAATTTTGGTATTTTCATATATTACGTAATATTATAATATATGAAAGGATTTAATATTTGAAAGATGATAATGGAAAATAAGTGAAGGATAATAGAAGAAAACCAATATAATTATAAATAGATATTGGTTGGAGATTTATGCATTAAGTTAATAATTAAACTATGGCGAACTGAAATGTGTTAGGACAATTTGTGGAAGAAAAAGAATTGAAGAATTATAGTATAATAATTGGTATTGTACATATTAATTATTTTAAGAAAAATGGTTATCTTAAATAAAGGGGCATGCGTATTAAAGCTAAATCAGACTAAAGGTTTAACTGGAACTATTAAAAAGAGAATAAATGATTTATATTAATTAATCGTTGTGATATTTATGTGTGATATTAAGTAATAGGTTAAGAGTACCCAATTGATTTTTATTTAGCCCAATTAAAATATTATTTGGACTAGCCCAATGTACATGGGATATAAGATTATATAGGGGTGTATATTTAAAATATAAGTATACTTTCTATATGTGGGTAGGTACATATATATATGTGTGTATATGTACCCCCAACTTATCACAAGGTAATAATAATAACTCCTTAATGTTGCACTTTATAAGTAAAAAGGGAAATAAACCTAAGTATTGTAGCAACTATTTTGATACTGCAAACCAAAACCAGCTATTTGTCCCAATATCAGTGTCCCTCTAATTACATTAGCCGTGTGATAAGCCATTGGCCTATTCTAATTCTTCTTGACAAAGAAATATAGCGGATGATGGCTATAAAGCTGGTAATGATGGCTATGGGAATGGAAGAAGAAAGAGTGGTTCACCAACTCCTTCTTGTCCAACATCTTCTTCCTTCTTCCATTAGTTTAATCTTTGAGGCAAAGATATGGACTGTGTAGAGAATTCTCTATAAATAGAGACTCTTCCTTTTCTTTTCCCGTTGGTTAAAATTGTCGGAGAAGTGAGCTATAGAGAGTCAATAGAATTGAGAGCAATTAGAGCATTGAAGAGCTATGGTTAGCAAATTTAAGCTTTAAGAGATAATATTTGTATACTTACATGTTCTTAATTTCAAAGTTCTTCAATTACTATAAAAGTATAAGAACAAGTTTCTTTTGAGTCACAAACTTGATGGCTAAGGATTGTTGTAATCCATAAATTGTTGTTAGATACTGTTAATACAGTCAAATGCTAAAACAACGGAAGTTAAATGAACCAATTTGGTTTACAAACGAATTCGTAGTGAATGAATTCACTAAACTTTTCAAAACATGAAAATTTAGTATGAACATGAGTTTTGGATTGATATGTGGGTTAGTTAATGTTTAAGTTAATTGTTGATTCCTTGGTATGTTGTAGTTTTATGAGTTACGAATCCATAGAATCGAAAACCAACTAATTTTGACTTAAAATGAAGAAGTTATGAAGATTTGAAGTAAAAGAATTGGGAAATCTGTAATTTGGGCAAGGCCGAGCGCAGACGCGCTGCCCAGGAGCGCAAGCACGTGGTTGGGACCTGCCAAGTGGCGCGGGCGCGCTGGATGAAAAAGATGTTTGTCCTCCTGCATAGTTAGTAACAGGAAAATAAAATTTTGAGTGTCTACAGATGCCCCTCTTTATCATGTTCATTCAATGCAATGGACATGACAAAGATTGCTAGACACTTGAAATATGACAAGGTATTTCTAATGATGCAAATCACAATATAATGATTCTTTATGATGAGTGTTAAAATGTTTTTGCAAATCGCAGTTCGTAAATCACACATCGCATTTCGCACTTTGCTTTTTACATTTGGCCAATCGCACATCGTAACTCGCACATCGCAACATCGTAATGTAATGAATGTTATGATGAATGTTAAAATGTTTTCGCAAATCACTTTACCTTTACCGATCATTGTTGATGCCTATGTTGGTGTTGACTTCAACGGTTTGTCTCTTTGTCGGTGTTGCCGATGCTTGTTTAATGAAGATAAGTTGAGATGTTTTCTATATCTCTGATGGGTATGACGTTATGAAATCATTGGGCCTCCCCGATGTATACGCTGGTAGTTTGCAATGGTGCATACCCTACCTGTGACGCCCCTAAATCCAGGTATCTTCCAACCCGACAGATGGTGCTACACGGTGCTGCAGTTCACACAATCATTCAATTGAAATGCCTCAAAAGAACGAATATGTCTTCTATATATATTCAAAATAATATTAACATTTCCCAGGTTCTGTATAACCGTTACATTTGTCCTTGTCATAATATCAAATATTATTCTTACAAAACTATACTACTACATAAGTAATTTCTATCATAACTACAAGACTTTGATTTCCTTATGACTTACTCTTAATTAAGTCATTTAAGCTACATGCTTACATCTTATTATTCATACAAACTTCTTAAGTTAATCATATGACGAGTTCATATGTGTATTCTATAAGTTCATAACTTGTTTAGGTTCAAGTTACTTATTCATAACTTATTCGGCTCAAGTTCATTGCTTAACCACTTCTCATATGTTCTTAGCATATAAGTTCATTAGGTTACACTTCTCTTATCACCCTACTATGATAGAGATGGAAGATATAATTATGAGAAGAGCCTTACCCTTGATGAACTAGTACTTCTTCTTCTTGGAAAATCTAGTAATGGAAGTTAAGCTTCAAAGTGCTTATTAGCTCTCTAACAATTAAGTTGTTTGTGTATTGGATGAAAACTAACAACCAACAAATGAATTCAAGGGCTTGCTATTTATAGAGCTTTCAAAGCTAGGGCATAATGGTCATTCAGACCATCCACCTCCTTAACTAACCTCCTTACTATTCCTTCCTTAATCCCTAAGTAATCTTGGCCATCACTCTTCATTCTTGCCCATCACACAAAGTTCTTGCCCACTACTTCACCCATGGGTTGCCTCGTGGATCCTATTTAGTTAATGGATCAAATCTTGGGCTTGGTTGTAATCAACTAATCTATTTCTTGTGGGCTTGCATTCATTTAGCTTGGGCTCCATATTATTAATCACTTAGGCTAAACCTTAGTTCATCTTGGGCTTGCCCCTTAAAGCTTATGGACTTGCACTTCATACACAATCCACAAGTTTAATTCATTATAAATTAATACATAGCATTCTTGAATTAAGTCCGCGTGCAAAATATTGCATTTTCCATACTTAGATTATTATTACATAATCCATCTCGTTTTGATATTATAACGTTAGGTATTTCTCGGAAGTTCAAAAATAATTCCCGAGCGATAAACAGTGAATAGTGTTTTCGTAAAATTTCTCAGAAAGCTTTTATTTTCGTCTTGAAAATTCAAACACTTTAATTCTCTCATGGGGTTCAAATACTACGATGTTCCAACGTTTCTAGATTATAGAACGACATTCATCTTACTAACACATAATAATAACAAATAATATTATTTTATTCATTATTTAATTCTTTCAAGTATTTTACAAAGGATCCGAATTTCTCGGTCGTTACATTCTTCCCCCCTTATAAAGATTCTATCCCTAGAATCTCGCCTTTCATTACGCAATTAAATGAGGGAAATTCTTCTTTATCTTTTCTTTAAATTCCCACGTTGCTTCCTCGGCGTCGTAGTTCTTCCCTAACACCTTTACCGACTATATGACCTTGTTTCACAGAACTTGCTCTTTTCTATCGATGATTTGAATTGGCATCTCTTCATATGCTAAGTCTTTCTCGAGTTGAATAGGCTCAAACTCTATTACGTGTTTATAATCTGATTTGTAAGGACGTAACACCGATACGTGAAATACGTTATGTATTCGTTCTAAGTCTGGAGGTAACGCTACCATATACGCTACCTCACCTACCCGTTTTAATACCTCGAAAGGTCCTATAAACCTTGGGCTTAGTTTCCCCTTCTTTCCAAAGCGTATCTTTCCTTTCCAGGGAGATACCTTTAGAAATACGTACGAGCCTACCTTAAACTCCCTATTCTCTCGATGTAAATCTGCGTACTTTTTACATCTGTCTTGAGTCGCTTTCTGAGACGCATTCAGTATCAACTTCACCACTTCACCATTCTTTGCACCAATTCTGGTCCTAGCATTCGGCGTTCTCCCACTTCATCCCAATACAATGGCGTTCTTCACTTTCTCCCATATAAAGCTTCGTAAGGCGACATACCTATGCTTGCATGATAACTGTTGTTATACGCAAACTCTACTAATGGTAGATGATCATCCCAACTACCCCTAAAATCCATGACGCAAGATCTTAGTATATCTTCTAACGTCTGAATTGTCCTCTCGCTATGTCCGTTAGTTTGTGGATGATATGCCGTACTTAACTTCAACTGCGTCCCCAACTGCTCTTGCAGACTTCTCCAAAAGTTCGACGTGAATCGTGGGTCACGATCTAACACAATCGAAACTGGTACTCCATGTCTGGAAATAATTTCCTTAACATAAAGTTTCGCTAATTGATCTAAGTTATACTTGATCCGAATTGGCAAAAAGTGAGCCGACTTTGTCAACCGGTCCACTATTACCCAAATCGCATCATACCCCTTCTGAGTAGTCGGAAGTTCCACCACAAAGTCCATCTCCCACTTCCACTCCGAAATCTCCAATGACTGTGACAAGCCACTTGGTCATTGATGTTCGGCTTTAACTTTTTGACAAGTCAAGCACCTACTCACATACTCAGCTATTTCTCTCTTCATGTTCGGCCACCAAAAACTCTGTCGAAGGTCTTGATACATCTTAGTGCTACCAGGATGAATCGAGTACCTCGAACTGTGAGCCTCCTGCAACACTTGCTCCTTTAATTCCGTCTCATTCGGAACCACAATTCTTCCTTCAAATCTCAATAATCCCTCATTATCAAGACTAAACTTAATTTCTTTTTCATTAGTCAACCGCTTCTTCATCTGGTCACACTCATCAGTTTTGAGTTGTACTTCCTTGATTCTCTCTACGATGGTAGATTGGATCTCCGTCGCAAATAGTCTCTGATCCACTTCACTCGGCAGCTTCACCTCTATTTCCATCCTAGCCATCTCTGTTATTAACTTAGTCTGAGACGTTAACATAGACAACTTCTCCCGACCCTTTCTACATAAGGCATCGGCCACTACATCGGCTTTTCCAAGGTGATACAGGATTTCACAGTCATAATCCTTTATCAACTCCAGCCATCTCCTCTGTCTCATATTCAATTCCTTCTGTGTGAATATATATTTTAGACTCTTATAGTCCGTGTATATCTCACACTTTTCCCCATAAAGATAATGTCGCCATATCTTTAAGGCAAACACTACCGCGACCAGTTCTAGATCATGAGTATGGTAAACTTTCTCATAATCTTTCAACTGCCTAGATGCATACGCAATGACCTTGACATGCTGCATGAGCACGCAACCAAGTCCTCTATGCGAAACATCGCTATAAACTACGAAATTTCCTGTGTCATCGGGTAATGACAAAATAGGCGTTTCACTCAATCTCTTCTTCAGTTCTTCAAAATTGTCTTCGCATTTCTCCGTCCATACGTACTTCACCGTCTTCCTTGTCAAGTTAGTCAACGGAGTAGCTATCTGTGACACCCCCAAATCCGGGTACTTCATTTCCACCGAATTTGGTGCTCACTTATCAAAAACTATTATATCTAACTACCCATATTCAAAGGATAAAGACATAATTTAAATAACTTAAACAATAATCTCTCCCATTAAAGGGTTACATCATAATTCTCAAAACAAATTCCAGGTAATCTACCTTAAAATTATTACATCAGTTTGCGGAATACATTATAAAATAAAATAAGTCTTAATACTTCAATCATTTAAATAAACTTTAATTAATTCTTCATCACTTAGACATCTTGCCCTTCCCTTTGCTAGTAGATGGATCATCACCTCTTTTAACTTTAGTTGCATTGTTTAATTGCAAGAGTGAGCAAACAATTACTCACTGACATAAAGATAGTATAACAACAACATGAGAATGAACAACGAATACGGAATAATAAAGAACTTGTTCTACGAATCAAAATAGAAAATAAGTTCGAACTTTAATTATCTGAGGGTCTTATGACCACGAACTATGTCCACGGTGTTTAGGTATTATTACCTCAACCTCAACATGAATTAGACCTGCATGAGACTCTTCTTAACGTTACTTTCAGAGGATCAGCCCTTTGTACCATGTATTGTGCACAAACATCTAAACTTTACGCATAAAATCCCATAAGTTGGGTTGTTTCGTCTCAGTTTGGATTTAGAATTTCCGCACTAAAGAAAGTTTAGTTTGGAACTAGCTTATCAGTGTTTTCTAGAATTTTAGAACACTATTCGAATATAGATTAATTCAATCAATAAAGGTTTGCTTACTACTTGAAGATTTAATACGACGATAAAGCTTTGAACAAGTTTATCAAAGTCAAAGATTGAATAACAATAATATATAATTGAGTAAACATGGTATACATGCAAGGTTCTATAGAAGAGTTAAAACAATCTTCCTTGAATCAATGTATTAGAACAATATAAGTTTTGAATAATAATTAGGAATCTAAATCTCGCTTAATGTAACGAATTAGGTTACATAAGCTTGAACAAACATACACAAGATAGGTTAAACTTGCTCATCTTCATAAAGAATGTTAGGAACTTGCACAATAATAATTTAGGAATGGGAACTTGCAGTCAATACGAAAAGAATGAAGTTAGAAAGCTTTGCTCAATATAAAGAGTTAAGATTTAAGAACTTGCTCAATAATAACAAGGTAGAGTTAGAAAACTTTCCTTAATTGTAAGCTACACAAATGAAATAATCTCCAATTACCATACATATATCATCGAAATCGAAACAACAATTAATTGTATGAATATTAGCTTTAGGGTTTAAACCATCATTTAGGTCATAACCCAAACCTAGCACCTAAACATTTAGGTTAACATACTTAACGCTTCTAAAATTACACATTGATCAAACATAACTTAATCGTTCAACTCTATCTTTCGAAAACATCTCATTTGGTTTCATTTTATAACTTATTTCAAAAATTATTTCAAATCTTTGTACTTTGCATTTCAACACATTAACATCTGTTGTTATAGTTTATAATATGTTTTAACATCATTAACATACACACTAAACTAACACAAGTCCGATATGTCTGACCTGTAAACAAGCAGACCTCACTGTCTCAGTTCAGGGTGTGGCGCAGCTGCGCCACACTTAAAGTTTAGGGACAAATGCGTGTTGCTTAGCTTTTTGCCTTAGACCTTGGCCAAGATACTTATTTGCCGTGTTGTTCAGATATTGCACGCAGAGACGACAAGATGAGCGATGAGTCGTTATTAGCCCAACAAACACAAATTTCACCCACCAAACAGTGAAATTAACATCTACAATTGGTACAGACTATTACAAACATGATTGCTAATATTTACAACCAATTAACACAATTTATCATCAACTAAAACTAGTTTAATTTCTCAAAATTCCATGTTTTCATATAAAACTCCATTTTTGAACTTCTTACACAAAAATCATCACCGACATCTCAAAACTTGGCCAAAACACTTAATTCAAATTACGTTATGCTCGTATCTCAATGAACTACCATATGCAAGCATCAATTTACAGTTTTATACACAAATTGACCACTAAAATTGGTACTTTCTAAGGCCATAACATATGAACATAAACACTGTTATTTTCATTTTCTTCCTACATCCAATTTCTCATAATTTGATAACTGATACAACATGCACACAAGATGATAACAGATTCTACAATTTAATCCACACCATATACACAACGAATGAGCCACAAACCCACAAAATCAATTTACAAAGAATAGAAAATCACAAGTTTGAGAATTAGAATTAGTTATACCTTAATCTTTGATTGTATGCTACCAAAGGATAGTGACTAGGTTTAGCAATCCTCTCCCTCATCTTGAAATCTCAGAGAATTCTCTCTTCAAAACCACTGACTTCTCTCACCCTCTGTGTTTTCTCTATTGTCTAGCCTTAAGGAAGAATAAGACGCGTAAAATATAAATTGACTCCCACTTCGCCACTAACGTCAGGTACAAAACAAACAGGTAGCATCAGTTAAAAAAACCAAAGGCCACAAGGCCATGTTTGGCCAACCATCTATTTCCCAACCCAATTATTATTATATTATTTATATTACATAGTTTAATTTCCTAGGGCTTAATTTCCCTTTCTTGCCAAATTGAATTTTCCCCTTCCAGGGAGAACTTTCAAGAAAACATAACTACCAACATCGAATTCCCGATTTTGTCGGTGCTGATCGGCATATTTCTTCTGTTTATCTTGTGCAGCTATCAATCTTGCTCGAATCACCTTGATGATTTCGACGGTTTGTTGCACCAATTCTGGACCCAATAGCTGACGTTCTCCTACCTCATCCCAGCATAACGGATTTCGGCATTTTCTTTCGTAGAACGCTTCGTAAGGCGGCATGCTAATACTCGCGTGATAACTATTATTATAGGAAAATTCAACCAATGGTAAATGATCGTCCCAATTTCCCTTGAAATCCATAATACATGCTTTGAGCATATCTTCTAGTGTTTGGATGGTGTAACATTCCAGAATTTTTAATTGTTATATTAAATATTTATTGAATTATTGAAGTATTTAATGGATGTGTTTATTGTTAAATAAATAACTGTTCAAATTTGATTCAATTTGGTTAACTATTTGTTAAATAAATAATTAAGGAAATTAATTAATTATTTTGCTAATTTAATTTAATTATTAAGTTAGAAAGTTTTGATTAAATAAATTATTATATTTTTATTTGAATTGTAAATTAAAAGGATGTGTTAGTGGGTTAAAGAAAGTTATGATTATAAATAAAATTATAATTTTGTGGTATTGATTTATGTGTTAAAGTAATTAACAAATTATTTTTAAAATTAATTTAATTAAATTAAAGTGTGACAAATAATCTTACTATAAAGGAGTTACTAAAATAAATTAAGGGAGTTTAATTCAATTTTTCCAAACAAGGCCTAATGCCTATTAAGTCTTTTATCTAATTGTGTTTTACCAAACAAGGCATAAAGATTAATGGGTTATTTTTTTAGTTAGTTAACCAAACAAGCCTTATGGCTTTTGATTTCAAAAAAAAATTATAACTGATATCAGTTATATGTTTTATATTTATGTTATATAATTAATATATATTATATCTTATATACGTTAGATATCTAGTACGTAGTTAGAGTTAGGGAGAAAAACAAAAACTCAGAGAAGAAGAAGAAGAAGAGAAGAAGAAAAGTGAGAGAGAATTGGAGAGAAGAAGAAGCTTGAGAATCAAAAAGGGTTGGCCATCATCTTCTTCAAACAAGATACCATCTAAACTCTATTATTATTGTTTTTTTCAAAGTTATAGTTGTATTCTCTCTCTCCCAATTTTCTCCATGAAAGCTTTGTAGAAGTGGAATTTTGTTATATATGTGGTTTTATATGATAATCTAGTGTTGTTAAACTATTTTCTTAAGCTATAATTGAGAATGTTAGTTCCCAGAGGGGACAATAGATCTAGAAGGTGGGGGGTTGAATAGATCCTTTTTATTTCAAATACTTTTCTGGTTTATATTTTATTGTTCATAATTAGCATATGACAAACATAAGAATCTTTTCAAGCACAGCGGAATAAGTAAAAGATCCCCTTCATTGATATATTCATAATCATACATACATTGTTCATAGAGTAAGTTTAGTTGTAAGTAATTAACACATACATAGCAGTTATAGCAGTTATAGTACATAATGTAAATGACATAATATAAAAGACACAAGGGGTTTTAAGTGGTTCAGAGACTCAAGCTCCTAATCCACTCTTCTGCTCTCAACTAGCAGGATTTCCACTAAGGAAGGGCAGCACCCTGAATCACTAAGATTCCTTCAAGGCCAGTGATTTTGGGACTTGATTCACTAAGAACTCTTCAAGGCCGTGACCTTGGAACTTCGTTTAGTCCCTCCGGATAAGGACCCTTCTGGCCCTGCTTTGTTTAGTCCCTTTAGACAAGGACCCCTCAGGCCCTGCTTCATTTAGTCCCTTTGGACAAGGACCCTTCTGGCCCTGGCTTTGTTGAGTTATTTGTTTATTGTTGTTGGATTCGGTGCTGAGCTGCTAAGATGTCTTCATGCTCTGAACATCTTCTACAGTTAGCAGCTTGGCTTGATCATCCTTGAAGTGCAGCTGAGTGCTGCATGATGCTCAGCTTCTTTGGTTACTCAACCACTTCAGATGACCCCTTGTTGAACTGCCTTGAAGATCATTCTCCTTGGTACTTGATGACTGCACATGAGAGGCTTCTAAGCTGACAGTAGGCTCTTCTATTAGGTACTTAGAAGTTTTCTCATGCTTGACACCAAGATGGCTTTTGTGATCTCCCTTCTGCTACTTGATGCCTCCTCATGATGGACTTGCTAAGATGACTGTAGGCTCTTCTCTATTGTACTTAGAGTCTTCCTATGATGGACATCAAGATGACATGATGCTCTTCTTTCTCTAGGCAGTTCAGAACACTCTTCATGTAGTAGAACTCTCACTTCTACATAGTAGAACTCACACTTCTACTTCTTTCTTGTTCTGACTTCTGAGTGTTCTTGGTGGATCGTAGAGTGAGCCTTCGAACTCACTATCTCACGTTGTTTAGATCAGTCCACCTTCTCTCCAAACTTGGCAACTCTAGCAACCTTTGATCTTTGAAGCTCTTTCTCATTTATACTCTTTCCCAATCCTTCCGTTGGAAAGTAGCCGTTGAAGGTTATTCAAATATCTTTACAGATCTCGAGTTGCTTGAGGTAGACTGCTTGATGTGACTTATCATACTTTTTTCCGACGTTAGATCTCATTGTTTCACCCGCCTGCGGATGTATCACTTTAATGTCTTGGACAGGTCGAAGACTTTATTACCTCTTTCTGATTTCTCGATCAGAGGTTATCCTATTGCATCAATGCTCTCAATAAGCACTTTTCCGAATATTACCCTTCAGATTGAACCTTTGTCAATGCTTCAGTCTTGTTGAGTGTTGCTCATTGACTCGTAGAGTTAACACTACGATCTTGAAGAGTGTTGATTGGATCTTCAATGTAGAACACCTCTTCTTTATATTATACAATGCTTCAAAACTTCTGTTTGCTTCGACTGTTCTCAGAGACTGATGGCCTAATTCCTTGTTCTGGTCCCCTTCTGAATATCAAGACACCTCAGATTTGTGGCACGTCCAGCTTGCTTTCTCCTTGTGATCTCCCGTTCACTTATCATCAATGAACTAACCCTGCACTTGATCACTTTAGCCTTGTTCTTCAGAGGCTGACCAGCATCTCGGTTCACCTTCCATCAGTTCTTTCCTTATCTGGCAAACACTACGATCTTGATTGCTTCCAAGATCGTTGTCTTCTGTTCACTTGACAGCTACTACATTAGCTGACTTTCCTTAGTCAGCTGCTGAAGTCTTCTTTGAATCATCTTGTGGAAGACTTCATCTCGAATGGCCTTTCAACTCAATCTTGATGCTGATTGGGTTGGTGCTTAGTTCTACTGCTTAGCCTGCATGCCATTCGTTGAGTGTTCTCTAGTTCCCTTACTGTGGAATGCATCTTTACAGTGCCAACCAGAGGCTTCATACATTTGGATATTCTGGGAGTGCTCATTTGTTGAGAACTGTATATGCTCTACGATTCATCCTTGGCATTGTGAGCACTTCTGTTGAGGTCGTAGTTCTGCACTCTACGATTCAGCTTCGGCTGGTGCAAACACTACGAACCCGAGATCAGATCTTAACACTCTATGATTTCTACCTTACTTGTTGTCTTCATCTGATCTTGCTTGACTACGATCTCTGCATGTAATCGATAGAGTCTACGAACTTAGAGTGTGATCTATGATCCTTGACTTGGCTTTGGCATCAGTAGACTCTACGACTCTGAGTGTAGTCTACGTTTATGTCTTGACTACGGCAGATGACCGGTCGGCTCGTAGGCAGGATGTCTCTACGATTCTGAACATGACTTCCTCAGCACACTACGATCCCGAAGAAGCTCTACTCGATACACTACGATCCTTCTTCGTTTCCCCTGGCAGTCTACGAACTCCGAGATCTACTATCTTGCATACTCCTATTCTGCCTCGATAGCTCTCGAGTTAACCTTGACTCACTGGCGGACTCACGACTTACGGTGCAATGATGCTCGACGATCGAGACTAGCTTTATCTATTACATCATAAGATCAACATAACAAGCTTGATCTTTCTATATTTATAGTCCTTGTACATCATTTCTTTTAAGGACTTTACAAAATTTATTTTTGCTTATGTAGGATCAACCTAACATATTTGATCAATTCATTATAAGTCCTTGTACATATATTTTTATTATCTATCAAAGAACTTTCTGACTTTTCTTAATGCAAGCATACTTGCATATTCATTCATATATATCATAATCAAATCATATATTAAATAGGAATATCATTCACATGTTTATTCTGACGGAGAATAGTCCATGAATATATATTATGTATATGGTTGTGAAGAAAAACTATTTTTCTGAGAGAGTTTTGTGAATATATATGTGTGTAACAGAGTAGAAATTGAGAGTTAATTAGTTGTTTAGTTGATAAATTGACCATCTAATTTGATAGAGTATATATAATTATTGATAAAGATACTTTGAATTAATTATTTTGGTTGAAAAACAAAATTTACAGTGTTGATTTTCATTGAAATATCAAAAAGTGAGTTTTTATCAAAAATAGTGAAATTGGATGTTTTTAATTTGTTGTTTATGTTATTGTATGGGTAGAAACATGTTAGGAGTTCTTGAATTATGTTTACATGAAGTTTTTGTATGAATTGCATGTGAATTAGTCTGTTAGAAACGAGCTTATAGGCCAAAATTGGCTTTTTCTTGTCTTATTCTTAAAGTCGTCAAATTCGAAATCGTAGTTTTCGCCGCATCGTGGGCCATTGATGCGTTAGTAGTAGCCAAGCAGTCATACCATCGCCATCTTGCAGCATTGTAACTTCGTAGTTTATTTACTGCATACGGCGCCATCCCCACGCTTATGTAGCGACCCACGATGTAAAGCGTTGTAAGACCCGAATTTTTTTAAATAAAAGGAATTTCCTTTATTTATTATTTTGAAATAGTAAGGGTTGATTTGATTAATGTGGATAGTTAAGGGTTAAATCATAAATATTTCAAAATAAGCAAGTGGTTATAAAATATTCATTGTTGTCGGGGAATATCGTTTGGTCGTGGAATATTAAATCTTTGTCGGGGAATATTAAATGCGACGGCAGTAGTGACCAATATGTGGGCCCCATGTGAAAGCGATTGGATGAAGAAAGCGACAAATATAAGTTGGTTAAAAATAGCTTGGCGTAGTTATTGCAATTAAGGCATTGGAAACCCGGTGGTTAAAATCTGATGTCTGGCGTGGTTGCCGCGATGCTTTGCGGTATTGCGATATTGTTGAATTATTGATTCTTACGTAAGAAGGCACTACTCGATAATTTTCACGGTAATTCTTATTCGATATTTTATTTTATTGATTGATAATTCTTTGCGTTGATATTTTATATTATTGTTGTTTGATAATTGTCTTTGCTGCATGATATTTCCCATTATCGGATCAATAATTCATATTATTTGAATAATATTATTAGATAACATTATTGGCAATGTCTAGAAAGTTACATCTAAGGAGAGGTTTGGTCACTAATTGCGCCCGAAGGAGAGATCCTTATTGGAAAAGCCCCTCTTTCACTGAGGAGCGACTGGTTGTCATAAATGTGATTACGTAATATTATTTGTGAATAATTAATTATTGATTCATATGATAAGGAAATATTTATTTTATATGAATATAAATGATGGATTTATTTATGTGGTTATTAATGAAGGAATTAATCTTTGAGATGTTTTATTTGTATTTTGTCGGATTGGAGGTATTAAAAGATCAAATCGGTGTTATTCTGACTTTATTGTGTGAGTTATAATATTTAATCAAATAGTTGGATCGTTGTAATTTTTGGATATGTTATACATATATAAGTTGAGTATATGTCCACAAATTTTGAGCCGTTAAAAATGAGCGTATAATTTATTATGAATTTTAAGAGGTGGTGATTGAAATTAGGGTTATAAATGATTTTGGTGGAAAATTCTAGAATTGGTGGGCCCCACTTGTGGTTGGTGAAAAAATGTGCTGAATTTTATTTCAAATGTGGTGGGTGGCAATAGTAGCGAGGTAAAGCCATCGGTGTGCAAGTCGAAATCACGCTTGGTGTGACTAACATTTTCTATAAATAGAAAGGCTAAGTTAGAATTGAAAATCACACGAAACAAAGTTTTCTCTCTTTCTCTCTCTATATTATTGAGCGTATTTTGTGAGTATTTAGATACTTTGAGAGTTCTTTATTGATTACAAGTTTCATTCGGCATCACTTAGAGCCTTTCCTTAGAAATCTTGATTCTTTGAGGTAAGGGATATTATTTTTTTAAGTAATGATATTATTTCTTGATATCATTATCTTTGAAATATTGATCTGAAGTTTTTATCAAATTTGGAACTTTTTCATGTCGGGGTTACTATTCATGAGTTCTTATTCACGAGTTACTATTCATGAGTTCTTATTCACGAGTTCTTATTCACGAGTATCTTATTAATGAAGCGTGAAAATGTTTTTTTGTGGAATTTCTATCTTTTGGTGTCGGAGTTCTTATTCACGTTATCACGGCTTTATTCACGTATCTGACTTTATTCACGATATCTGCACTATTCATCGAAAAATAAAATTTCTTCTTTTCGTCCAAAATATCTATTTTGGATACTAGCTTTGATTGTATCCATGTTTTGATCATTCTTGAATTTTTTACACCACTATGATTATTTTTGAGGTATTGTTGGACATGGATAAAACAAAGTACGAATCCTTAATCCTTAATCCTTGTCATTTTGTTTCCTTTGGATTCGTTTTCTTTAAAAATATTTTTCATCATCCTCGGTCTTAAATGATGATATTATTGAATATCTTTGGCATCTTTGGCACGTGTGCAGATGAATGATTCTGAAGAATATCTTTGGCTGTAGTGCAAAGATGAATGATTTGAAGAATATCTTTGGCTGTAGTGCAAAGATGAGCGGTGTTTAAATGAACATAATAGTGATGAATATCTTTGGCCTTTAGTGCAAAGATGAGCAGTGTTGAGATGAACATAATGGATTGATGAATATCTTTGGGCTGTAGTGCAAAGATGAATATTTGATTTGAGATGAATATTGATTGATGTTCTGAGGATAAAATATTGATGATGGATTGTATTAAATTCATAGATTATAGTAGATTTCATTCTCTACGTAACTCTTCTATGAATTATTATTTCATTGCGAATATTGATGCGAAACTTGTTGTCTATTGTATTCTATCGATTTTTCCTGTTGAGACTAACGATAATTTGTTGTATATTATCTTAGTCGTAATATTCTTCTTTGGGCTAGTTGAGCTCACCCTTTTCCTTGTTGTTCCATTTTTCTTCTCAGGAGGCGAGAATGTAGCGAGTACTAGTCGGGGTATGGAATGAAGGTTCTAGAGAGAGTTGTTTAGTAGTCCTCACCATTTTTGTAAAATAATGTATCAATAATGTGATGAGGATTTATTTGAGTATAGATATTGTCTAGAAGATAATATTTGTATTTCAAACTCACGATTTTCTTGTTGTAATAATAAAGTTGTAGTTGTTCTTGTACCATGTATTTGGCGACTTCGAGAATGGGTGTTGTGTATACCTATTTTGGGGGCGTCACGGTTAATATCGAGCTTAGGGATATGATCTCTGGCGGAGATCGGGGAATAGAACTAGGAGGAGAGGCGAGTAAATCCTTCGTTAGTGTGTCCTACTAAGCTTATTTGTTAGTTGGTCGGTATATAGGGATATTATGTGATATATTGATTTCCTTAATTAACCCTTGTTTTATAGCATGTATTTGAGAATGTCGAATGAGAATATTAATGATGGAGTAAATGAGGCCAAGTGGAGATGCTGTACTTACCCAGCGAGGAGAGCGTGCCTTGAAGTGGCAATGTTCCTCTGTGAACAACACCACTGAGCGAGATGATGAGCGAGGGGATGTTTAGAAAGTTTTTGCGATTCATGCAAAATCGACGAGGAGACTTCGTGTTCAAAATATAGGAGGAAATGATAGCAATTCACGGGTGGTCTGACCCAAGCGATTCGAAAAAGTTGGGACCACGAATTTAAGGGAAAGCGGATCCGATTATGGCGGGAAACATGGGTCAAACAAATTACCAAGATATTCGATGTCTTGGGATGCGGAGGAACGAAGGTTCCATTCGCCACCTTTATGTTAAAAGTGGCGGGCGATTCTTGGTGGGAATCGTGAAGCGTACCCATCGGTACTTTTCGGCGTGTCGTGGGAGCGTTTGAAGCGATTCAATGACAAGTACTTCCACGAAAGTATTCGTCATATGAAGGAAGTGGAGTTTATTAGACTAGAAGCGAGAATAACATGGCGGTGTCCCGATGCGGCGAAGTTGGCGGAGTTATCGAGTTGCACCTCATTTGGTGGAGAATGAGGAGCGTATTATGGCGGATGTTTCTTAGAGGTTTGAAACCCGGCATCGTCGGTATCTCATTTCTCATAAATTTTCTCTCTTCGGATGTTGTCAGCGAGGGCTCGGTTGTTAGGCGAGATAGCGATACGTTCAATGAGGGACCATAACCGAGGATCATCACAAGAAGATAGCGATCATCGAATAAGCGATAACCGGCGGAGAAAGAAGAATACGGACAAAGCGGTAACCACTCTCTGGTGGTAATCGTGGCCATGAAAATAGAAGAAAGCGAGTCGGGAGGAGATTTTAAAAAGGAGATTTAACAACGACCATGTGAAAGGCGTCGGCGCCGATAGCAACTGGTTTTAAGGGAGGAGAAGCGACCACCGGTCGTATATGTTACAAATCACGGAAAAGAGGACATATCATCAAAGCGCCCTAGCAGTTTAAGGTATGCTATAATTGTGGAAAGAAGGACATATCGCTCGAGATTATGCGATATCGAAACCAGTCCAGTGAATGGTGACTCAAAAAGATGTCCCGAAAAGTCGAAAGTCAGCGATTCTTGGAAGGCGTTTGTTGTGGCCGGTCAAAAAATCGAGGAACGACGAAGTTAGCAGGTTAGTTAATTATAAATTCTTGCGAAGTTTATACCTTACTAGATATTGGTTTTACCCATTCTTTTTTCTCTCTCTTTACTTGCGCTCAGCGTTTGAACTTGACTCTACGGAGAAATTAAACTTTGACCTATATTTATGGAGACTCCATTAGGAGAAACTTTCATTACATCCGTTGTTTAAAATCTTGCTTGATTGAGTTGGCACTATCACATTACACATTAACCTTATTTCTATAGAGATATTTGCTTTTGATGTGATTTTAAGGTTAACTACTCATCATGCCAAATTGATTGCTTTTGTAAGGTTGTTAGTTTTCATATTCCTAAGCAACTTTGTTATTGAATTCAAGCAATCAAACCATTGTAGTCAAACATTTTCATATCAAGCCATGAAGTCATTCGTTTATTACGGATGTCGAGTTTTCTTAGTCCGTGTTATGGATTTGAATAAAGACACGTCGATTTGAATAATATTCTGTTGTTATTGATTTTTCTGGCGTATTTCTGAAGAATTTCTTGGTTTACTCCCAAAGCGATATTAAATTTTGTATCGAATTTGAACCGGTACAAAACTCATTTCTAAAATCTAATATCGAATGGCTCTATTGAACTTGAGGAGTTAAAAATTCAACTATAAATTTGGTACTGAGCCTTTATCTTGTGACTTCCTTTGTGGAATTCACTAAGCGAGACTCTCTATGGGGCGTCGTATTAGATGCGATAGTAAAGCGATAGGTGTCATTGTGACGTCTTATCAAGATTGGGATATGAGTCGCGATTGAGAGCAACCTAAGTCGGTAATCGAAATCGTAGCTTTAGGCTTAGTTGGTTATTATCGGAGATTCGTTGAAGGATATTCTCGAATCGCTATTCCATTATCATGGTGACTCGTAGAGATACAAAATTCGAATGGAGCAAGGAATGTGGGAAGAGCTTGAAGAACTTCGAGAGGAGACTCATTTAAACACGTGTTACGACCATGCCATCTGGAAAAGCGAGCGTGGTAGGTGGCGTGTTGAGTAGAAGATCGTATCAATCTGAGTGCGATATTGTCAAAGACTAATTTTCATTATAATTTACAAATAATAGAGATGGAGATGAAAACTCTAGGTACCCGCGTGATGATATCACGAGTATAATCGACTTTAATCGATAAAGTTAAAATTTCTTTCAAGCCCAGGCCGGGATGATCGTATGAAGAAGAAAGTCTGAAGAAGGAGCTATTAGGGCGAGAATTGATGAAGAAGGAATACTTGAGTCCACTCTAGACTTTGTGTTCTAACGACTACGATTTGAAGTACAAGATTATGATGGAGGCACTGATACACCATTTGCAATCCATCTGGAAGTACTAAAATGTATCGTGATCTTGACATACATTTTGGTGGAACAATATGAAGAGAGAGATTGCAAAGTTTATCTCGATGTGTTTAACTTGCTTAGCGTGTAAAGGCGGAGCATCTAGTACCTAAGGGTCCGTTGCAACCACTTGAGATTAGGAATGGAAGTGGGAACACATTCTTATGGATTTAGATTCACGGGTCTTCCTACGGTTTCTCAAGGCATCAATCTTATTTGGGTTATTGTTGATAGATTAACCAAATCTGCTCATTTTTCTTGCCGATCATCTGGAGACTTATTCCTTGAGCGTCTTGCTAGTATATGCGTAAATGAGATTGTGAGGTTGCATGGCATGCTGTATCCATAGTTTTGGATCGTGACCCAAGATTCACTTCATGATTTTGGGTTAGCTTGCAAAAAGCTATGAGACGCAATTTGCGATTTAGTTTGGCATACCATCCTCAAGCGGATGGACAATCGAGAGAGGACTATTCAAACTCTTGAAGATATATTAAGACTACGTGTCCTAGATTTCAAAGGAAGTTGGGATAAGTATTTACCATTGGTGGAATTCTCTACAACAATAGTTATTAAGCAAATATAGGTGTGGTTCCATTTGAAGCATTATATGGCCGAAAATGTGGTTCTCGATATGTTGGGATGAGGTGGGTGAAGCAACATTGTTGGGACGAGGAGTTAATACATGTATGACTACCGAAAAGATCCAAATGATTCGACAAGCGTATACAAGCGGCACAAGATCGACAAAAGAGTTATGCGGATCTTCATCGAAAGGGCGTGGAATTTAGTGTAGGGGATCGTGTATTTTGCGAGTTGCTCCATGGAAGGGAGTTACAAGATTTGGGAAGAGAGGAAAGCTCGATCCACGATTTATTGGTCCATTTCAAATTCTTGATAGAGTAGGAAATGTAGCCTATAGACTTGCGTTACCTCAAGTATGTCTCGTGTTCATAATGTGTTTCACATATCATGTGCCGTAAATATGTGAAAGACCGAACCACGTTATTGAGTTAGAAGCAGGACGAGATAATAGAAGACTTAGCGTATGAGGAGGTACTGTCAAGATCTTGGATAGGAAGGAGCATGTCCCTACAGCATGAAAAGGTCATACCACAAGTTAAAGTTTTGTGGAGGAATCATCTTTATAGAGAAATGACACAGGAATTGGAAGCGGAAATGAAAGCGAGGTATCCTCACCTTTTTGAAACACCAGTCGTCGTCGATTTTGAGGACGAAATTTCATAAGGAGGGAGGTTGTAAGACCCAAAATTTTTTAAATAAAAGGAATTTCCTTTATTTATTATTTTGAAATAGTAAGGGTTGATTTGATTAATGTGGATAGTTAAGGGTTAAATCATAAATATTTCAAAATAAGCAAGTGGTTATAAAATATTCATTGTTGTTAGGGAATATTCGTTTGGTCGTGGAATATTATTGGAAAATCTTTGTCGGGGAATATTAAATGCGGCGGTATGACCGTGTGTGGGCCCATGTGAAAGCGATTGGATGAAGAAAATGACAAATATAAGTTGGTTAAAAATAACTTGGCGTAGTTATTCTGAATTAAGGCTGTTGGAATACCCGGTGGTTAAAATCTGATGTCTGGCGTGGTTGCGCGGTAGCTTTGCGGTATTGCGCAGATTGTTGAATTATTGATTCTTACGTGAGAAGGCTTTACTCAATAATTTTTACGATAATTCTTGTTGATATTTTATTTTATTGATTGATAATTCTTTGCGTTGATATTTTATATTATTCTTTGTTGATAATTGTCAACTTTGCGATGATTTCCCATTATCGGATCGATAATTCATATTATTTGAATAATATTATTAGATAACATTATTGGCAATGTCTAGAAAGTTACATCTACAGGAGAGGTTTGGTCACCTAATTGCGGCGCCGCTTGATGAGAGATCCTTATTGGAAAGCCCCCTCTTTCACAGGAGCGACTGGTTGTCATAAATGTGATTACGTAATATTATTTGTGAATAATTAATTATTGATTCATATGATAAGGAAATATTTATTTTATATGAATATAAATGATGGATTTATTTATGTGGTTATTAATGAAGGAATTAATCTTTGAGATGTTTTATTTGTATTTTGTCGGATTGGAGGTATTAAAAGATCAAATCGGTGTTATTCTGACTTTATTGTGTGAGTTATAATATTTAATCAAATAGTTGGATCGTTGTAATTTTTGGATATGTTATACATATATAAGTTGAGTATATGTCCACAAATTTTGAGCCGATTAAAAATGAGCGTATAATTTATTATGAATTTTAAGAGGTGTTTGATTAGGAAATTAGGTTATAAATGATTTTGGTGGAAAATTCTAGAATTGGTGGGCCCCACTTGTGGTTGGTGAAAAATGTGCTGAATTTTATTTCAAATGTGGTGGGTGGCAATAGTAGCGAGTAAAGCCATCGGTGCTTGGTCAAATGCTGCTTGGTAAGCTAACATTTTCTATAAATAGAGGGCTAAGTTAGAATTGAAAATCACACCGAAACAAAGTTTTCTCTCTTCTCTCTCTATATTATTGAGCGTATTTTGTGAGTATTTAGATACTTTGAGAGTTCTTTATTCGATCTACAAGTTTCATTCATCATCACTTGAGCCTTTCCTTAGAAATCTTGATTCTTTGAGGTAAGGGATATTATTTTTTTTCGTAATGATATTATTTCTTGATATCATTATCTTTGAAATATTGATCTGAAGTTTTATCAAATTTGGAACTTTTTCATGTCGGGGTTACTATTCATGAGTTCTTATTCACGAGTTACTATTCATGAGTTCTTATTCACGATTCTTATTCACGAGTACTATTAAATGAAGCGTGAAAATGTTTTTTTGTGGAATTTCTATCTTTTGGTGTCGGAGTTACTATTCATGTATCTACTTATTCACGCATTATCTGACCTTATTCACGTATCTGACACTATTCATCGAAAAATAAAATTTCTTCTTTTCGTCCAAAATATCTATTTTGGATACTAGCTTTGATTGTATCCATGTTTTGATCATTCTTGAATTTTACACCACTATGATTATTTTTGAGGTATTGTTGGACATGGATAAAACAAAGTACGAATCCTTAATCCTTAATCCTTGTCATTTTGTTTCCTTTGGATTCGTTTTCTTTAAAAATATTTTTCATCATCCTCTCTTAAATGATGATATTATTGAATATCTTAAGTGCAAAGATGAATGATTTTGAAGAATATCTTTGGCTGTAGTGCAAAGATGAATGATTCTGAAGAATATCTTTGGCACTGTAGTGCAAAGAAAGATGAGCGTGGTGTTTAAATGAACATAATGAACATTGATGAATATCTTTGGCCTTTAGTGCAAAGATGAGCAGTGTTGAGATGAACATGATGGATTGATGAATATCTTTGGCACTGTAGTGCAAAGATGAATATTTGATTTGAGATGAATATTGATTGATGTTCTGAGGATAAAATATTGATGATGAATTTATTAAATTCATAGATTATAGTAGATTTCATTCTCTACGTAACTCTTACATGAATTATTATTTAAAGCATTATGAATATTGATGCGAAACTTGTTGTCTATTGTATTCTATGATTTTTCCTGTTGAGACTAACGATAATTTGTTGTATATTATCTTAGTCATAATATTCTTCTTGGGCTAGTTGAGCTCACCCTTTTCCTTGTTGTTCCATTTTTCTTCTCGGGAGGCGAGAATGTAGCGAAAGTACTAGTCGGGGTATGGAATGAAGGTTCTAGAGAGAGTTGTTTAGTAGTCCTCACCATTTTTGTAAAATAATGTATCAATAAATGTGATGAGGATTTATTTGAGTATAGATATTGTCAGAAGATAATATTTGTATTCAAACTCACGTATTTTCTTGTTGTAATAATAAAGTTGTAGTTGTTTACGTACCATGTATTTGGCGACTCGAGAATGGGTGTTGTGTATACCTATTTTGGGGTTTCAAGCAAGGTATGCTATAGCTTATTCAAATCAGATGTTATTAGATTATTCCTAAAGCATGACTTTAGTTTACTATAATTGATTCAATCACGATTATTCTATAGTATAGTGTTATTGGTTTTATTCAACTATTCCTTAGTTGATGTTCGATTTGAATTCCAAATTACCTTGAAAGCTTTATCCAAACCAAACTTCCTTTAGTGCGGACTTGTACTCTAAATACTAAGATGAACAACCCTATTGTTATGATTAGGGGTTAACTTACTTACGCATAAGCGTTAAAATGTTTATGCACAATACATTTATTTAAGGGTCGATCTCCCTAAGTACGAGGTCCTTATAGTCTTATGATCATTAAAGTTGGAGTTGAAAGATTACTTGCAATCGTGGGCGTAGTTCATGGTCTTACGACCCTCAAAGTGATGTATATTTTCCATATTTTGGGATTTCGGTTTCGATTATTATTGATAGAGTACTATTCACTTTTGATGAGCCTATTTCGACAGTTATTATTGTTATACTCTGTTGATTTCATATTATATCCAATGAGCAATTGTTTTGCTCACTCTTGCATATTTATAAACTCATCATAGACTAAAGAAGAGAAGGTAGGTGAACCTTCAACTAGTTGAGAAAGGGAAAAATGTACAAGTGATGAAGACTTGTAATTTTTACTTTGATTAAGATGTTAGACTTTTATTATGTTGATCTTAGACTTTATTTTAAAGAAGTCATGTAATGTTTTCCGCATTTGAATAATGATTAAAGGTTTGATAACATGGGAGATTTTTATTATGTAACCCTTTAATGGGGAAGGTTTTCTTTTATTATTCAATTCTATTATGATTGGGTAGTTAGAAATGAATGTTTTGGTTAAGTTAACACCAAATCTTGAGGAAATGAAGTATCAGGATTTGGGGGTGTCACAAGTTGGTATCAAAGCCTTAGGTTATGAACCTTAGGTGGGGGAAAAAAAACCTTAGGAAGTAACCTTCGAGAAGATAGTGATGATAAACTCTTATCGAGTTTTAAGGAGGAAGTAATAAAACACTTATGTGATTATGTATTTACAACTTATGTGTTCGTGAGAGTCGAGTAGTAATGATTAGTAATTAAAACTTAAACTTTGGTTGACATGATGACTAATATAGGAGGATTCAGTCAGGCTAGGGAGGAAGGACTTCAGATGCCTAGAGAGGAGGAATCTCGTGACATTCAAGTGGTTTGGGAACAACTACTTCCACGAGAGTTAGCCCCATTGCTCACGGTGGTCGAAGATGATGATGATGATGTAGAAACAGATGAGGAAGATCCCATGGAGCTGCCACAGACGGAGGAAGAGGACGAGGAGGAAAGGATTCCACTTAACTCGATAGTTGGCCGTATATACGATGAGGTGCATGACCGCAATGTGGAACTTCAAGATACTGTCGAGGAGTTACAAGAGATAGTAGTGAAACAATGGACCTCGATGTACGAAGGAAGGACGAGAGATCCGAGGATCGAGAAGAATGACTGAAAAATGTTGAAGAGAAGCTGGTTCACACTGAAGAAGAGAACGACCAAATGAGAGCAGAGGTGGCAGAGTTGAAGAGCAAGTTGAGAGAAGAATCTACAAAAAGGGCAAGAGCCGAAGACGCATACAGTGAAGTTTATCAACAAGCCGAAATAGCAAAGGGAGACGCACAAGAAAGGAGAAGGAAGATGGAAGAAATGGATAACGTGTTCAACATCGCGATCAATCGAGCTCAAGACCGGATCATGGGTTATCAAATTCGGTTCGAGACGCTACCCTCGTTCATACTAGATCGTCGAACCATGTTCTAAGTTATGGAAGAAGAGCGTCGTAAGGCTTTGTAGTATCTTAATAGGACATCGTAGGGAGTGTACTTGAATTATGTTATGATAAATAATTTGTAAATCCCAAGTGTTATGCAACCTATGTGATATGATGATGATGTCCTGAAACTTTAGTAGTTCATGAAAATAATGTAAATAGCAGTGATGCTATTGATATGATGTTTTCAAAGGAGTTATGAATAAAAGTTATTTATCTTATTATTCCAACATGTTATGTGTTATGTGATTACTACTTCTTTGGGGACAAGTTAAGTAGAAGTTACTTAAAAAAAATAAAAAATTTGAGTAATAATCTAATGAATGTATTTTTAACAGAAAATGCCTCCAAGACGTCAACCACCCCGACAGAGAACCACTGAAGGAACCAACAACAATAATGATGAAGCTAACCCTGATTCAAAGAATTTGGTGACGCATCTTGGGAGAGCTTCGCAAAATCAAGCTGCAAATCAATCACTAAATCAAAGTTATCGACATTTAAGGACTTCAAGGCGGTTGGACCACCAGAATTCCGTGGGTCCATGAACCCGATTGAGGAACAGACCTGGGTCATGGAGATAGAGAAAATGTTTGATGTTACGGGAGTAAGGGAAGACCAGAAGACTGCTTTTGCAACAATCATGTTGAAAGCAGAGGCTAGTTATTGGTGGCAGGCCAATAAAACTCGGGAGGGACCAAGAATTATGAATTGGGATAGGTTCAAGGAGATGTTCTTCGAGACCTACTTCCCAGAGAGTTCGAAGAGTCAGTTGGAAGTACAGTTTTTAGAACTGAAGCAGGGAACGATGACAGTGTTGGAATATACTGCGAAATTCAATGAGTTGGCGAGGTTTGCGCCATATCAAGTCAGCACAGACGAACGCAAGGCGAAGAGGTTTGAGCAGGGACTGAAGCCCTGGTTGTTTAGTAGGGTTTCTTTGTTCCAATTGAAGACGTTTGCAGCCGTGATGGAAAAGGCAATTCTCACCGATGGTGGAGGCGAGGCTGTAACAAAATTCAATCAAGAACAGAAAAAGAAGAAGAATGAGGTGGAGGTAAAGAATGGAAGTGGTGGTAATGGTAACAACAACTTGAAAAGAAAGTGGAATGGAAATGTGGGGGCTGGGAATCAGCAAGGTAACCAGCAGAATAAGATGTTTGAAGCATGTGCTACATGCAAGAAGTTTCACAAGGGTGTATGCTTAATGGGAAAATGAGTATGCTTTAACTGTGGCCAGGAGGGTCACATCGCCCCAAATTGCAATCAGCCCAAGAAGAATGTTTGCTTCACTTGCGGGTCCAAGGATCACTTTGCTCGTGAGTGCCCTAAGAAGAAAGCTAGAGAGACAACGGGAAACAAGGGAGGTAGCAGTGGAGGTACTTGGGCCATTACTAGACCGACGGCATCAACCAAACCCACAGCCAGAACCTTCAACATGACTATGCAAGATGCTGTGCAATCAAAGGATATGGTGTCAGGTATTATCCCGATCAATGATATTGATGCTTATGTATTATTTGATTCGGGTGCTATTTGCTCATTTATATCTGATGAATTTGCTATGAGATTAGGATTGCCTAATGAAGAATTGAATTTCCCTTTAAATATAGAGATTGCGAATAAGGAAGTAGTTCCTGTTAGGTTCGTATATAAGAACTATAGGGTGAATATTAAGGGAAACATTTTGATGGTAGATTTGATTCCGATCAGGCTAGGAGAGTTTGATGTTATTTTGGGAATGGATTTGTTGTTCAATTATGGAACGATAATTGACTGCCAAAGAAATGTGTAAACCTTATGACTCCGTCAAAGGTAGTATTCAATGGTAGCAAATCGCCTAGACAAATGAGATGTGTGACGATTATGCAGGCCAAGAAGTTGTTGAGTCAAGGCTGTGTGGGTTATTTAGCTTACATAGTCGATACTCAGAAGAAGGGTGCGAAACTGGAAGAAATACCAGTAGTTAGGGAGTTTGTGGATGTATTTCCGGAGGATTTGCCAGGCCTTCCGCCTGACAAATAGATCGAGTTCGTGATCGACTTAGCGCCAGGAACCGCTCCGATATCGAAGGCCCCGTACAGAATGGCTCCGGTGTAGATGAAAGAACTGATGGTACAACTACAGGAGCTATTGGACAAGAAATACATTCAGCCGAGTGTGCCACCGTGGGGAGCATCGGTGTTATTCGTAAAGAAGAAGGATGGGTCAATGCGTCTTTGCATTGATTATAGGGAGTTAAACAAAGTCACTAGTAAGAATAAATATCCATTGCCGAGAATAGATGACTTGTTTTATCAATTGAATGGTGCTAGATATTTCTCGAAAATAAATTTGAGAAGTGGGTATCATCAACTGAAGGTAAGAAAGGAGGATGTACCGAAGACGGCATTCCGAACTCGGTATGGACATTACGAATTTTTGGTGATGTCTTTTGGTTTGATAAACGCCCCTGCAGCGTTCATGGATTTGATGAACAGGGTGTTTAAACCATTTTTAGATAAGTTTGTGGTGGTGTTTATCGACGATATTCTGGTGTACTCTAAAACTCAAGAGGAACATGTGGAACACTTACGTCTAACGCTGGAGACGCTAAGAAAAGAAAAGTTGTATGCGAAATTCTCTAAATGTGAATTTTGGCTGGAACGTGTACAATTTCATGGGCACGTAATTGACAAGGATGGAATTTCAGTGGATCCATCAAAGGTTGAAGCTGTGATAAATTGGGAACAACCAAGAACTCCATCAGAAGTGAGAAGTTTCTTAAGATTAGCAAGGTATTACAGACGGTTTATCCAGGATTTCTCTAAGATTGCCACTCCGTTGACAAATTTGACGAGGAAATCTGTAAAATTTGTTTGGACGGAGAAGTGTGAAGAAAGCTTCCAAGAATTGAAAAAGAAGTTAAGTATGGCACCTGTTTTGTCATTACCAGATAATACATGAAATTTTGTGGTGTACAGTGATGCCTCACACAAAGGATTAGGATGTGTCCTTATGTAGAATGGGAAAGTCATCGCATATGCATCAAGATAATTGAAAGACTACGAAAAAGGGTATCTGACTCATGATTTAGAGTTGGCGGTGGTTGTGTTTGCTCTGAAGATATGGAGACACTATCTCTACGGAGAGAAATGTGAGATTTACATAGACCATAAAAGTCTGAAGTATATTTTCACACAGAAGGACCTGAACATGCGTCAAAGAAGATGGATGGAACTGATAAAAGATTATGATTGTGAGATCTTTTATCATCCAGGCAAAGCAAACGTGGTTGCAGATGCCTTGAGTAGGAAAGGCAGGGAAAAGTTGATGTTGTTAACTGATAAGGAGGAGCTTATTACAGCAATGTAAAGGTTAGAGTTGGAAATCAAATTTCCAAAAGAATCTGATGAGAAATTGTACCAGATGGAAGCCAGTCAAACTTTTGTGGACAAAGTGAAGAACGCTCAACTGCAGGATGAGGAATGCAGAAAAATAAGAGAAAGTGTGGTCGAGGGAAAAGAAATAAAGTACAAAGTTAATACCGAGGTGATGTTGAGATTTGAAGGACGAATATGGGTTCCAGTAGTACCTGATATTAAAGAAGACATCTTGACCGAAGCTCATAACTCGAGATATTCGATTCATCCAGGAAGTATAAAGATGTATCAAGATTTGCGACAACATTTTTGGTGGCCAAATATGAAATGAGACGTTGCAGAATGCGTTGCAAAGTGCTTGACATGTCAGAGAGTCAAGGCCGAGCATCAAAGGCCAAGCGGATTACTTTAACCATTAAAGATACCGAAATGGAAGTGGGAACATATCACAATGGATTTTGTGGTAGGTCTTCAAACAACTCAGAAAGGATACGATGTAATTTGGGTGATAGTGGACAGATTGACAAAATCTGTACACTTTTTGCCAATAAAGATTAGATTCAATCTTGATCAGCTGGCAAAACTATATGTTAAAGAGATTGTTGCAAGACATGGAGTTCTAGTGTCAATTGTGTCAGACAGAGATCTGAGGTTCACATCAAACTTCTGGAAGAGACTACAAGAATGTATGGGAACGCAGTTGCGAATGAGTACGGCATATCATCCGCAAACAGATGGCCAAAGCAAACGAACGATTCAGACATTGGAAGATATGTTGAGAGCATGCGTTATGGATTTAAAAGGAAGTTGGGATGAACAATTACCGTAGGTAGAATTTGCCTACAATAACAGTTACCATGCTAGCATCGGCATGCCGCCTTACGAAGCATTATACTGGCAGAAGTGCGTAACTCCATTGTCTTTGGGATGAAGTCGGTGAACGCCAACCGTTAGGACCGTAACTAGTACAACAAAGCTGCCGAGGTTGTCCAACTCATCGAATAAGATTGATAGCCGCCAAGATGCATAAAAGAAATATGCTGATCAACACAGACAAGATCGTGAATTTGACATAGGAAATTACGTATTCCTAAAAGTTTCTCCTTGGAAGGGGAAAATTCGATTTGGTAAAAAGGGAAAACTAAGTCTGAGGTTTATTGGACCCTTTGAAGTGATGAGGAAAGTTGGAGAGGTAGCTTACGAGGTAGCTCTACTTCCAGAATTGCAAAACATTCATAATGTTTTTCACGTGTCGGTGTTACGACTGTATAAATCTGATTATAAGCACATAATTTAGTACGAACCATTGCAGTTTGAGAAAGACTTGTCCTATAAAGAGGTTCCTATCCAGATAGTCGACAGGAAAGAACAAGTGCTCAGGAATAAAGTGATACCTTCTGTAAAGGTAATATGGAGGAACCACAATGTTGAAGAGGCCACGTGGGAACTCAAGTTTGAAATGATGAAGAATTACCACGAAGTTATTTGTTTAATTCGTGTCTTCGATTCGGGGATGTAATCTTTGTAAGTAGGGGAGAATGTGACGAATGAATTGTTTGAAAAGTGATTCTGAGGACAGAATCCTTGTAAAGAGGGAATGATGTAATATTCCAGAATTTTTAATTGTTATATTAAATATTTATTGAATTATTTAAGTATTTAATGGATGTGTTTATTGTTAAATAAATAACTATTCAAATTTGATTCAATTTGGTTAACTATTTGTTAAATAAATAATTAAGGAAATTAATTAATTATTTTGCTAATTTAATTTAATTATTAAGTTAGAAAGTTTTGATTAAATAAATTATTATATTTTTATTTGAATTGTAAATTTAAAGGATGTGTTAGTGGGTTAAAGAAAGTTATGATTATAAAGAAAATTATAATTTTGTGGTATTGATTTATATGTTAAAGTGATTAACAAATTATTTTTAGAATTAATTTAATTAAATTAAAGTGTGACAAATAACCTTACTATAAAGGAGTTACTAAGATAAATTAAGGGAGTTTAATTCAGTTTTGCCAAACAAGGCCTAATGCTTATTAATTCTTTTATCTAATTGTGTTTTACCAAACAAGGCATAAGGATTAATGGGTTATTTTTTTAGTTAGTTAACCAAACAAGCCTTATGGCTTTTGATTTCAAAAAAAATTATAACTGATATCAGTTATATGTTTTATATTTATGTTATATAATTAATATATATTATATCTTATATACGTTAGATATCTAGTACGTAGTTAGAGTTAGGGAGAAAAACAAAAACTCATAGAAGAAGAAGAAGAGAAGAAGAAAAGTGAGAGAGAATTGGAGGGAAGAAGAAGCTTGGGAATCAAAAAGGGTTGGCCATCATCTTCTTCAAACAAGGTACCATCTAAACTCTATTATTATTGTTCTTTTCAAAGTTATAGTTGTATTCTCTCTCTCCCAATTTTCTCCATGAAAGCTTTGTAGAAGTGGAATTTTGTTATGTATGTGATTTTATATGATAATCTAGTGTTGTTAAACTATTTTCTTAAGCTATAATTGAGAATATTCCATGAATTTATATTATGTATAAGGTTGTGAAGAAAAATTATTTTTACAGAGAGTTTTTGTGAATATATATTGTGTAGCTTAAAGTAGAAATTGAGAGTTAATTAGTTGTTTAGTTGATAAATTGACCATCTAATTTGATAGAGTATGTATAATTATTGATAAAGATACTTTGAATTAATTGTTTTGGTTGAAAAACAAAATTTACAGTGTTGATTTTCATTGAAATATCAAAAAGTGAGTTTATATCAATAACAGTGAAATTGGATGTTTTAAATTTGTTGTTTATGTTGTTGTATGGGTAGAAACATGTTAGGAGTTCTTGAATTATGTTTACATGAAGTTTTTGTATGAATTGCATGTGAATTAGTCTGTTAGAAATGAGTTTGTAGGCCAAAATTGGCTTTTTTCTTATCTTGTTGCCTTAAGTCGTCAATCGAAATTGTAGCTTTCACATGCTTGCGCCTCCAAAGAAATATGTTAGTGGCGCCAAGATCATTATCGCCATATGCAACATGCTTCATAGTTTATTTACCACGCCGCATGCAGTATCCCCACGTCATGCACCACACCCACAAGTGTAAATCGTGGAAATATGTAGCATGAAGTTAGAGTAATGGTACGACAATGTACTTTTTGTACACGAAATTTTTAAGAAACATTATGTGATGATAGTAGGACTGTAAAATATTGATTTTAGTATTTCTATACTATAAATAATTATGTTATTAAAGATTAATGTATGTTATAACTTGATTATGTGATTAAATAATCAAACATACATGATGAATGTAGTTAGTTAAGTTTGTAAAGTGGTGGTGACTAACTATGCCATGTGATTTATATATGTATATAGGATATTGTGATTCAAATTGTTGGTTTAATCTACTTAACAAGGCAAGTTTTCTAATCTATTATCTTGTTAATTCAATTACTGTTTTCAATTCGATTACAATATAATGATGTAAGTTATCCTGGAGCAAGTTATTCTTGTATTTAACTTGTTGTTTAGCATGCACAACTATATATACTAATGTCGAACATTTTTATCGTTCAAATTGCTATGCATGCTTAGTATTCAATTCTAATTAACCTTGGCTTAGTATTGTTCAAGCAAGGTATGCTATAGTTATTCAAATTGTATGCTATTAGATTATTCCTAAAGCATGACTTTAGTTTACTATGATTGATTCAATCACGATTATTCTATAGTATAGTGTTATTGGTTTTATTTAACTACTCCTTAGTTGATGTTCGTTGAATTCCAAATTATCTTGAAAGCTTATCCAAACTAAACTTCCTTTGGTGCGGACTTGTACTCTAAATACTGAGATGATCAACCCTATTGTTATGATTAGGGGTTAACTTACGCCTAGCGTTAAAATATTTGTGCACAATACATTGTACGAAGGGTTGATCCCCCTAAGTATGAGGTCCTTATAGTCTTATGACTGTTAAAGTTGGAGTTGAAAGATTACTTGCAACTGTGGACGTAGTTCATGGTCTTACGACCCTCAGTGATGTATATTTTCCATATTTTGAGATTTTAGTTTTTGATTATTATTGATAGAGTACTATTAACTTTTGATGAGCCTATTTCGACATTTATTATTATTATACTCCTGTTGATTTCATATTATATCCAGTGAGCAATTGTTTTGCTCACTCTTGCATATTTATAAACTCACTGCAGCTAAAGAAGAGAAGGTAAAAATGTACAAGTGATGAAGACTTGTAATTTTTACTTTGATTAAGATGTTAGACTTTTATTGTGTTGATCTTAGACTTTATTTTAATGAAGTCATGTAATGTTTTCCGCATTTGAATAATGATTAAAGGTTAGATAACCTGGGAGATTTTTATTATGTAACCCTTTAATGGGGAAGGTTTTCTTTTATTATTCAATTCTATTATGATTGGGTAGTTAAAAATGAATGTTTTGGTTAAGTGAACACCAAATCTTGAGGAAATGAAGTACCAGGATTTGGGGGTGTCACATATGGTTCTTTCATTTTGTCCGTTGGTTTGAGGATGGTATGTTGTGCTCATTCTCAGCTGTGTTCCCAAACATTCTTGTAGTCATTTTTAGAAATTAGATGTGAAACGTGGATCTCTGTCTGACATAATGGACACAGGTACACCATGTCTTGACATAATTTCCTTTACGTACAATTTTGCTAACCGATCTAGGGTAAATCGAATCTTGATCGGCAAAAAGTGTGCCGACTTCGTCAATCGATCAACAATCACCCAAACGACGTCATACCCTTGCTGGGTTGTTGGAAGACCTACCACAAAATCCATTGTGATATGCTCCCATTTCCATTCTGGTATCTCTAACGGTTGTAACAATCCACTTGGCCTTTGATGTTCAGCTTTAACTTTCTGACACGTTAAGCATTTTGCCACACACTCAGCCACATCCCTCTTCATATTCGGCCACCAAAAATGATGTCTAAGATCTTGATACATCTTCGTAGTACTAGGGTGAATCGAATATCTTGAGTTGTGAGCTTCACTCAGAATTTCTTCTTTAATTTCTGGTACTTGCGGTACCCAAATTCTCCCTTCGAACTGAAGTAACCCTTCCGAATCGATTTTGAATTTGTTTTTCTCACCTTCAGCTATTTTCTACTTTATCTTGTCGCAGTTTTCATCCTGAATTTGTGCATTGTTCACTTTCTCTACCAACGTTGAACTGTTTCCCACCTGAAACAACTTTTCATCGATTTCTGTCGGATATTTAATTCCCAACTCCATTTTAGCCATTTTCGACACTAACTTATCCTGAGCAGTCAACAACATTAACTTCTCTCGTCCCTTCCTACTTAAGGCATCAATAACAACATTCGCCTTTCCGGGATTATAGAAAATCTCACAATCATAATCTTTGATTAGTTCCAACCATCTTCTTTGTCGCATGTTTAAGTCTTTTTGTGTAAAGATATACTTCAGACTTTTATGGTCAGTATATATCTCACACCTCTCTCTATAAAGATAATGTCTCCAAATCTTTAGGGCAAACACCACTACCGCTAACTCTAAGTCATGAGTCGTATACCTCTTCTCGTAATCATTTAATTGACGTGATGCATCTGTAATAACTCGTTGATTCGCATAACACACGGCTAATCATTTATGCGATGCGTCACTATACACCACAAAATTTCTGATCATCGTGCAATGACAACCACAGTCTTGAGCTCAATCTCTTCTTCAATTCATGAAAACTTTCCTCACACTTCTCCGTCCAAACAAACTTAACCGCCTTTCTGGTTAAATTTGTCAACGGGGTCGCGATTTTGGAAAAATCTTGAATAAAACGCCTATAGTAACCTGCCAATCCTAAGAAACACCTTATCTCTGACTGTGACGGTGTCTTCGGCTGATCCCAGTTTACTACAGCTTCAACTTTTGATGGATCTACCGAAATTCCGTCTTTATCAATAACATGCCCGAGAAACTGTACACGTTCCATCCAAAACTCACATTTTGAAAATTTTGCGTACAACTTCTCCTTTCTCAATGTCTCCAACGTTAATCTTAAGTGTTCTACATGTTCTTCCTTGGTCTTAGAATACACCAAGATATCATCAATAAACACTACCACAAATTTATCTAAGAATGGTTTAAACACTCTGTTCATCAAATCCATGAACGCTGCAGGTGCATTGGTTAAACCAAATGACATAACCAAAAACTCGTAATGACCATATCGAGTTCTGAATGCCGTCTTCGGTACGTCTTCTGGCCTCACCTTCAATTGATGATAACTACTCCTTAAGTCTATCTTTGAAAAATATCTCGCCCCCTTCAGTTGATCAAACATGTCGTCGATTCTTGGTAACGGATACTTATTTTTAATCGTAACCTTATTCAATTCTCGATAGTCAATGCAGAGCTACATCGATCCATCCTTCTTCTTAACAAATAACACAGGCGCTCCCCATGGCGATACGCTTGGCTGGATATACTTCTTGTCGAGCAATTCTTGCAGTTGCACCATCAACTCTTTCATCTCTACCGGGGCCATTCTGTATGGTGCCTTAGATATCGGGCATCATTACTACAAATTACCTAATAGACAACACTTAAACCATAACGTTTTTTATAAAAACGTTGTGGTATTATTTTTCACAATATTTTTTTAAAAAACGTTGTAGATATATATACAAAAACATTATCTATTTAAAAAGTTGTGGTATTATTTTTTCACAACATTTTTTTAATTTTAAATAGATAACATTTTTTTAATAAACGTTGTATATGTGAAAAACACGGAGCTTAATTTACAAATCCGTTCTTTCTCTCTCTTCCTATTTCATCTCACACTTCTCTCTTTCTCTACTCCTAAACAGTCATGAAAACTAGGGTTCAAATGGCCAAAACTAGAGGGGATTCAATATCTCAGATCTTCCCCTTTCTTCATCGCCAAATTTCGTAGCCAAATCTTCCTCGCAAATCTCAGAGCTCAATCATCCTTGCTCGATCTCAAAGCTAGGTTAAAACCCTCACCGCTGCCCTGCCTATTCTCTCTTCACGCCGCGACCTCCTTTAAAGCCCTCACCGCCGTCGAATCACGCTTCCCGATTTCAAGGTCGGCGGCAAGGCCGGAGCTCTGGGTGATTCTGTTTCCGTCGTCGGCGAGAAGAGCAAGATCACCGTCACCTCTGACAACAGCTTCTGTCTCCGCTTTAGTTACTCTTTTTTTGGGTGCATAAATTACCTATACAAATTAGTTTTGTGAAGAATTACTTTAATATAAATTCGCTTTTAACTTGATAATGTGTGAATTTCATTTGTTTGGTTAGATATTGAGAAGATGGTGTCACTGAAAGGGATGATTATTCGGTGTAGTTCAATTATACCAGAGATCAGGGAAGCAATATTCAGATGTCTTGTGTGTGGATACTACTCTGACCCCATTGTTGTAGATAGAGGTTGTTTATGTGAGCTGTTATTGTTTTGCATTTAATGACATATGTTGGTTTCTTTGAAGTTTATTAGTGTATTTGGATGTTACCAGGACGAATCAGTGAGCCGAAAGTTTGTGGGAAGCAAGAATGTCTCGCAAAGAACTCCATGACATTGGTGCACAATAGGTGCAGGTAATGTTTTAATTGACCTCAGATGTCATCAGTAAACATACGTTATAGTTTGACTATGATTGATATATGATGTTATGATCTGAACTTTTTAACTCTTTTCCTCCATCCAAGATTACACACTTTCATATCCAGCAGTGTATCTAGTGTCTGCAGTTACTTGAAGGCTTATGATTTCCACATTTTAACCCTCCAATTTTGAAATCCATGTACCCTGAACCCAATGTCCAGGAAAATGAGTACCTTATATAAGCTGTGGTTATCAGTTTTAATGATATTCCAAATTCTTACCATCTTGGTAATTGTTTCTCGTGCAATATTTACTTCTGACGGTGTACGATACAATTAGCGAGTCTGGTTGTATGTGTTTTCTATCTTAAACACCAATGAACTTTTGCTTTGTGAAATTTTTGTAGTCTATTTCATAGCTATAAGTTCAAGTATCTGTATCTATATTGATAGAATGTTGGGAAAAGTACTTGGTAATCATTTCAAACCAGATTTGGGAGGAGAAATAAAGTTGTTGGTGTAATTGCCTACCGACATCCCTATTATATAGTGAAAGCTCAATATATTTAGACTATGAAGAGAATTTTTCTTCAATTGCCTACCGACATCCCTATTATTACTTACTAACATCAGTGGCTTGCTGCAACTAAGACTTGTTTGCTAAGGTGATAGGGCTTATATTACTATATTGCTTTACTTTTATATAGTGAAAGCTCAATATATTTAGACTATGAAGAGATCTCTTTGTTTTTGGTATCAACTAGTTTTATGTGTCACCTGTTGTGCGTGTTGCGGTGCAGTGCAAGGTTGCCTCTAACCTTCCCAAACTTGTTGAAGGACTGAAACGATTGGCCAAATATGATCCCATGGTTGTCTGTACCATTGAGGAATCCGGAGAGCATATCAGCACTATCCTCAACTTTGTTAATAATCTATATTATATGAACTTTTTGCCTCAGGTTATACTTTGGAAGCCCATGCCTTAACCCACGAGACAGCATTTGTTATTCTAGACATTGTTAAGGCTAATATTCAGGATAAGGAAGGTATGTTCATGCTATTTGCGCCAATTTCATGAGCTCTTTCTGTTTCTCTCCCCGTGCAAACTCCTATATGGATAGTTGATTATTATCTTTGTTATTTTCATTTTTTGGTAGACTCCTATCTATTGCTGAGGAGACCTTGGCAGAGTTCCTTGTGTTGTCGACTTGCAGTGTTAACTGTTAAGCATTTGTTTTTCCTTGTGTTTTTTCTTCTCCTTGTTTCTTATTTGGATTTGGATTTATAAAAAGACTATAAAAGATTGTATGTGGATGCACCACATTTTTGGGAGAAGGAACCAGTAGTGTGCATACATATGCAAACTGACATTGTGAATGCTTTGATTCAATGTGGAAGTTTTATCTTATTGCTACTGTTATTCAATGTGGAAGTTTTGTTCAATTTGCTTCCTAGGTTTTCAATTAGTCAATTGAAGTTAATTGGGTCAACAACTGAGGATGGCCCCAAGAAATCAAGAGGAAGGCTGAAAAGAATTGCATTGAGAATTTCCTATGCATTTCAAAAAACTATGGAACAGAGGTGACACAAAATAGGTGAGACTTTCCTATGCATTTCAACAACTGAGGATGGCCCTAAGAAATCAATTCATTGTTGGTTTATTTGATTTTATCTATGGTTATGAACAAGGCTAGTGTTCCCTCCATGAAGAATAACTCAACCTACAATGAATTTTGATGTCATCCTTCGAATATAAAATCTTTCATATACTTGCTCTTCGAGTTATCTAATTATATTTTATCTGAAGTGCCATTGTAGTTGGTAGAGGTTACTATTAACTATGCTTTCTAGTGTTCCTAATATTGTGTGATGGTGTTACTAACCTATCTTTTTAGATGCCATGCTCACACTTCTATGATTGTGCCACAAAGGATACTGTTGGTGTGAAAAATTTTGTTCCCTCTGTTTTCGATTCATTGGAATAGTACCATATCTCTTGTTTTTATTCAAGTCTTACAAAAAATTGTAACCCAGCTATTCACTAAAAGGTCAAATTGTTCTTTTTTTATCAGTGATGGTGGTGCTGCACTAGTTTTGGTCAGTGGAGAGACTACGGTTAAGCTTGGGCTACAAGTACTTGCAATGATTTCGGGGTACGGTGATGCTGCACAGGTACTTACTGATAATATATGAAGCTGACACTACTAATCCACTGTAAAAGGAATAGAGTTACCACTATTGTTTATACACTAATTCATGATCTGCATCGTGCAGTCACCAGAGTTATTTACAACTTCTCCAGGCCTTGTGATACCAAAAGCTATTTCAAGTACTGGCATAGAGGCCTCTCAAGTTGATTTCTATGAAATTAATGAAACCTTTGCGGTAAGCTTTCAAGATGAGTTCATTTGTAGTAGGTCACATTTAGATTTGTAAATGATTTTCCCCATAATATATTATCATGTGGTGCATGCAGGAAGTGGCTCTTGCAAATCAGAAATTGCTTGGACTTAATCCAGTGAGTTTTATAATATAGATTATTAACAAAGTTGAGGATAGTCTCACCTATTTTGTTGAATAGAGGTTCCTATTTTTTCTTTCTGGAATATTATTTGTACACCCTTAACATTGTATTCACCTATTTTGTTGTTTATGGTATGTTTTATTTTCTAGATCACTTATAGATGATTTTAAATAATGGCTGTCTACAATTGATGTGTTGGCTTTTGTCTTCTTGCAGTCTGTGGCAACCTTCTTCAGTCATGTTATGTCTGCAATTGGCGGCAGTCTTGTTATGTATGCAGTCGTTGGCAACCTTCTTCAGTCATGTTATTAACAAAGTGTTACAATGTTATCTTAAGATAAGAAAATAACAGTTATCTTGTGTTTTACAAATATTTATGTTTATTTGGATATATAAATTTGGTTAGGAATTATGGGATCAGTTGCAGCTATCTTGTGTTTTACAATGTTAAAATGTTAAATATTTATGGGATCAGATTTGGTTACAACCACATCCTTTTTTTTTTTCTTTTTATCTACAACATTTAAAAAACGTTGTCTGATATACAAAACAACATTTTTATCCAAAAAACGTTGTGGAATCATACCTTCTACAACGTTTTTAAGCATCTGCTAATTTTTGGAAAACAAATCTGTAACGTTTTTTTTCTTAACTACAACGTTTTAAAAACGTTCTGTAAGGGTGTCAAATAGATAACACCTTTAACCACGACGTTTTTCTGATTGAAATCACAACGTTTTTTTCGCGTTGTCTATTTACTGTTTTGTAGTAGTGCATGTTCCTGGTACTAAATTAATCACGAACTCAATTTGTCGATTTGGAAGAAGACCCGACAAATCGTCTGGAAATACGTCTGCAAAATCTCTTGACCGGTATCTCTTCTAACTTCGCACTTTTCTTTTGTGTATCAACTATGTAGGCTAAGTATCCTACACATCCTTGTCTTAACAACTTCTTGGCTTGCATCACCGTCAGACAACTTGCTTGTCGAGGTGATTCTTTCATCGTATAGAACACAACCTTTCGATTTTGAGTCATAAGGTTAACACACTTTCTTTGGCAATCAATCACGCGCTCCGTGATTGAATAACCAATCCATTCCCAGTATAACATCAAACTCCCCCAGTCTAATTGGTATCAAGTCTACCCTCATCTCTTGACCCTTTATAACCACTTTACAATTCTTATAAACAAATCTAACAGGAATCACATCCTTAATCGCAATCTCTATACTTAAGGGAAATTCTAATTCTTCCTGGGGCAAATCTAAGTTCTGAGCAAATTCATTTGATATAAATGAACAAGTAGCACCCGAATCAAACAGTACATAAGCATTAATACCATTAATCGGTATGATACCTGACACCACATCCTTAGATCGAACAAACATCTCGCTTGCGGTCGTATTGAAAGTTCTTGCGGTAGAGTCGACTTGACTGAATTTGGTCGATGATAGTCGATGCACCACCACCATTGTTGTTTCCTTTTCCACCACTTGCACTTCCTGGCCGGCTTGGGACAATCACGAGCCATGTGATCCTTTGAACCACGGGTAAAACATGCTCCTTTCTTGAGACTAAAATAGTTTGATTGCAATGTGTCCCTCCTGACCACAGTTGAAACACACTCGCTTTCCCTTCAATCATACCCCAATATGATTCTTTCCACACGTCGCACATGCTTCAAACTTTTCTTCTGGCGACTTTCCTCTTTTGTCCTCCGTAGTCGAATTCTCGTTCCATTTCCTTCCGATGGTTACTTCCAACATTACTTCCACCAGCCTTATTCTCATTATCATTCTTCCTCTTCTTCTGATCTTGGTTATACTTGGTCAAGGCATCGCTTCCACCTTCCGCGATAATTTCCTTTTCCAGTACAGCCGCAAATGTATTTAATTGGAACATTGAAACCTTGCTATACAGCTAGGGTTTCAATCCTTGTTCGAACCTTCTCGCCTTACGCTCATCCGTATTGACTTGATAAGTGGCAAACCTTTCCAACTCATTAAACTTCGCAGCATATTCTGGCACCGTCATAGTTCCTTGCTTAAGCTCCAGAAATTGCACTTCCAACTGATTCCGAGAATTTGCTAGAAAGTACATTTCAAAGAACATCTCCTTAAATCTATTCCACGCTACCACTCCTTGTCCTCCACGAACTTTATTTGTTTGCCACCAGTATCTAGCTTCGGACTTAAGCATAAACGTCGCGAACGCAGTCTTCTGATCTTCGTTAACTCTAGCTACGTCAAACACCTTCTTGATTTCCATGATCCAGGTTTGGGCTTCCACTGGATTCATAGATCCTTGAAACTCTGGCGGTCCAACCGCTTTGAATTCCTTGAAAGTCGTAACTTGAGCTTGAGGTTGATTTGTAAGTGCTCCCGTCAACAAAGCTACCAACTGCTGAACTGGATTAGCGTTGGTCTCATTGTTATTGTTAGTAGACCCCTCAGGAGGTACTTGTTGACGTGGTTCACTACTCAACTTCTTGGGTATTTAAATTTTAACTTAAACATTTCAAGATTAAAGCTATAACACATAACATTCCAGATAAACTCTAATATTTTATTCATTCATAAAGTTTTAAACATACTAAAGATAACATATCTGCTATAAACATCCACTTTCCTGAACTAAACCAGTTTCAGGATTACATACTCATACTATCCCTTTATTTATCTCAAAATAAGGGATTTAAAACTTTATTTAGTCACATAATTAACCACATATTATTATCATCAGTCTTATTTTCTATCTATTCATATTAAGACGTCGTAAGGCTTCTCGACGTTCCTCTTTAATGATGTGATATGCCGTCTTACGATCTATCACGAACCACGGCGAGTCTTCAAATTGAGATGGGTAATAATGGACTCGATACTGAGCCCTATCAATCGCCGAATTAAAAGCATAATCCATCTCCTTCATCTTGGCTTTCTTCACTTGGACCTTAGCCTCAGCACGGTCTGCACGTTGAGTCGCCTTCATATAAGCATCCTCTGCTCTTGCACGCTTAGCTGATTCCTCTTTGAAGTCATCTTTCATCTTCTCCATGTCAGTCTTCATCTTATCGTTCTCTTCGCTTGATAGGTCTTCATGTCGACCCTTGGTATGAACTAGATCCCATTCCGTGTTTCCAAGTTTTGAGTCAAGTTCCTGAATCTCTATCTCTTTCTGTTCCAATGCAACGTGATGCATCTCAACCATCTCCTTGACTCCTCAACATTATCCTCAGAACTTCACATGTTACGATTAAATACAGAGCGTCATACATCTCAGCCGATACAGAGTTTGGTGGAAACTCCTCAGGATCCTCCTCATCATCCTCCTCCTCTATCTCCTCAGGACTATCCTCATCGGGATCGGTCACAGGCTCATCCTCCTGAATCAACTGTTCCCACACTACGTGAATATCCCGGGGTTCGTCATCTCTAGGTACCTGAAGTATCACCTCCTTAGCTGGACTGGACCCTCCTTCGTTAGACATCATGTCAACAAAATATTTTTAAGTTTTACTTAACATTATCGATACTCGCGAGTACATAAGTAACTAACACATAGCACATAATATCTTTTATTGATTAGTTTCAATGGATGCCTTAATCCATTCCTTAAACCCCGATAAGAGTTATTCACCTCTATGTTTTCTGACTTCTTAAAGGCTACTTCCTAAGATTTTTCCCACTTAAGGTTCATAACCTAAATCTTTGATACCAACCTGTAACACCCCCAAATTCGAGTACTTCATTTCCACCGAATTTGGTACTCACTTATCAAAAACTATTATATCTAACTACCCATATTCAAAGGATAAAGACATAATTTAAATAACTTAAACAATAATCTCTCCCATTAAAGGGTTACATCATAATTCTCAAAACAAATCCCAGGTAATCTACCTTAAAATTAGTACATCAGTTTGCGGAATACATTATAAAATAAAACAAGTCTTAATACTTCAATCATTTAAATAAACTTTAATTAATTCTTCACCACTTAGACATCTTACCCTTTCCCTTGCTAGTAGATGGATCATCACTTCTTTCAACTTTAGCTGCATTGTTTAATTGCAAGAGTGAGCAAACAATTGCTCACTGACATAAAGATAGTATAACAACAACATGAGAATGAACAACGAATACTGAATAATAAAGAACTTGTTCTACGAATCAAAATAGAAAACAAGTTCGAACTTTAATTATCTGAGGGTCTTATGACCACGAACTATGTCCACGATGTTTAGGTATTATTACCTTAACCTCAACAGTCATTAGACTGTACAGACTCTTCTTAACGTACTCAGGGGGATCAGCCCTTTGTACCATGTATTGTGTATAAACATCTAAACGTTACACGTACAAAATCCCCTATGTTAGGGTTGTTCGTCTCAGTTTGGATTTAGAATTTCCGCACTAAAGAGAGTTTAGTTTGGAACTAGCTTATCAGTGTTTTCTAGAATTTTAGAACACTGTTCGAATATAGATTAATTCAATCAATAAAGGTTTTCTTACTACTTGAAGATTTATTACGACGATAAAGCTTTGAACAAGTTTATCAAAGTCAAAGATTGAATAACAATAATATATAATTGAGTAAACATGGTATACATGCAAGGTGCTATAGAAGAGTTAAAACAATCTTCCTTGAATCATTGTATTAGAACAATATAAGTTTTGAATAATAATTAGGAATCTAAATCTCGCTTAATGTAACGAATTAGGTTACATAAGCTTGAACAAACATACGCAAGATAGGTTAAGCTTGCCCATCTTCATAAAGAATGTTAGGAACTTGCACAATAATAATTTAGGAATGGGAACTTGCATTCAATACGAAAAGAATGAAGTTAGAAAGCTTTGCTCAATATAAAGAGTTAAGATTTAAGAACTTGCTCAATAATAACAAGGTAGAGTTAGAAAACTTTCCTTGATTGTAAGCTACACAAATGAAATAATCTCCAATTACCCTACACATATCATCGAAATCGCAACAACAATTAATTGTATGAATATTAGCTTTAGGGTTTAAATCATCATTTAGGTCATAACCCTAACCTAGCAGCTAACCATTTAGGTTAACATACTTAACGCTTCTGAAATTACACATTGATCAAACATAACTTAATCGTTCAACTCTATCTTCCCCAAATCCAGGTATCTTCCAACCCGACATATGGTGCTATATTGTACAACATTCATACATTCATTCAATTGAAAAAAAATCTCAAAGAACGAACATAACTTCTATATATTTAAAGTAATATTTACATTTCCCAGGTTCTATTCCCATTACAAAGGTTCTTTGTCATAATATCAGTTACATTACAACAATAGACCTATACTATTACAAGACAGCTTAACGATCTGCCTTAGCTTTTCCTTTATCCCTTTTTGATCCTTCGGGACGTTCAGTCTTAGCTGCATTCATATAGTTCAAGCAAGAGTGAGCATAACTAGCTCAACAAGTATAACAATTTTATAACAACATGCTTGACACATACGAATCGTATATCTTCAATAATTGAACAATAGTTATGAAGTACTATTGATAATTCAAAATAGCACTTCATATTTTCTTTCAAAATGTTTTACAATAATAACAATATTTAGTAAAACATTCACTCCGATCAAAGACCTCGAGTATTCATTCTTTATTGGAAAAGGACAACCCGAAAGCAAGTTCGTAAGCCCGATATTACTTACGAGCACTTCTAGGTGATCAACCTATTGTACTCTATGTTGATCAACACTACATCCATTAAACGTATGCACGTTTAAGCATTTGGCAACCTCACGTGCCTGTCGTTTTATCGACAAAACATTTGTTTAACATTTCAATCTTCTTTTGAAAACCATATCAAGTAGTTGACAAAAGATAGCAATATTTGATAATAAATGATTAGATTATCAATACATCAAGTCTAGCCAAAGGAATTGGCTTTAACTTCAACATACTTCAATTCATGCGAAAGAATACATGAACTTCAAAACTTGTTCAGATTGAACTGAGACAAGAGTTAGAATACTTGCCTTTAGCGTCTGCTATGGTATATTAACTTTATGTTCAAGTCTTTCAAGTCTCTACAATACATGATCACATAAGGCCTTACATTAGGTCACATATAATCAAGTATGTATATAACTATTTCATACCTTCATCTCAATCTAATTGTGTATTGGATTCAGTTATTATACATTCGGTTTATCATTATCCTTGCATTTATATTCGACTAGGTTATCTCAACCTTTATACAACATCCTTAAGGTTTAACAAAGTTTAAACAATGTTACATTACATTCCTTAAGTTGTGTTTACTTTTAAATCAATTAGCTTTCCTTTCTTTGTACTTAGAAACATTCATTACCATCCTTGTTTCGAGACCTGTGCCTGCATGAAGTCCTTACTTAATGGGCAGCGTATTGCCGCTGCCACACTCGTAAGATTTTCAGACGGTATATGGCATGCTGGGCGCCAAATTATACTATATGGTTACGTCACTGCTGCATTGACTCTTCTCTGATGCAAAGGACATCTTGACATCATCTATGCAACAATGGCCATGACTCATTTAACTTTAGGGTTGGTATTGCCATGGCGCCAACTTTGTGCATCAGAAAAAAATTTAGTCTTTGAATTTTGTGAACTTCCCGGACGCATAACTTCTTCGTTATAAGTCTGAATTGGCTCGTTCAAAAGCTTACGGTTCACAAATTACGTAATCTATGCGCTCATGCAAGAATTTTATCTATTTGACTTCGTTTGCTAAAAATTCACCTATTGGTTCATTTTTAACGAAAACGATAAATGTTCGTGAACGTTCAACGCTTGTTTCTTCGTTCTAAGTTGGAATCCGTTCATTTTCGAGTCCGCAACTCTTAAATGCCAAATATGACTTGACTCCATCGGAAAACAATGGTTCCGAGTTCAAACACAAAATTTGACTTCTATTCCGAGAATTTTACGAATTCGACGGTTATCGTCCAATCGTGCAAATTCCGACAATTCTTCATTCTTATGATTTGTTCAATATTACAAATGAATTCTATTCATCATGTGAACATCTCAACATACTTATTACAACAACCTATATTCATTGTTGGATTTTTGACTTATTCTTTATGAGCTTATAACTTGTCAAATTATAAACTACTTAAGATTTTATTATTCATGACTTATGATAATTAAAGTTTCTTAATCATCATAGTTTACATGTTCTTCACATATAACTTTACTTAGGTATACATGATACATATAATCATATAAGTTCTTCTATCACTTCTCTTAATAAGCTCATTACAAGTTCATAATTTTCATACTAACATTCAAGGTTAACTTATAATAAGTTTATAACTTTTATAAGTTCAAATGACTTATTGCCAACTTATGTGGCTTAAGTTCATGCATGTTACACATTCTTCTTGCTTCTTATCATTCATGTTTCTTAATCCATCTTTTCTTATCAACCTATCATGGTAGAGATAGAAGATATTGGAGAAGAAGTCTTACTTTTGAATTCTTGGTAAGGTAGCTTTCTTCTTCTTCTTACTTATGGAAGTGACTTATTGTAGCTTATTCTCTCTAACACTTAAGCACTTTATAATCTTTGGATTATTTGAACAACTAACAAATGGCTTGTATGCCTCCTCTATTTATAGAAATTGCAAAGCTAGGGTAGATTAGTCATTAAATCAACCCACCTCCTTAAGCCACCTCCTTACTATTCATTACTTGGCTAGCACATAACTTATCCTATGCTTGGTCATTACTCATTTAACTTGGTCATTACTTCTAATACTTGATCATTACCTTAACTTGGTCACCACATATTAACCATATTGATATGGTTTGCCCCATGGGTCATACAACTCATGGATTCTAGTTTGGGCTTACATTAAATCAACCTTTGGGCTTTGCATTAATAAACACTAGTTGGTTCATTAATTAATAATTGGGCCTCTCCCTTTAATTCACTTGGACTTGTATTAATTCAATCAACCTTTGCAAGTCCATTAGCATTACTTAATACATATAGTTTATGTATTATTTTCGTATTCTAATTCATATAGAATTTATATACGATATTTCATCCTTCATACAAACTCGTATAATACTTCGTATTATACTCGTTTTCATTACTTTGTACAATACCAAGGTATCATACCATTATCACTTATTCATTACTACTTCGCCTTCCTTAACGTTTATAAATTAAGTCCGCAAGCGAAATATTACATTTTCCATAACTAGATTTTTATTACATAATCCATCTTACCTTGTTATTCCATCATTACGTATTTCTCGGAAATTCAAAAATATATCCCGAGAAAATACCGATGAATAGTGTTTTTCGGAAAATCTCTCGAAAAACTTTTATTTTCGTCTTAGAAATTCAAACACTTTAATTCGTTCACGTAGCTCAAATACTACAACATTCTAACATCAATAGGTTATACAATGACAACCATCTTGATAACACATAGAATAGTATTTCATTATTATTTAATTTAATAAAATCATTTTACAATAAGATCCGAATTTCTCGGTCGTTACATTCTTCCCCCCTTATAAAGATTATGTCCCCAGAATCTCGTCTTACTTTTAATCAAATAGATGGGGAAAATTTTTTTCTTCATCTTTTCTTCTAATTCCCACGTTGCTTCTTGAAGATCGTGGTTCTTCCATACTACTTTTATCGATGGTATTACCTTGTTCCTCGAACTTGTTCTTTTCTATCAATGATCTCGCATCGGCGATTCTTCATATGTTAAGTCTTTCTCGATATGAATCGGCTCATACTCGATTACATGCTTATAGTCCGGCTTATATGGGCGTAATCCGATATCGTGAAACACATTATGTATCCGTTTAGAGTCCGGAGGTAATGCTATAACATAAGCTACCTCTCCCACCCATTTTAATACCTCAAAAGGTCCTATAAACCTTGGACTTAACTTTCCTTTCTTTCCAAAGCGTATCTTTCCTTTCAGGAGATACCTTTTTAAAAACACATGAACCCACTTCAAACTCTCGACTTAGTCTATGTGAGTTGTGATATTTCTTTCTCTCTCGTCTGAAGCCGTGATGAGACGACGCATTAATTTCTTACCACATCCACCGTCTGTTGCTTCAATTTCGTCCTAGCATCCATGCATTCTCTCCCACCTCATCCCAACACAAAGGTGTTCGCACTTTCTTCCATATAAAAAGCTCTACACTATGGTATGCCTATGCATGATAATCATCTCAAACTCTACTAGTGGTGTGATCATCATCCCAACTACCTTTGAATCCATGACGCAAGACCTCACATGCCTTCTAACGCCTCAATTTTTCTCTCGCCTCTGCCCATCTCTCTAGTGGTAGGTGATCATCAACTACCCTTGGATGATAAGTTGTGCTTTAACTCACTGTGTTCCCGGTTTGTGGATGATAATAACCGTTCTTCAATTTGTTCTTGCAAACTCCTCCAAAAGTTCGATGTGAATCGTGGATCACGATCTGACACAATCGATACCGGTACTCCATGTCTGGAAATGATTTCCTTAACATAAAGTTTAGCTAACTGGTCTAAGTTATACTTGACCCTAATTGGCAAAAAGTGAGCCGACTTCGTCAACCGGTCCACTATTACCCAAATCGAATCGTACCCTTTATTCGTCGTCGGAAGTCCCACCACGAAGTCCATCGTGATATGCTCCCACTTCCATTCTGGAATCTCCAATGACTGTAATAAGCCACTGGGTCGTTGATGTTCGGCCTTAACTTTTTGACAAGTCAAGCACCTACTCACATACTCTGCTATTTCTCTCTTCATGTTTGGCCACCAAAAACTCTGTCGAAGGTCTTGATACATCTTAGTGCTACCAGGATGTATCGAGTACCTCGAACTATGAGCTTCTTGTAACACTTGCTCCTTTAATTCCGTCTCATTCGGAACCCAAATTCTTCCTTCAAATCTTAATAATCCCTCATTATCAAGACTATACTTAGCATCTTCCTTCTCGGATAACCGCTTCTTCATTTGGTTACACTCGTCAGTCTTGAGTTGTATCTCCTTGACTCTTTCTACGATGGTAGATTGCATCTCCGTCGTAAAGAGTAACTGCCCCGAATCACTCGGCATCTTTACTTCTATTTCCATCCTAGCCATCTCTGTTATTAACTCATTTTGAGCCGTTAACATAGACAACTTTTCCCGACCCTTCCTACTTAAGGCGTCGATAACTACGTTGGCCTTTCAGTGGTGATGTGATTTCACAATCATAATCCTTTATCAACTCTAGCCATCTTCTCTGTCTCATATTCAACTCCTTATGAGTGAAGATATACTTTAGACTTTTATGGTCCGTATATATCTCACATTTTTCCCCATAAAGATAATGTCTCCATATCTTTAGGTAAACACATCCATGGCCAGTTCGGATCATGAGTAGGATAACTTTTTTCTCATAATCCTTCAATCGCCGAGATGCATGCATACGCAATGACTTTGCCATCTTTGCATAAGCACACAACCAAGTCCTCTATGCTGAAGCATCACTATACACTACTAAAAATTTCGTGTCATCCGGCAATGACAAAACAGTAGCTTCACTTAATCTTTTCTTGAGTTCTTGGCTTGTCTTCACATTTATCCGTCCATACGTATTTCACCGTCTTCCTTGTTAAATTAGTCAACGAGGTAGCTATCTTGAAAAATCTTGGATAAATCTTCGATAGTACCTGCTAACCCTAGGAAACTCCGCACCTCTAATCGGCATTTTTCGGTTGTTCCCAATTCATTATTGCTTCCACCTTTACTGGATCCACTGAAATCCCCTCTTGGTCAATGACATGACCTAAAAACTGCACCTTTTCCAACCAAAATTCACATTTGGTGAATTTCGCATATAACTTCTCCTTCCTTAGTGTCTCCAACACTAATCTTAAGTGTTCAACATGATCTTCTGGCGTCTTAGAATAGACTAGAATATCATCGATAAACACCACCGACGAACTTGTCCAAATATAGTTTGAACACTGCTCATCATATCCATAAATGCGGTGGTGCATTCGTCAACCCAAATGACATTACCGTAAACTCGTAATGACCATAACGAGTCACACGAATGCGTCTTTGGTACATCTTCCTTCCTAACCTTCAACCGATGATACCCCATCCGCAAATCTATTTTGGAAAATACTTTGCCCTTTTAATTGATCAAAGAGATCATCGATCTTGGGCAATGGGTATTTATTCTTTATCGTTAACTTGTTCAACTCCCGATAGTCGATACAAAGCCTTAACGATCCGTGTTTCTTCTTGACAAACAACACTGGTGCCCCCCTTGGAGAAACACTTGGTTGAATGTACTTTCTATCCAATAGTTCCTGTAGCTGAACCATTAGTTCTTTCATTTCCACAGGCGCCATACGGTACGGTGCCCTTGAGACTGGTGCCGCTCCTGGCACAATGTCTATCACAAATTTGATCTCCCTATTCGACGGTAGACCCGGTAACTCACTTGGAAATACATCCATGAACTCGTTTACTATAGGTATTTGTTCCATGGTTGCTCCCACTCTCTGGGTATCAACAACATGGCATAGGTAACCTACACAACCCTTCCTTAAAAGTTTTCTAGTTTGTGTCATCGTAAGGCAACACGGACGTCCCGGCAATTTACTATCCGTAAAATACTACAGGAGGTTGCTTCAACGTCCTGATGCTCACACATTTCTTTTGGCAATCTATAATTGCTCCATGGTTAATCAACCAATCCATTCCGAGAATTACGTCAAATTCTCCTAACTTTATCGATATTAAATCTACCGATAACTTACGACCACGTACATCTACGCAACAACTCCTATGAATATCTTCAACAGGAATTATCTCTTCGTTTGCTACCTTAATGTTCAAAGGTATAGGCAATTTTTGGGAAATAATTCTAGTCGTCTAGCAAAATCACATGCTATAAACGAACAAGTAGCACCCGAATCAAATAGCACGTATGCATTTATATTGTTGATCGGAATAATACTTGTAACTACATCCCCTGATGCTACCGCATCTTGGACCGTCATATTAAAAGTGCGGGCCATTGATTTCCCAGGCTGAGCTGGACCACTAATAGCTAACTTACTGCTATTAGTTCCCTTATTTCCTTCTGTCCCCTTCTTCGGGCAATTCTTCGCTATGTGGTCAGTTGATCCACATACAAAGCATCCGTGATTTTTCTTCGGATTTGGACAGTTAGGCGAAATGTGCCCTTCTTGTCCACAATTATAACATACTGCCTTTCCTTTGAGACAGACTCCTAAGTGAGTCTTCCCACAGGTTTTACAGGCCTCCATCCTCCTCTTAGAATCTCCTTGTTTTACTCCGGTATTCCCAGAGTTAAAGCCCTTCCTCTTTTGACCGTTGCCACTTCCACTGGCTCCCTCGGTCTTGGTTCCTCCATCAACCTTGCCCTTGTTTTTCTTATCCTTGTGGTACTGGCTGAGAGCCTCATTCCCACCATCAGCAATTATTGCCTTTTCTAGTATGGTTCCAAAGGAAGTACTTTGGAACGAGAGATTCGGCTTATAGAGCCGGGGTTTCAAAGCCCGCTTTCAATCTTCTAGCCTTTCTCACTTCAGTGTCCACTTGATGTGGAGCAAATCGTGCCAGTTCATTAAACTTGGCAGCATACTGGGGAACTATCATATCCCCTTGTCTCAATTCAAGAAACCTCATTTCCATCCTCCCTTGCATACTCGTGGGAAAATAGTTCTCGAAGAAAATCTCCTTGAACCTCTCCCATGTTAGGTTTCCTATATCGGCCCTAGCCTGGTTTGCCTCCCACCAGAAGTTGGCCTCTCCTTTCATCAAATAGGTTGCAAAGGCAACCTTTTGACCCTCCTCAACATTTGCTATTACAAATGCTTTCTCGATTTCTTTTACCCATGTCTGGGCTTCTATAGGGTCCGTAGTTCCTTTGAACTCCGGCGGACCTACACTTTTAAAATCCTTAAAAGTAGTAGCTCGTACTACTCCAGGAATCATGGGTACATTAGCCCTCGTTCTATTAAATGCAGTCGTTAAAAGATTAACGAACTCCTGCATTGGATTAACTGGACCACCCTCCGGTTGGTTAACATTAGTGCCCTGATTTCGTTGTCTCCTTCTTGGCGGCATTTTGCTGTTAAGAAAATAACACATCATTATTACTTTATTCTTGTTGGTTTGTTATTATTTGTAATAAAACAACAACTCATACTCATTACTCAATATATTCCATAAAAAGACTTATATTGATTCATAACTTGTAGTTTAACACTACATTGTTTACATTACTCAGCCTTAGCTGATTACATTACCATCCCGCAATTACTTTCCAAAAATTGGGATTTACAAAAGACTACCCTTTGTTATACAAAAGAGGGTTTTACGTCACTACTAGATACATAATATTTACATATCTAATCTACTCTAGCTATTGCTAGATTACATCTGACGTAGGGCATTCTCAAAATCTTTGTTGGCGGCGGATAATAATAACATCTCTCTTGATAGTGTGTGTCGGGTCCGTCTGCTTCTATCCGATACCCGACTACCACCGTCATGGAAATCTACATGAGAACTCCTATGTATATAGGACATCCTTTCCAACTTCCGTTGTTTAGTCTTTAGCTCCTGCTTGAGCTCAAAGACTTCACATTTCAGCTCTCGGACCTTGTCCTTAGCTAGAACTCTATCATCATGCTCCTCTTCCCACATTCCTCCATGCTAGCCTTGTCCTCACAGATGACTTGGAGTTCTCTCTTCAACTCCTTAACCTCCTCTTGGAAGTAATGGACATTCCTATCCAATACCGACATAAACAGTGCCTTCATTGATTCCCCCGTAGACAACTCCTCTGTAGGTGGAACCTGGTCAAAGGACATCACGTCCACCTCCTCCTCTAGCATGCCATCAAATATAGACATGTAGTCTAAATCGTCCGAGTCTCCCAGACTCGATTGTCACCAACTCTGGTTCTCATCTGCTACGGATTTGGTAGTATCTCTACCCGATTAACTTAGAATCCTCGCTCACTACATGTATATCTCTATACATATCATTTTCTCCTGACATCTACAATAAAACAATATAGTTTGATTAGTACACGTCAGTAAAATAATAGAAATACATAACATAAGATAATGCATTTTTTTATAGGGTTACTTTCCATCTTTTACTTCTTTATTCTTTCTTAAGGTTATGACTTAAGGTTCTACTTTCCCCCTTAAGTTTTATAACCTAGGCTTTGATACCAACTTGTAGCGCCCCCAAATCCGGGTATCTTCCAACCCGACATATGGTGCTATACTGTACAACATTCATACATTCATTCAATTGAAAAATCTCAAAGAACGAACATAACTTCTATATATTTAAAGTAATATTTACATTTCCTGTGTTCTATTCCCATTACAAAGGTTCTTTTTGTCATAATATCGATTACATTACAACAATAGACCTATACTATTACAAGACGACTTAACAATCGCTTTTAGCTTTTCCTTTATCCCTTTTTGATCCTTCGGGACGTTCAGTCTTAGCTGCATTCATATGGTTCAAGCAAGAGTGAGCATAACTAGCTCAGCAAGTATAACAATTTTATAACAACATGCTTGACACATACGAATCGTATATCTTCAATAACTGAACAATAGTTATGAAGTACTATTGATAATTCAAAATAGCACTTCATCTTTTCTTTCAAAATTTTTACAATAATAACAATATTTAGTAAAACATTCACTCCCGGCCAAAGACCTCGAGTATTCATTCTTTATTGGAAAAGGACAACCGGAAGCAAGTCCGTAAGCCCGATATTACTTACGAGCACTTCTAGGTGATCAACCTATTGTACTCTATGTTGATCAACACTACATCCATTAAACGTATGCACGTTTAAGCATTTGGCAACCTCACGTGCCTGTCGTTTTACCGACAAAACATTTGTTTAACATTTCAATCTTCTTTTGAAAACCATATCAAGTAGTTGACAAAAGATAGCAACATTTGATAATAAATGATTAGATTATCAATACATCAAGTCTAGCCAAAGGAATTGGCTTTAACTTCAACATACTTCAATTCATGCGAAAGAATACATGAACTTCAAAACTTGTTCAGATTGAACTGAGACAAGAGTTAGAATACTTGCCTTTAGCGTCTGCTACGGTATATTAACTTTATGTTCAAGTCTTTCAAGTCTCTACAATACATGATCACATAAGGCCTTACATTAGGTCACATATAATCAAGTATGTATATGACTATTTCATACCTTCATCTCAATCTAATTGTGTATTAGATTCAGTTATTATCTATTCTGGTTCATCATTATCCTTGCATTTATATTCGACTAGGTTATCTGAACCTTTATACAACATCCTTAAGGTTTAACAAAGTTTAAACAATGTTACATTACATTCCTTAAGTTGTGTTTACTTTTAAATCAATTAGCTTTCCTTTCCTTGTACTTAGAAACATTCATTACCATCCATGTTCTCGAGATGGCGCCATGCATGAGTGAGTCCTTACTTAATGGGCGTGCGCTGTGCATGCCACACTCCGAGAAGATTTTTAGATCATGATGTATATGGTATTGCTATTGCTACAAATTATACTATGGTTTTTTATTGCACGATGAACTCTTGCGAAGGTGTGCTCGGACATCATTATGCGGCATGCACATGACTCATTTAGCTTTAGGGTGAAATGGCGGCGCCAACTCATGCACCGAAAAAAATTGATCTTTGAATTTTGTGAACTTCCCGGACGCATAACTTCTTCGTTATAAGTCCGAATTGGCTCGTTCAAAAGCCTACGGTTCACAAATTACGTAATCTACGCGTTCATGCAAGAATTTTATCTATTTGACTTCGTTTGCTAAAAATTCACCTATTGGTTCATTTTTAACGAAAACGATAAACGTTCGTGAACGTTCACGCTCGTTTCTTCGTTCTAAGTCAGAATCCGGTCATTTTTGAGTCCGCAACTCTTAAATGCCAAATATGACTTGACTCCATCGGAAAACAATGGTTCCGAGTTCAAACACAAAATTTGACTTCTATTCCGAGAATTTTACGAATTCGACGGTTATCGTCCAATCGTGGAAATTCCGGCAATTCTTCATTCTTATGATTTGTTCAACATTACAAATGAATTCCATTCATCATGTGAACATCTCAACATACTTATTACAACAACCTATATTCATTGTTGGATTTTTGACTTATTCTTTATGAGCTTATAACTTGTCAAATTATAAACTACTTAAGATTTTATTATTCATGACTTATGACAATTAAAGTTTCTTAATCATCATACTTTACATGTTCTTCACATATAACTTTACTTAGGTATACATGATACATATGATCATATAAGTTCTTGTATCACTTCTCTTAATAAACTCATTACAAGTTCATAATTTTCATACTAACATTCAAGGTTAACTTATAATAAGTTTATAACTTTTATAAGTTCAAATGACTTATTGCCAACTTATGTGGCTTAAGTTCATGACTTACACATTCTTCTTGCTTCTTATCATTCATGTTTCTTAATCCATCTTTTCTTATCAACCTATCATGGTAGAGATAGAAGATATTGGAGAAGAAGTCTTACTTTTGAATTCTTGGTAAGGTAGCTTTCTTCTTCTTCTTACTTAAATGAAGTGACTTATTGTAGCTTATTCTCTCTAACACTTAAGCACTTTATAATCTTTGGATTATTTGAACAACTAACAAATGGCTTGTATGCCTCCTCTATTTATAGAAATTGCAAAGCTAGGGTAGATTAGTCATTAAATCAACCCACCTCCTTAAGCCACCTCCTTACTATTCATCATTACTTGGCTAGCACATAACACTTATCCTATGCTTGGTCATTACTCATTTAACTTGGTCATTACTCATTTAACTTGGTCATTACTTCTAATACTTGGTCATTACCTTAACTTGGTCACCACATATTAACCATATTGATATGGTTTGCCCCATGGGTCATACAACTCATGGATTCTAGTTTGGGCTTACATTAAATCAACCTTTGGGCTTTGCATTAATAAACACTAGTTGGTTCATTAATTAATAATTGGGCCTCTCCCTTTAATTCACTTGGACTTGTATTAATTCAATCAACCTTTGCAAGTCCATTAGCATTACTTAATACATATAGTTTATGTATTATTTTGTATTATATTCTAATTCATATAGAATTTATATACGATATTTCATCCTTCATACAAACTCTCGTATAATACTTCAGTATTATACTGCTTTTCATTACTTTGTACAATACCAAGGTATCATACCATTATCACTTATTCATTACTACTTCGCCTTCCTTAACGCGTTTATAAATTAAGTCCATAAGCGAAAATATTACATTTTCCATAACTAGATTTTTATTACATAATCCATCTTACCTTGTTATTCCATCATTACGTATTTCTCAAAAATTCAAAAATATATCCCGAGCAAATACCGATGAATAGTGTTTTTTGGAAAATCTCTCGGAAAACTTTTATTTTCAAACACTTTAGAAATTCAAACACTTTAATTGATAACACATATTCACGTAGCTCAAATACTACAACATTCTAACATCAATAGGTTATACAATGACAACCATCTTGATAACAGAATAGAATACAAATTTTATTATTATTTAATTTAATAAAATCATTTTACAATAAGAATCAAATTTCTCATAATTTGATAACTGATACAACATGCACACAAGATGACAACAGATTCTACAATTTAATCCACACCATATACACAACGTATGAGCCACAAACCCACAAAATCAATTTACAGAGAATAGAAAATCACAAGTTTGAGAATTAGAATTATTTATACCTTAATCTTTGATTGTATGCTACCACAGGATAATGACTAGGTTTAGCAATCCTCTCCCTCATCTTGAAATCTCAGAGAATTCTCTCTTCAAAACCACTGACTTCTCTCACCCTCTGTGTTTTCTCTATTATCTAGCCTTAAGGAGGAATAAGACGCGTAAAATATAAATTGACTCCCACTTCCCCACTAACGTCAGGTACAAAACAAACAAGTAGCATCAGTTAAAAAAACCAAAGGCCACAAGGCTATGTTTGGCTAACCATCTATTTCCCAACCCAATTATTATTATATTATTTATATTACATAGTTTCCAATTGTCACACATGTAACCATTTTAATAATTTATACTAATAATAATAAAAATCTTATTATCATTACACTTATAATTTAATAAATAATTATATATCCAATTTAATTAATAAATTAGACATACCACTTTATTTATTTTTTTTGTTTCCATTAAATTAAACAATTCATTTAATTTAATTATTTTCTTTAAATATTAAACAATTGATTTAATTTAATTATTTCTTAAATTAAATCCTTTAATAAAATTATCATTATTCAGTTTAAGTACTAAATTAACTCACCACAATTATCAATTATTTATTTTCCCCAATAAATAAATTATTTAAAATATTTATTTAATTCAATAAATATTTAAATTAAATTACAAATTTCTCGATCGTTACACTATCTTTGAAAAATCCTGGATGAATCTCCGATAGTAACCAGCTAACCCTAGGAAACTTCGCACCTCAGTTGGCGTTTTCGGTTGTTCCCAATTCATCACGGCTTCCACCTTCGCTGGATCTACTGAAATCCCCTCGTGCTCAATGACATGACCTAAAAATTGTACCCTCCCTAACCAAAATTCACACTTAGTGAACTTCGCATATAACTTCTCCTTCCTTAGTGTCTCCAACACTATTCTTAGGTGTTCAGCATGATCTTCTGGCGTCTTAGAATAGACTAGAATATCATCGATAAACACCACGATGAACTTGTCCAAATATTGTTTGAACACTCTGTTCATCATATCTATAAATGCAGCTGATGCATTAGTCAACCCAAACGACATCACCAGAAACTCGTAATGACCATAACGAGTCCTGAATGCCGTCTTTGGTACGTCTTCATTCCCAACCTTCAACTGATGATACCCCGTCCTTAAATCTATTTTAGAAAAATACTTTGCCCCTTTCAATTGATCAAAAAGATCATCGATCCTGGGCAATGGATACTTATTCTTTATTGTTAACTTGTTCAACTCACGATAGTCGATACAGAGTCTTAACGACCCGTCCTTCTTCTTGACAAACAGTACCGGTGCTCCCCACGGTGAAACACTCGGTTGAATGTACTTCCTATCCAATAGTTCTTGCAACTGCACCATCAACTCCCTCATCTCCACTGGCGCCATACGATACGGTGCCCTGGAAACTGGTGCCGCTCCAGGCACAATGTCTATCACGAACTCGGTGTCCCTATCCGGTGGAAGACCCGATAATTCACTTGGAAATACATCCATGAATTCACTCACTACCGGTATTTGTTCCATGGTCTCTCCCACTCTGTGGGTATCAACCACATGACATAAATAACCTACACACCCCTTCCTTAACAGTTTCCTAGTTTGTGTCATGGTAAGACAACATGAACGTCCCGACGATTTATTACCGTAAAATACTATCTGAGGTTGTTTTAATTTCCTAATATTTACGCATTTCTTTTGACAATCTATAATTTCCCCATGATTAACCAACTAATCCATTCTGAGAATTACGTCAAATTCTCCTAACTTTATCGGTATCAGATCTACCGATAATTTACAACCCCGAATATCTATGCAACAACTCTTATGAATATCTTCAACATGAATAATTTCTTCGTTTGCTACCTTAATATTTAAAGGTATGTACAACTTTTCGGGAAGTAATCCTAATCGTCTAGCAAAAGCATATGCGATAAATGAACAGGTAGCACCCGAATCAAACAGCACGTATGCATTTAGATCATTGATCGGAATAATACCTGCGACTACATCCCCTGAAGCCATCGCATCTTGGACGGTCATATTAAACGTACGGGCCATCGGTCTACCCGGCTGCGCTGGACCCCCAATAGTTAACTTACCACTATTGGCGCCCTTATTCCTATCCATCCCCTTCTTTGGGCAGTTCTTCGCCATGTGGTCAGTTGACCCACACACAAAACATCCATGGTTTTTCTTCGTACTCGGAATGATAGGCGCAATGTGCCCCTCCTGTCCACAATTGTAACACACGGCCTTACCCTTGAGAGAGACTCCTAAATGAGTCTTCCCACAGGTCTTGCAAGCCTCCATCATTCTCTTCAGATCTCCTAGTTTCACTCCGGTATTCCCATAGCTACTCACCTTCCTCTTATATCATTCGCCACTCCCACTAGCACCTTCAATCTTCACTCCCCCATCCACTTTCCCCTTATTCTTCTTATCCTTGTGGTACTGGCTCAACGCCTCGCTACCACCCTCGGAAATTATTGCCTTCTCTAAAATGATTCCAAAGGAAGTACTTTGGAATACTGAAATATGGTTATAGAGCCAGGGTTTCTAGCCCCGCTCGAATCGTCGTGCCTTCCTAATTTCGGTGTCCACTTGGTGTGGAGCGAACCTTGCCAGTTCATTAAACTTGATGGCGTATTGGGGAACCATCATGTCCCCTTGTTTCAGCTCCAAAAACCGCATCTCCATCCTTCCTTGCATACTCGCGGGAAAGTAGTTCTCAAAAAATATCTCTTTGAACCTCGCCCACGTTAAAACTTCTATCCCGGCCCTAGCTTGATCGGCCTCCCACCAAAAGTTGGCCTCTCCCTTCATCATGTAGGTTGAAAAGGGAACCTTTTGGGCCTTGTCGACATTTTCTATCACAAATGTCTACTCTATCTCCTTCACCCACGTTTGGGCTTCGATAGGGTCCGCAATTCCTTTGAACTCCGGCGGACCCACACTCTTAAAGTCCTTAAACGTAGTAGCTTGTACTACACCAGGATTTATGGGGATGTTAGCCCCAGTTCTATTAAACGCGGCTGTTAATAGATTTACGAACTCCTGCTTGGGGTTAATCGGACCTCCCTCTGGTTGATTTGTGTTTGCACCTTGGTTACGCGGTACTCTTCTTGGCAACATTTTACTGATACAATAAACAATACATTTCGTTATTATTCATTTCCTGTTAATTAGTGATTATTTAATTTTAAACAATAACTCCAACATTCTTTACTCAACATGTTCCGAAAAAGAAAACTTATATTGATTCATTGTAGTATAACACTACATCGGTTACGTTACACAACCAAAGCTGATTACAATACCTTTCCGCAATTACTTTCCAAAAATTGGGATTTACAAAAAACTATCCTTTGTTATACAAAAGAGGGTTTTACGTCACTACTAGATATAAAATATTTACACATCTAAATTACTCTAGCCACTACTAGATCACATCTACCTTAAGTCATTCTCAATATCCGCTTTGGCAAGACCGACAATAATATCACGGCTGATAGTATGCCGCGTCTGCCTTGCCTCTACGGAATAACCAGCTACCTACAGCTGGAAGTCCGCATGAGAACTCCTATGGATATAGGACATCCTCCCTATTCTCTACTTCTTGGTCTTTAGCTCACCCCTGAGCTCAAAGACCTCCTATTTCAGCTCGTGGACCTTGTCCTTAGCCAAAACCCTTTCATCATGCTCCTGCTCCCACAAGGACTCCACGTCCGTCTTATCCTTTATAACCGCTTGGAGCTCTGCTTTCAGCTCCTTAACCTCATGACAGTAATGGATATTTCTATCCAGCACTGACATGAAAAGTGACATCATCGACTCCCCCAGAGCCATCTCTGCTGCTATAGCTATTGGGTTGAAGGACACTACCTCCACCTCTTCTTCCAACATGCCGTCGAACACTGACATGAGGTCTAAACTCTCTGAGTCTCCAGACTCAACCACTACCAGTTCAGGATTTGCTGTTGTGGGGTTCGGTATAATTTCTATCTAATTCACTGACACTTCACTGATTACATGTACGTCTCTATTTTCTCCTGACATCTACAACAAAACAAAAAGTTTGATTAGTACACGTCAGTAGATACTAAAAACACATAAGATATATAATGCATTTTTATAAGGTTAATTTCCATCTTTTTTTTTTTGATTTTTCTTAAGGTTATGACTTAAGGTTTAAATCCCCCCTTAATTTTTTTAGCCTAATGCTTTGATACCAACCTGTGACGCCCCCAAATCCGAGTATCTTCCAACCCGACAGATGGTGCTATACGGTGTTACAGTTCACACAATCATTCAATTGAAATGCCTCAAAAGAACGAATATGTCTTCTATATATATTCAAAATAATATTAACATTTCCCAGGTTCTATATAACCGTTACATTTGTCCTTGTCATAATATCAAATATTATTTTTACAAAATTATACTATTACATAAGTAATCTACGGGTTCGCCTTTGCCTTCCCTTTATCCTGGCCAGATCCATCGGTCCGTTCGGTCTTAGCTGCATTCATATGGTTCAAGCAAAAGTGAGCCTAACTAGCTCAGCAAGTATAACAATTCTAGTAAAATAGCATGCTTGAGACATAGGAATCATATATCTTCAATAAATGAATAATAGTTACAAAGTACTATCGATAATTCAAAATAGCACTTCTTTTCTTTCAAAACGTTTTACAACAACAATATTCAGTAAAACATCAATTCCGGTTCTAGACTGTGAGCATTTCATAAGTACTTTGAAAAGGACATCCCGACACAAAGTCTGTAAGTTCAGCATAGCTTACGAGCACGTCTAGGTGATCAGCCTATAGTACTCTATGTTGATCAACACTACATTCATTAAATGTGTATACATTTAAGTTGTGGAAACCTCACGTGCCTGTCATTTGACGACAAAACAATTTTGAATACTCAGTCTCCTTTTGAAAACCACAACAATATTAGTTTGGTAAATCATTGAACATACTTGAATGATTAAAGGAAATCCAACATAGCATAAGTGTAGCCGAAAGAGTTGGCTTTGACTTCATCAGACATTAACTCATGCGAATAATACATTAATCACAAAGCTTGTCCAGATTGAACTGGAACAAGGGTTAGAGTACTTGCCTTTAGCGCCTGTTTACAGATATAACACGTACACTTTAGGTCTTTAAGGTCTCTACAGTAGATAATAACATCACATAGCACATTAGGTCATGAATAATCATACATGGTTACTAAGGAATCTTACCCTACTTCTCAATCTAATTATGTATTAGATTTGTTATTATTGGTTCCGGCTTTCCGTTATGTCGTTCTTACTTTCATAAGCAATTGAAATATCTTAACCCTAAGTGTTCATACTTAAGGCTTAATTATGTCTTAACAATGTTACATTAAGACCCTTAGTTAATTGGTAATCGTATACTATCCATGCTCAACATATAAAAATTATTCATGATGTAGACCTCTATATTGGTATTTGGTATTTACTGACTATTACACTTTGTTGCTGTATTTGCTGGCATCACATGTTATTGCTAGAAAGCCGGACTCGATCTTTGGTGCGAGTCCCTTTGTTACTGGTCGCGATGCGGTGTGAGTTTGCAGGGGCTGAGGCTTGCTTTGGAACTGCGGCGCCGATCATTAAGCTTGGACTCGTGTCGCGGCGCGGACTCTGTGCCACAGAAATTTTTGACAGACTTCTTGAATTGTGAGATTCCCGGCCTCGTAACTTCTTCGTTATAAGTTCGAATTGACTCGTTCAAGAGCCTACGGTTCACAAATCACATACTCTATGTGTCCATGCAATAATTTTATCTATTCGACTTCGTTTGCTAAAAATTCACCTATTAGCCCATTTTTAACGAAAACGATAAACGTTTGTGAACGTTCAACGCTCGTTTCTTCGTTCTAAGTTAGAATCCGGCCATTTTCCAGCCCGTAACTCTATAATGTCATATACGACTTGTCTCCATCGAAAACCTACGTTTTCGAGTTCAAACACAAAATACGACTTCCATTCCGAGAATTTCACTAATTCGACGATTATCATCCAATCGTGTGAATTCCGGCAAAACTATATTATTAACTATTTGTTCATCATTCCAAATGGATTCATTTCAATATCTAGACATCTCAACTTACATGATACAACAACTTACATTCAAATTAGGTTATGGCTTATTTCTTATGAATTCATGACTTAATAATTTCTATCATACAAGACTTTGATTTCCTTATGATTTACTCTTAATTAAGTCATTTAAGCGACATGCTTACATCTTATTATTCATACAAACTTCTTAAGTTAATCATATGACGAGTTCATATGTGAATTCTATAAGTTCATAACTTGTTTAGGTTCAAGTTACTTATTCATAACTTATTCGGCTCAAGTTCATTGCTTAACCACTTCTCATATGTTCTTAGCATATAAGTTCATTAGGTTACACTTCTCTTATCACCCTACTATGATAGAGATGGAAGATATAATTATGAGAAGAGCCTTACCCTTGATGAACTAGTACTTCTTCTTCTTGGAAAATCTAGTAATGGAAGTTAAGCTTCAAAGTGCTTATTAGCTCTAACAATTAAGTTGTTTGTGTATTGGATGAAAACTAACAACCAACAAATGAATTCAAGGGCTTGCTATTTATAGAGCTTTCAAAGCTAGGGCATAATGGTCATTAAGACCATCCACCTCCTTAACTAACCTCTTAACTATTACTTCCTTAATCCCTAAGTAACCTTGGCCATCACTCTTCATTCTTGCCCATCACACAAAGTTCTTGCCCACTACTTCACCCATGGGTTGCCCCATGGATCCTATTTAGTTAATGGATCAAATCTTGAGCTTGGTTGTAATCAACTAATCTATTTCTTGTGGGCTTGCATTCATTTAGCTTGGGCTCCATATTATTAATCACTTGGGCTAAACCTTAGTTCATCTTGGGCTTGCCCTTTAAAGCTTATGGACTTGCACTTTATACACAATCCACAAGTTTAATTCATTATAAATTAATACATAGCATTCTTGAATTAAGTCCGCATACGAAATATTGTGTTTTTCATACTTAGATTATAACTACATAATCCATCTCGTTTTGATATTATAACGTTACGTATTTCTCGGAAGTTCAAAAATAATTCCCGAGCGATAAACGGTGAATAATGTTTTTCGTAAAATTTCTCGGAAAGCTTTTATTTTTGTCTCGGAAATTCAAACACTTTAATTCTCTCACGGGGTTCAAATACTATGATGTTCCGATGTTTCTAGATTATAGAACGACATTCACCTTACTAACACATAATAATAACAAATAATATTATTTTATTCATTATTTAATTCTTTCAAGCATTTTACAAAGGATCCGAATTTCTCGGTCGTTACCCTACTGATCTCCAAACTATTTTGGTTCCCACTCAAACGGTGGTATGTGAAGCTTTCATCGTTGAACTGTCTTGATGTTGCGCTGAATTGATATCAATGGTTTAGAATGCTAGATCATCTGATACCTTCGCTGAAGTAATATTTAATGGCTTGCTTCGCCAGACTCTGCCTGATGATACGCTCACCCTTTTTGAGGTGATTTGGAGTTTCCTTTTTGTGACTCCCTCAAATCAAAGTATCTTCCAACCCGACAGATGGTGCTACACGGTGCTACAGTTCACATAGACATTCAATTGAAATGACTCAAAAGAACGAATATGTCTTATATATATTCAAAATAATATTAACCTTCCCCCAGGTTCTTTATAACAGTTACAACTGTTCTTGTCATAATATCAAATATTATCATTACAAACCTATACTATTACATAGGTAATCTACGGGTTCACCTTAGCCTTCCCTTTATCCTTGCCGGATCCGTCGGTCCGTTCGATCTTAGCTGCATTCATATCATTCAAGCAAGAGTGAGCCTAACTAGCTCAGCAAGTACAATAATTCTACTAAAATAGCATGCTTGAAAAAAGGAATCGTATATCTTCAATAACTGAACAATAGTTACGAAGTACTATTGATAATTCAAAAATAGCACTTCTTTTCATTCAAAACGTTTTACAATGACAATATTCAGTAAAACATCAATTCCGGTCTAAGACCATGAGCATTTCATAAGTTCTTGGAAAAGGACATCCCGGCACTAAGTCCGAAAGTCCGGCATAGCTTACGAGCACGTCTAGGTGATCAGCCTATAGTACTCTATGTTGATCAACACTACATTCATTAAACGTATGTACGTTTAAGTTGTGGCAACCTCACGTGCCTGTCGTTTGACGAAAAAACAATTTAGCATACTCTGTCTTTATTTGAAAACCACACCGATATAGTTTGGTAAAACATTGACAATACTTTGATAGATTATCAGAAATCCAACATAACGTAAGTCTAGCCGAAAGAATTGGCTTGGACTTCTTCAGACATTAGTTCATGCGTAAGAATACATGAATCACAAAGCTTGTCCAGATTGAACTGAAACAAGGGTTAGAATACTTGTCTTTAGCGTCTTCTACAGTTATAACACGTGCACTTTAAGTCTTTAAGGTCTCTACAGTAGATAATAACATCACATAACCCATTAGGTCATGCATAAACATACATGGTTCCTAAATAATCTTACCCTTTTTCTCAATCTAATTATGACTTAGATTTGTTATTATTGGTTTCGGCGTTCCATTACGTCGTTCTTATGTTTACATGCAATTGACTTACCTTAACCCTAAGTGATCATACTGGAGGTTTAATCATGACTTAACAATGTTACATTAAGTTCCTTAGTTCATTGTTAATCAATTACCAATCATGCTCTACTTATAAACATTCTTCATTGTCTAAACCCTAAGGATGGTATTGCTGGCACCAGGCTCCCTTTAATTGATTAGCATTGTATTTCATACTTCGAGGGCTAAAGACCCGGACTCGGCGTTACGACGCGAGTCCCCTTCATTCTGGCCGTGACTGCTTGCTTTGAAACTCCGATGAGTCACAGCTTTTCCGGCCAGGGCTAAGTACTGCTACCTATTTGGCCTTGGGTTGGCGCCGCGGTGCCAGCTCTGTGCACCAGAAAACTTGGACAGTTTTTCACCTTTGTGAAACTCACGGGCTCGTAACTTCTTCGTTATAAGTCCGAATTGGCTCGTTCAAGAGCCTATAGTTCACAAATCACATACTCTACGTGTTCATGCAAGAATTTTATCTTTTTGACTTCGCTAACTCGAAATTCACTTATTGGTTAATTTTTAACGAAAATGATAAACGGTCGTGAACGTTCAACGCTCGTTTCTTCGTTCTAAGTCGGAATCCAGTCATTTTTGAGTCTGCAACTCTATAATGCCAAATAAGACTTGTCTCCATCGAAAACCAACGTTTCCGAGCTTAAACACAAAATCTGACTTCCATTTTGAGAATTTCACGAATTCGACGATTATCGTCTAATCGTGTGAATTTCGGCAAAACTTCATTACTAATGATTTGTTCATCCTTCCAAATTGATTCAATCCATCAACTAGACATCTTTACCTACATATTATAACAACCTATTTTTAAGTTAGGTTATGGCTTATTCTTCATATATTTATAACTTAACTAATTATAAATTACAAGATTTCATTTCTTATGACTTTTTATTGATTCAAGTCTTTTAATCAACATTCTTACATCTTATTAACATATTAACTTCATCCATTGTAAATATGTTACAAGTTTATATATGATCATCATAAGTTCATAACTTACTTAGGTTTAAATTACTTATTCATGACTTATACGGCTTAAGTCCATTGATTATCCAATTCTTATGTGTTCTTAGCATACATAAACATTAATTCACACTTCTCTTATCACCCTACAATGGTAGAGATGGAAGATATAATATCATAAGATCATTTACCTTTGATGACCAACTTTCTTCTTCTTGAAAATCTAACAATGGAAGTTTGACTTATAAGTGCTTATTCTCTCTAACACTTAAGTTGCTTTATGTTGGATGAAGTTAACAAACGAATAATTAAATTTGAGCTTGCTATTTATAGGCTTTCTAAAGTTAGGGCACTTTGGTCAAAAGCACATCCCACCTCCTTAGTAACCTCATTACTATTCAATATGTAAGCTCTAAGTTTACTTGCTCTTCACCTTAATTACTTGGCCACCACAACAAATCCTTGGTAACCAAGATCACCCATGGGTTGCCCCATGGATCAAGCTTTACCCATTGGATCATTAATTGGGCTTAGGTCCACTTAGATTAACTTATTCCTTTGGGCTTGCATTAATTTACTTTGGGCTTCATATTAACAAACATTTGGGCTTTAACCTTAATAAATCTTAGGCTTGTACCATACTTCTTATTGGACTTGCACTTCATACAAGATCCCATAATTCCATTTCATTTGACTTTAACCCTTAACGTTCTCTAATTAAGTCCGCATGCGAAATATTACGTTTTCCATACTTGAATTATTATTACATAATCTATCTCACCTTGTTATTCTAACGTTATGTATTTCTCGAAAGTTCAAAAATAATTCCCGAGCGGAAAATGATGAATAGTATTTTTCAAAAAAAATTTCGGAAAGCTTTTATTTTCGTCTCGGAAATTCAAACACTTTAATTCCTTTACGTAGTTAAAATACTACGACGTTCCGACGTTTCTAGGTTATAGAACGACATTCATCTTACTAACACATAATAATAATAAATAATATTATTTTATTCATTATAAAAGTATTTACAAAAGGTTCGATTTTCTGGGGCGTTACACTCTCTCCCCTTATAAGGATTCTGTCCCCAGAATCTCTCTTAAAAAAAATTACACAAACAAATGAGGGTAATTCTTCTTCATCTTTGCTTCAAGTTCCCACGTTGCTTCTTCGGCATCGTGGCTCTTCCATAACACCTTTACAGACAGTATAACTTTGTTCCATAGAACTTGTTCTTTTCTATCGATGATTTGAATCGGCATCTCCTCATATGTTAAATCCTTCTCGATATGAATAGGCTCATATTCTATTACGTGTTTGTAATCTGGATTATAAGGACGTAATACAGATACGTGAAACACGTTATATATTCGTTCTAGGTCTGGAGGTAACGCTACTATGTAAGTTACCCCTCCCACTTTTTCTAATATTTCAAAAGGCCCTATAAACCTGGGACTTAACTTTCCCTTCTTTCCAAAGCGTATCTTTCCTTTCCAGGGAGATACCTTTAGAAATACATACGAGCCTACTTCGAACTCCCTATTCACTCTATGCAAATCTGTAAACTTCCTTTGTCTGTCTTGAGCTGCTACCAATCGCATTCGTATTATCTTCACTACATCTACTATTTGCTGCACCAATTCTGGTGCTAGCATTCGGCGTTCTCCCACATCATCCCAATACAATGGTCTTTTGCATTTTCTTCTGTACAAGGCTTTGTAAGGCAGCCTATGCTTGCATGATAACTATTGTTATATGCAAACTCTACTAATGATAGATGATCATCCCAACTACCCTTGAAATCCATGACGCAAGTTCTCAACATATCTTCTAACGTCTGAATTGTCCTCTCACTCTGTCCATCAGTTTATGGATGATATGATGTACTCAGCTTCAACAGCGTTCCCATCTGCTCCTGTAAACTTCTCCAAAAGTTCGATGTGAATCGTGGGTCACGATTTGACACAATCTAAATTGGTACTCCATGTCTGGAAATAACTTCCTTAACATAAAGTTTAGCTAACTGGTCTAAGTTATACTTAATTCTATTTGGCAAAAAGTGAGCCAACTTTGTAAACCGGTCCACTATTACCCAAATCGCATCATACCCCTTCTGAATAGTCGAAAGTCCCACCACAAAGTCCATCGGGATATGCTCCCACTTCCACTCTAGAATCTCCAATGACTGTAACAAGCCACTTAGTCGTTGATGTTTGGCTTTAACTTTTTGACAAGTCAAGCACCTACTCACATACTCGGCTATTTATCTCTTCTTGTTCTGCCACCAAAAACTCTGTGACGCCCCCAAATCCGGGTATCTTCCAACCCGACAGATGGTGCTCCACGATACTATAATCCATTCAATCATTCCATTGAGATAACAACAAAGTGAGTGTAATTACTATCTTTGTATTACATTTGTAATAAATCCCTTCCCAGGTTCATAAACCGAATACATTCATTGTTCTTTATAAGTATATTACAACCAAATACACTAATCTATTATAGGACGATTAATTGTCCATCTTAGCCTTTTCTTTATCTCTCTTAGAACTCTCAGTTCGTTCGGCTTTAGCTACAAACATATGGTTCAAGCAAGAATGAGCATAACTAGCTCAGCAAGTCTTAACAAAGAATCATATGAATATCACCTTAACAATTACATGCTTTATTTCCATAACTGAACAATTAACTACTAAGCACTATAAAACATTTGACTAGTACTTCTTATATCATAACAATAATTCCAAAGTATATACGATAACTTAGGAATGATGAATCGGTCAATAGACCATGAACATACTCTTTTCGTTTTCATACTTGAAAAGGATATCCGGCACCAAGGCCATCCACCCATCTTTACTTACGAGCACTTCTAGGTGATCAGCCTATTGTACTCTATGTTGATCAACACTCTTACGTTAAACGTATTTACGTTCAACATTTGGCAACCTCGCATGCCCATCGAATAATCGATGAAAAATACTTTTGTTTGTACATAGACAAACTTACATTGTCATCCGTACCAAATACTTGGCATAGGATAGCGTTAACAGTTCTATATTAGCAGAATGGTAAACAAATCCATTCATTCTTTAATACTTGTCTAGCCGAGTTAAAACATGCATCGACTCTTTCTTTAAAACCATTCATGCATTGTATAACATGCATCACGTAAAACTTGACTAACACGAAGGTTAGACAAGTGTTAAGAAAGACTTGCCTTCAAGCGTCTTTGAATAAATATTTCAACAATTCTCAGTCTTTACAGGATCTACATGATATATTCACATAGCACACTGTAATTAGTTATCAAACAAACTAATTTTATTGTCTATAACCAACTTCTTTCTCTTCTATATTTTATTTGAATTAACTTCGTTATTAAAGTCGAATCCACTTTCTATACTTTGTTATGGCTCGTTAACGTTCTTACGTTACTAACTGACATTCGATCATTATTGGTTAAGTATCAACGTTGAACGTCATTTACGGTTTACTTATTACGTTCTTGCGTTCTTCGTTTAATTTCTATTAAACCTTACTAAATCTTCTTACATTTATCACCTTATAAATGATTTAAGGTTAGCTTGATTACGTACATTAAGTACCTTCATTGTCTTACTTTAGGTCTACATTCAAATGGAACAAAACCTAACTTGGTCAACATTTTTCATCTTGCCAAGTTAGTATTTGACATCTTTAGTATTCTAGTGGTGCCATGTAAAGTTGACCACTTGACCACTACCTTTGCATTTTTTTGTATTTATTTAGGCCAAGTCAGGCACCGGTTAAAAACAGTTTTGTTATTCTTATAAAACTCCCGGCTTCCTAATTTGTTCGTTTTACATCCTAATTGACCCATTCAAAAGCCTTCAACTCGTATGAGAATTTCACATTCTCGAATCCGTTAACTTGGAATTCACCATTGAGTTCATTTTTAAGCGTTCGTTTATCGTTTTCGACCGTTCAATTCTCGTTTTCTTCGTTATAGGTCGGAATGCGACGATTCTTTCGCCAACGACTCTTAATTACCTTATCCCACGTGTTGACATTGGAAACCAACGTTCTTAAGTCACACGGTAACTTTTGACCTTTAATCCGGGCTTTTTTACGTTTTCGACGTTTAACGTCTATTTTTGCAAAATTCGCCATAACTTCGTTACTCATGTTCTATAAGCCAAATCAAATGGAAAACTCCATTGATTCATCATAGTCATCCTAACCAAACAATAGGCACATTCCTTAGCTATAACGGTTTTCAAATCGTTCATCCAAAGCTAAGTTCACGTTCAACACTTTCTACGGTTTTTAACTTACGTAAACACTTATGATTTCTATTTGGTCATAACCTTTCAATGATTGATCATTAATAGACATCCTTATATCTCCTCAATAAACATGCTCCACTAATCTACGATTCTTCTACGAGAAAGAAATCAAAAAAGATGAAGATTACGGTTTATGAGAATTTACCTTTGAAGCAATATACGTTCTTGATAAACGTCTATTGGTTTGCTTGAAAGTAAAGTGATTATATGTTTCTAGCTCTTTCTCTCTCTCAATATAGTTGGACAAGCTTTGTAAAACAACAAAATAACCAACCTAAGCTTTGTATTTATAGAAAACCAAATGAGGGGCAAAATGGTCCGTATGGCACCTCCTTACTATTGCACCTCCTTTATCAACTTTGTCAACAAGTAAAGTACTTGGTGAGCAAGTTGTCTACCTTGCTTGGCCACCAAGTGGCCGGCCCACTCCCTTGTGGATCATCCCATGGGTTGCCCCATGGGTTTTACCCATCCCTTGACCCACCGGTTCGACCTGCGGTTTACTTTTTTTTTGGATTGGGCTTGACATAATTAGTATTGGGTCTGGACTTGGGCTTGTACCCTTAATTCATTGGGCTTGCTATTGGTCCAAGTCCAATTAAATTATAACAAATCCTTAGCTCATAATCCATTATAACTTTTCATATTCTATACGTACAACTCACACATTCTCTTCGTCTAATACTCATACGATATTCGTATTATACGTCGTACTATTCTTCATACCATACTCGTATTTATACTAGTATAATACTCGTATTTCATATGTATAATATTTGAAACGACTATATGCATTGCATTTCCCTTTCGGAAACCTCTTTCACAAACCCTTAGGTTTTACGTCCGCAAGCGAAAACTTCGTTTGCCACAACGGAATTATTATTGAATATTCCATACTATCTTCGTATTCTATCATTACGTGTTTCTCGAAATTTCAAACCCAAGCTCCGAACGAAATTGGATGAATAGTGTTTTTATGCAAACATTCTCGAAAAACCTTCGTTTTTGTCTTGATAATTCAAAACCATTAATACTAGCACAAAGCCAGAATACTAACCACATCTGTATATTCTAGGTCATAGAATGACCTCCGAACATCTTACTCACATAATAAATCAATTAAATTCATTTAATTCACATAATCAAATAAAAATTTAATTGATTGAAAATCCGAAATTCTCGGGCATTACATTCTTCCCTCCTTATAAGGATTCTGTCCCCAGAATCTCGCTATTCTTATATAAACAAATGAGGAAACTTTTCCTTCATTTTACTTTCGAGCTCCCACATTGCTTCTTCAGCATCGTGGTTGCTCCAAATTACCTTTACTGAAGGTATTACTTTATTTCTCAAGACTTGTTCCTTCCTATCAATAATCTGAATCGGAAGTTCTTCATAAGTTAAGTCTTTTTCTACTTGAATATACTCATATTCGATTACGTGCTTGTAATCCGATTTATAAGGACGCAACACAGACATGTGAAACACATTATGTATTCTTTCCATTTCTGGAGGTAAGGCTACTTCATAAGCTACCTCTCCTACCCTTCTTAAAATTTCAAAAGGTCCTACAAACCTTGGACTTAACTTCCCTTTCTTTCCAAAATGTATCTTCCCTTTTCAAGGTGATACTTTTAGAAAAACATATGAACCTACTTCAAACTCCCTCTTCTCTCGATGAGGATCTGCATACTTCCGTTGTCTATCTTGAGACGCTACTAATCACGCTCTTATCAGCTTCACCATGTCTGTCGTTTGTTGTACCATCTCAGGTCTCAACATTCGACGTTCACCTACTTCATCCTAACAAAGTGGTGTTCTGCACTTCCTTCCATACAATGCTTCGTAAGGCGGCATGCCTATACAAGCGTGAAAACTATGATTGTAAACGAATTCTACCAAAGGTAGATGTTCGTCCCAACTCCCCTTGAAATCCATAATGAAAGATCTTAACATATCTTCTAGCGTTTGAATTGTCCGTTCACTTTGTCCATCCATTTGTGGATGATACGCCGTACTCAATCTCAAATGCGTTCTCATTTGTTCTTGCAAACTCCTCCAAAAGTTCGACGTGAATCGTGGATCACGATCGGACACAATCGAAACAGGTACTCCATGTCTAGAAATGACTTCCTTGACATAAAGCTTAGCTAACTGCTCTAGGTTATACCTAACTCCTATTGGAAGAAAATGAGCCGATTTAGTTAACCGATCCACTATTACCCAAATAACATCGTATCCTTTTCTCATCGTTGGAAGTCCTACCACAAAATCCATGGTGATATGCTCCCATTTCCACTCCGGAATCTCCAGTGGCTGTAACAATCCACTCGGTCTTTGGTGTTCAGCCTTAACTTTCTGGCAAGTTAAGCACTTACTAACGTATTCTGCGATCTCCCTCTTCATGTTCGGCCACCAAAAGTTCTGACGAAGGTCTTGATACATCTTAGTACTACCGGGATGTATCGAGTACCTCAAACTATGAGCCTCACACATAATCTCTTCTTTCAACTCGGAATTATTTGGAACCCAAATTCTTCCTTCAAAACGAAGTAAACCTTCTTTATCAAGGTTATACTTAGTCTTCACGTTATCCTTCATTATCTTCCTCACACATTCACATTCTTCAGTACTTATCTGTACTTCCTTAACCCATTTCACTATCGTTGGTCGAGTCTCTATTGAGAATAACATCTCCCCCGTTTCGCTTGGTAGCTTAACTTCTAACTCTATCATTTCCATCTCCTTTATTAACTCATTCAGAGTCATTAATATTGACAGCTTTTCTCTACCTTTTCGACTTAACGCGTCGGCAACATTCGCCTTCCCCGGATGATATAAAATATCACAGTCATAATCTTTTATCAACTCTAACCACCTTTTCTACCTCATATTCAACTCCTTCTGTGTGAAGATATATTTCAGACTTTTGTGGTCCGTGTATATCTCACACTTCTCCCCGTATAAATAATGTCTCCATATTTTTAAAGCAAACACAACTGCTGCCAATTCTAGGTCATGAGTAGGATAGACCTTCTCATAATCCTATAACTGACGTAATGCATACGCAATGACCTTGCTATGCTATATAAGCACGCAACCTAGTCCTCTATGAGAAGCATCGCTATAAACTACAAAATTCCCCCTATCATCTGGTAAAGATAATACAGGTGCCTCACTCAACCTCCTTTTTAGTTCATGAAAACTATTCTCACACTTTTCTGTCCGTACATACTTCACCGACTTCCTTGTCAGATTCGTCAATGGAGTAGCTAATTTAGAAAAGTCCTGAATGAACCTTCTATAGTATCCCGTTAACCCCAGAAAACTCCTAACCTCGGTTGGCGTTTTTGGTTGCTCCCACTCATTTACTACTTCCACCTTCGCTGGATCTACGGATATGCCATTTTTGTCTATAACATGTCCTAGAAACTGCACTCGTTCGAGCCAAAATTCAGACTTCATTTCGCATACAACTTCTTCCTCCGTAGTGTTTCCAACACTATTCTTAAATGTTCAGCATGATCTTCTGGTGTCTTAGAATAGACTAGAATATCATCAATGAACACTACAACGAACTTGTCCAAATACTGTTTGAACACTCTGTTCATCATATCCATAAATGCGGCTGGCGCATTCGTCAACCCAAACGATATAACCAAAAACTCGTAATGCCCATAATGAGTTCTGAACGCCGTCTTAGGTACATCCTCCTTCCTCACTTTCAGTTGATGATACCCTGTGCGCAAATCTATCTTAGAAAAATACTTTGCCCCTTTCAACTGATCAAATAGATCATCGATCCTGGACAACGGGTATTTATTCTTAATCGTCAACTTGTTCAACTCTCGATAGTCGATACAAAGTCGTAATGATCCATCCTTCTTCTTTACAAACAATATCGGTGCTCCCCACGGAGACACACTCGGTTGAATGTACTTTCTATCTAATAGTTCCTATAATTTAACCATTAACTCCTTCATCTCAACTGGCACCATCCTATATGGTGCCTTTGAAACTGGTGCCATACCCGGCAACAAATCAATCACAAATTCTACATCCCTATCTGGCGAAATACCGGGTAACTCCTCCGAAAACACATCCGTGAATTCTTGAACTACCACTATCTGTTCCAATGATGTTCCCACTCTTTGGGTATCCACCACATGACATAGATAACCCTTACACCCCTTCTTCAACATCTTCCTAGCTTGTGTCATGGTTAAACAACAAGAACATCCCGGTGATTTATTTCCATAAAACACCACCTCAGGTTTCTTAGAAAGCCTTAGGTTTACACTCTTTCTATAACAGTCTATTATCGCTCTATGGTTAATTAACCAATCCATACCAAGAATCACATCGAATTCCCTTATCCTAATTGGTAAAAGATCTACCGATAACCTGTTACCCCTGGTATCTATGAAATAATTCCTATGAATGTGTTCAATGGGAATTATCTCCTCGTTTGCTACCTTAACGTCTAAAGGTATTTCTAATTTCTCAGGATTTAATCCCAATTGCTTAACAAACCCACATGCTATAAAAGAACAAGTAACACCCGAGTCAAATAACACGTAAGCATTTATTTTGTTGACTGGAATGATACCTGCTACGACATCCGTTGATGCAACCGCATCTTGGACGGTCATATTAAACGTTCGGGCTGAGGGTCTACCTAATGATGGTGTTAGTCCAGTAATGACCAAATTGCCACTACCAGAACCTTTACTACCCTCCGCCCCTTTCTTCGGGCAATTTCTTGCCATGTGGTCCACCAACCCACAAACAAAATATCCTTGGCTTTTCTTAGGATTAGGATAATTGGGAGATATGTGACCCTCCTGTCCATAGTTATAACAACCCGTTTTCCCTTTCAGGCAGACTCCCAGATGAGTCTTACCGCATGTCTTGCATGCCTCCATCCTACGTTTAGGATCCCCTTGTTTCACCCCAGTATTCCCAAGGTTAAAATTTTTCCTCTTAAGCATATTGCCACTACCACTGGCAATCTCTGCCTTATTTCATCCCTCTCCCTTACTCTTATTCTTTCTATCCTTGTGGTATTGGGTCAACGCATCACTACCACCTTCCGCTATTATTGCTTTTTCCAGAATGGTCCCATAGGAAGCACTCTGAAAAACCGATATCCTACTATAGAGCCAGGGTTTTAGGCCCTGCTCAAACCTACGAGCCTTCCTCTCCTCCGTGTCCACTTGGTGTGGAGCAAACCTTGCCAATTCATTGAATTTGGCCGCATATTGGGGAAACAGTCATGTCCCACTGTTTAAGTTCGAGGAACTTAATCTCCATCCTCCCTTCCATGCTAGTAGGGAGGTAGTTCTCGAAGAATACCTTCTTAAACTGTTCCCATGTAACAACTTCCGCTCCAGCCCCACCCTGGTGAGCCTCCCACCAGTAGTTGGCTTCCCCCTTCATCATATAGGTCGCAAAAGAAGTCTTTTGCGCCTCAGATATGTTTGTAATAACAAACGCCTTCTCTATTTCGTTGACCCATGTCTGGGCCTCCATTGGGTTCGTCATTACGTTAAATTCGGGTGGACCTACACTCTTAAATTCTTTAAAGGTAGTCGTTTGGGCTACCCTAGGTCCTGTGGGTGCTCTACCCCCAGCTTGGTTAAATGCAGCCGTTAATAAATTAACGAACTCTTGCATTAGGTTATTAGGACCCCCCTTGTTATCATTATGCGATTCCGCCTCTTGGTTACGTTGTCTTCTTCTTGGCGGCATTTCTGATTAAATATATAAAGTTCCATTATTACTTATTTGCTTACTTCGTTATTAGTCGTCAAACATGTAACGACCGAGAAATTCGGATCTTATTGTAAAATGATTTTTATTAAATTAAATAATAATAAAATTATATTCTATATGTTATCAAGATGGTTGGCATTGTATAACCTATTGATGTTAGAATGTCGTAGTATTTGAGCTACGTGGATGAATTAAAGTGTTTGAATTTCTAAGACGAAAATAAAAGTTTTCCGAGAGATTTTTCGAGAAACACTATTCATCGGTATTTGCTCGGGATATATTTTTGAATTTCTGAGAAATACGTAATGATGGAATAACAAGGTAAGATGGATTATGTAATAAAAATCTAGTTATGGAAAATGTAATATTTCGCTTGCGGACTTAATTTATAAACGTTAAGGAAGGCGAAGTAGTAATGAATAAGTGATAATGGTATGATACCTTGGTATTGTAGAAAGTAATGAAAACGAGTATAATACGAAGTATTATACAAGTTTGTATGAAGGATGAAATATTGTATATAAATCCTATATGAATTAGAATACGAAAATAATACATAAACTATATGTATTAAGTAATGCTAATGGACTTGCAAAGGTTGATTGAACTAATACAAGTCCAAGTGAATTAAAGGGAGAGGCCCAATTATTAGTTAATGAACCAACTAGTGTTTATTAATGCAAAGCCCAAAGGTTGATTTAATGTAAGCCCAAACTAGAATCCATGAGTTGTATGACCCATGGGGCAAACCATATCAATATGGTTAATATGTGGTGACCAAGTTAATGTAATGACCAAGACTTAAGAGTAATGACCAAGTTAAAATAGTAATGACCAAGTATAGGATAAGTGTTGTGATTAACAAGTAATGAATAGTAAGGAGGTGGCTTAAAGGAGGTGGGATGATTTAAAGACTAAACTACCCTAGCTTTGCAACTTCTATAAATATAGGAGACTTACAAGCCATTTAACACTTGTTCAAATAATCCAACATATTGCAAAGTGCTTAAGTGTTAGAGAGAATAAGCTACAAATAAGTCATTTCATTTGTAAGAAGAAGAAGAAAGCTACCTTACCTAGAATTCAAAAGTAAGACTTCTTCTCCAATATCTTCTATCTCTACCATGATAGGTTGATAAGAAAAGATGGATTAAGAAACATGAATGATAAGAAGCAAGAAGAATGTGTAAGTCATGAACTTAAGCCACATAAGTTGGCAATAAGTCATTTGAACTTATAAAAGTTATAGACTTATTATAAGTTAACCTTGAATGTTAGTATGAAAATTATAAATTTATAATGAGTTTATTAAGAGAAGTAGTAAGGATGTAAAAGAACTTGTATGATCTTATGTATCATGTATACATAAGTAAAGTTATATGTTAAGAACATATAAAGAATGATGATTAAGAAACTTTAATTGTCATAAGTCATGAATAATAAAATCTTGAGTAGTTTATAATTTGACAAGTTATAAGCTCATGAAGAATAAGTCAAAAATCCGTATAGGTTGTTGTAATAATTATGTTGAGATGTTAACATGATGAATGGAATTCATTTGTAATGTTGAACAAATCATAAGAATGAAGAATTGCCAGAATTTGCACGATTGGACGATAATCGTCGAATTCGTAAAATTCTCGGAATAGAAGTCAAATTTTGTGTTTGAACTCAGAACCATTGTTTTCCAATAGAGACAAGTCATATTTGGCATTTAAGAGTTGCGAACTCGAAAATGACCGGATTCCGACTTAGAACGATGAAACGAGCATTGAACGTTCACGAACGTTTATCATTTTCGTTAAAAATGAACCAATAGGTGAATTTTTAGCAAACGAAGTCAAATAGATAAAATTCTTGCATGAACGCGTAGATTATGTAATTTGTTAATCGTGAGGCTTTTGAGCGAACCAATTCGGACTTATAACGTAAGAAGTTATGCGTCAGGAAGTTCACAAAATTCAAAGATCGAAAATTTTTTTTCGGTGCGCGAGTCAGCCATGCATGGCCAAACCTAAAGCTAAATGAGTCGCGTCGCAGTGTGTAATAGTGTCCGAGCACACTGCAAGAGTTCATCGCAGCGCGAACCATAGTACAATTTGGAAATACTAGCATTGGCCATGTACAAATCTTAAAATCTTTCGAGTGGTGCAATATAACATGACCCATTAAGTAAGGACTCGTGCCGCAGCGCCATGCCCGGGACAATACTACTATAAGCTCATGCCGCAGTCACGAGATGTAGAAATATAGTCAGCGCATGACGCCAGATCTCGTGACAAGGATGGTAATGAATGTTTTTAAGTACAAAGAAAGGAAAGCTAATTGATTTAAAAGTAAACACAACTTAAGGAATGTAATGTAACATTGTTTAAACTTTGTTAAACCTTAAGAATGTTGTATAAAGGTTGAGATAACCTAGTCAAATATAATGCAAGGATAATGATAAACCAGAATGAATAGTAACTGAATCTAATACACACTTAGATTGAGATGAAGGATACAATATAGTCATATACATACTTGATTATATGAGACCTAATGTAAGGCATTATGTGATCATGTATTGTAGAGACTTGAACGTCTTGAACATAAAGTTAATATACTGTAGCAGACGCTAAAGGCAAGTATTCTAACTCTTGTCTTAGTTCAATCTGAACAAGTTTTTGAAGTTCATGTATTCTTTCGCATGAATTGAGGTATGTTAAAGTTAAAGCCAATTCCTTTGGCTAGACTTGATGTATTGATAATCTATTCATTTATTCTCAAATATTGCTATCTTTTGTCAACTACTTGATATGGTTTTCAAAAGAAGACTGAAATGTTAAACAAATGTTTTATCAAGAAACGAGCGTGCACGTGAGGTTGCTAAATGCTTAAAGCGCATACGTTTAATGGATGTAGTGTTGATCAACATAGAGTACAATAGGTGATCACCTAGAAGTGCTCGTAAGTAATATCGCTTACTGGACTTAGGGTTGTCCTTTTCCAATAAAGAATGAATACTCGAGGTCTTTGACCAGAGTGAATGTTTTACTAAATATTTCCATTATTGTAAAACATTTTATAAGAAAGATGAAGTGCTATTTTGAATTATCAATAGTACTTCATAACTATTGTTCAGTTATTGAAGATATACGATTCGTATGTGTCAAGCATGTTGTTATTAAATTGTTATACTTGCTGAGCTAGTTATGCTCACTCTTTTTTGAACCATATGAATGCAGCTAAGACTGAACGTCCCGAAGGATTGAAAAGGGATAAAGGAAAGGCTAAGGCAGATTCTTAAGTTGTCTTGTAATAGTATAGGTCTATTATTGTAATGTAACTGATATTATGACAAAGAACCTTTGTAATGGGAATAGAACCTGGGAAATGTAAATATTACTTTGAATATATAGAAGTTATGTTCGTTCTTTGAGATCTTTTAATTGAATGAATGTATGAATGTTGTACACTATAGCACCATCTGCCGGGTTGGAAGATACCCGGATTTGGGGGCACTACAAGTTGGTATCAGAGCCTAGGTTATAAAACTTAAGGGCGAAAGTAGAACCTTAAGTCATAACCTTAAGAAAGAATAAAGAAGTAAAAGATGGAAAGTAACCCTATAAAAATGCATTATCTTATGTTATGTATTTCTATTTATTTTACTGACGTGTACTAATCAAACTATATTGTTTTATTGTAGATGTCAGGAGAAAATGATATGTTTAGAGATATACATATAGTGAGCGAGAATTGATTAATCGGTAGAGATACTACCAAATCAGTAGCGAGAGAACTAGAGTTGGTGACAATCGAAGCCTGGAGACTCGGACGATTTAGACTACATGTCTATATTTGATGGCGTGCTAGAGGAGGAGGTGGACGTGATGTCCTTTGACCAGGTTCCACCTACAGAGGAGTTGTCTACGGGGGAATCAATGAAGGCACTATTTATGTCGATATTGGATAAGAATGTCCGTTACTGCCAAGAGGTTAAGGAGTTGAAAGAGGAACTCCAAGCTGTCCGTGAGGACAAGGCTAGCATGGAGGGAATGTGGGAAGAGGAGCATGATGATAGAGTTCTAGCTAAGGACAAGTTCTGAGAGCTGAAATATGAAGTCTTTGAGCTTAAGCAGGAGCTAAAGACTAAACAGCGGAAGTTGGAAAGGATGTCCTATATACATAGGAGTTCTCATGTAGATTTCTAGCAGCAGGTAGCTGGGTATCAGATAGAAGATGAGACGGGACCGACACACTATCGGTAGAGATGTTATCGCTTATGCCCGCCAAAGAAAGATTTTGAGAATGCCCTACGTCAGATGTAATCTAGCAATAGCTAGAATAGATTAGATATGTAGATATTATGTATCTAGTAGTGACGTAAAACCCTCTTTTGTATAACAAAGGGTACTCTTTTGTAAATCCCAATTTTTGGAAAGTAATTGCGGGATGGTAATGTAATCAGCTAAGGCTGAGTAATGTAAACAATGTAGTGTTATACTACAAGTTATGAATCAATATAAGTCTTTTTATGGATCATATTGAGTAATGAGTATGAATTGTTGTTTTATTACAAATAATAACAAACCAACAAGAATAAAGTAATAATGATGTATTATTTTCTTAACAGTAAAATGCCGCCAAGAAGGAGAGAACGAAATCAGAGCGCTAATGTTAACCAACCGGAGGGTGGTCTAGTTAATCCAATGCAGGAGTTCGTTAATCTTTTAACGGCTGCATTTAATAGAATGGGGGCTAATGTACGTGATTCCCGGAGTAAGACGAGCTACTACTTTTAAGGACTTTAAAAGTGTAGGTCCATGGGAGTTCAAAGGAACTACGGACCCTATAAAGCCAGGACTTGGGTAAAAGAATCGAGAAAGCATTTGTAATAGCAAATGTTGAGGAGGGTCAAAAGGTTACCTTTGCAACCTATTTGATGAAAGGAGAGGCCAACTTACGGTGGGAGGCAAACCAAAGTTAGCTAGGTAGATATAGGAAACCTAACATGGGAGAGGTTCAAGGAGATTTTTGTTAGAGAACTATTTTCCCACAGTATGCAAGGGAGGATGGAAATGAGGTTTCTTAAATTGAGACAAGGGGATATGATAGTTCCCCAGTATGCTGCCAAGTTTAATGAACTGGCATGATTCGCTCCACATTGAGTGGACACTGAAGTGAGAAAGGCTAGAAGATTCGAGCAGGGCTTGAAACCCTGGCTCTATAGCCGAATCTCTATGTTCCAAAGTACTTCCTTTGGAACCATACTAGAAAAGGCAATAATTGCTGAAGGTGGGAATGTGGCTCTCAGCCAGTACCACAAGGATAAGAAAAACAAAGGTAAGGTTGATGGAGGAACCAAGATTGAGGGAGCCAGTGGAAGTGGTAACGGTGTGAAGAGAAAGGGCTTTAACTTTGGGAATACCGGAGTAAAACAAGGGGACTCTAAGAGGAGGATGGAGGCCTGTAAAACCTGCGGAAAGACTCACTTAGGAGTCTATCTCAAAGGAAAGGCAGTATGTTATAATTGTGGACAGGAAGGGCACATTTCGCCTAACTGTCCAAATTCGAAGAAAAATCATGGATATTTTGTGTGTGGATCAACTAACCACATAGCGAAGAATTGCCCGAAGAAGGGGACAGAAGGAAATAAGGGAACTAATAGCGGTAAGTTAGCTATTAGTGGTCCAGCTCAGCCGGGGAAATCAATGGCCCACACTTTTAATATGACGGTCCAAGATGCAATGGCATCAGGGGATGTAATTATGTATTATTCCGATCAACAATATAAATGCATACGTCTTTATTTGATTCTAGGGTGCTACTTGTTCATTTATAGCATGTGATTTTGCTAGAGCGACTAGAATTATTTCGAAAAATTGCCTATACCTTTGAACATTAAGGTAGCAACGAAGAGATAATTCTGTTGAAGATATTCACAGGAGTTGTTGCGTAGATGTACGTGGTTGTAAGTTATCGGTAGATTTAATATCGATAAAGTTAGGAGAATTCGACGTAATTCTCGGAATGGATTGGTTGATTAACCATGGAGAAATTATAGATTGCCAAAAGAAATGTGTGAGAATTAGGATGTTGAAGCAACCTCCTATAGTATTTTACGGTAGTAAATTACCGGGACGTCCGTGTTACCTTACAATGACACAAACTAGAAAACTTCTAAGGAAAGGTTGTGTAGGTTACCTATGCCATGTTGTTGATACCCAGAGAGTGGGAGCAACCATGGAACAAATACCTATAGTAAACGAGTTCATGGATGTATTTCCAAGTGAATTATCGGGTTTACCGCCGGATAGGGAGATCGAATTTGTGATAGACATTGTGCCAGGAGCGGCACCAGTCTCAAGGACACCGTACCGTATGGCGCCTGTGGAAATGAAAGAACTAATGGTTCAGCTACAGGAACTATTGGACAAAAAGTACATCCAACCAAGTGTTTCTCCGTGGGGGGGCACCGGTGTTGTTTGTCAAGAAGAAAGATGGATCGTTAAGGCTTTGTATCGACTATCGGGAGTTGAACAAGTTAACGATAAAGAATAAATACCCATTGCCCAGGATCGATGATCTCTTTGATCAATTGAAAGGGGCAAAGTATTTTTCTAAAATAGATTTGCAGACGGGGTATCATCAGTTGAAGGTTAGGAAGGAAGATGTACCAAAGACTGCATTCAGGACTCGTTATGGTCATTACGAGTTTCTGGTGATGTCATTTGGGTTGACGAATGCACCTGCTGCATTTATGGATATGATGAACAGAGTGTTCAATCTATATTTGGACAAGTTCGTCGTGGTGTTTATCGATGATATTTTAGTCTATTCTAAGACACCGGAAGATCATGCTGAACACTTAAGATTAGTGTTGGAGACACTAAGGAAGGAGAAGTTATATGCGAAATTCACCAAATGTGAATTTTGGTTGGAAAAGGTGCAGTTTTTAGGTCATGTCATTGACCAGGAGGGGATTTCAGTGGATCCAGCAAAGGTGGAAGCAGTGATGAATTGGGAACAACCAAAAATGCCGACTGAGGTACGGAGTTTCCTAGGGTTAGCAGGGTACTATCGAAGATTTATCCAAGATTTTTTGAAGATAGCTACCCCGTTGACTAATTTAACAAGGAAGACGGTGAAATACGTATAGACGGATAAATGTTAAGAAAGGATTAAGTGAAGCGCCTGTTTTGTCATTGCCAGATGACACGGGAAATTTTGTAGTGTATAGCGATGCTTCGCATAGAGGACTTGGTTGTGTGCTTATGCAGCATGGAAAGGTCATTGCGTATGCATCACGGCAGTTAAAGGATTATAAGAAAGTTTATCCTATTCATAATCTAGAACTGGTCGCGGTAGTGTTTGCCCTAAAGATATGGAGACATTATCTTTATGGGGAAAAATGTGAGATATATACGGACCATAAAAGTCTAAAGTATATCTTCACTCAGAAGGAGTTAAATATGAGACAAAGAAGATGGCTAGAGTTGATAAAGGATTATGATTGTGAAATCACGTATCACCTCGAAAGGCGATGTGATTCTTAAGCGCCTTAAGTAAGAAGGGTCGGGAAAAGTTGTCTATGTTAACGGCTCAAAAGGAGTTAATAACAGAGATGTCTAGGATGGAAATAGAAGTGAAGATGCCGAGTGATACAAGACAGATACTATTTATGACAGAGATGCAATCTACTACCGTAGAAAGAGTCAAGGAGGTACAACTCAAGACTGACGAGTGTAACCAAATGAAGCAGCGGTTATCCGAGAAGGAAGATACTAAGTATAATCTTGATAATGTGGGATTATTAAGATTTTAAGGAAGAATTTGGGTTCCGAATGAGACGGAATTAAAGAAGCAAGTGTTACAAGAGGCTCATAGTTCGAGGTACTCGATACATCCTGGTAGCACTAAGATGTATTGGGAGCTGTCGTTGATACTCCTAAATTAACCTCACTTTTACTTCACAATTTATAATAATTAGCACAGTAGAAAGTAAGGATCGATCCCACAGAGAGTAAAGTTGTTTTAGAATTATTCTACTATTTCAACAGAAAATAAAGATGGGGGTTTTTGAAAATTATTTTTAAACTAAGAGAACAAGAATTAATGATGAAATTAACCAAATATGTAAAAACTTCAGTTTTGCAGTTCAGTTTCACCAAGTACAATAATCAATTAATCAAGTTATTAATATTTTTCCTTCAATGAAATTATTAGCCCTAGATAACAATAAGCTCTGTTATCCGAAATTCTCCGTAGATTATCACTGTATGAAACAAGCTCTCCACCAGATTCTAACTAGCATACAACCTAGAACAAGCTCTCTAGATTTAATATGATAGAAGCATTAAGAAATAGAGAATTAGGCTAATCCAAGTAACAAACACATAAGCTCGATTTGTTTAACTTGTTTTCTGATAATCTTAGCAATAAACAAAAGCTTGTCCACAATTATTATTACCAAGTTGCTACTTCTGATGAAGACGGATATCAATTACACGTAATACCAATCTTAATCTAGCATATGATAACGATCAAACTAATTCAATTAGCCATATCAAATTAATTAGATCAATTAGCATGCAATCAATGAAAACAGATTATCAGAAGAAATTTCACACAAGAAGGAATAAATAATAATACTCAATTAATTAATTACTTGTAACAAGGATTCACCTCCCTTTAGAACTGAATAAAAAGAACTAGCCTGACATGCTCTTGAGTCTGCATTCCAATAGATGATAGTTGATAATCGAATGAATAAAACCCTGACTCTCATCCTTTATTTATAGTGCTAGACAAAGTCCTAAATCATATAGGAAGTAGAAATCCAAATCCTAAAAGGAATTATCAATCATAACTAGTTTCCATAAAGAAATAGAATCCAATTTAGAAATAAATCTTAGTCTAAAGGAAATCCTAAAGCTAATAGAAATATCAATCCAATTCCTTGTAGAAGTTTGCAAAAATTTGCATTTAGAAACTTTCCAAAAATCCAAGATTTCCCAATTTTTCCGCTCAAATTCGCTGGGGCGAATTTCCATTTCCTACTGCGACGTCCTTTGGTAAAACGAGCATAACTTTTGATCTGGGAGGAGTTACGGGGCCTGCTACCTATCAAAACGAAGATATCGACGATATCTACAACTTTCATTCTTTGAGAATTGACAGATTATGGTTGTATAAAGGTCTAAATCAGGCTCCAAGTGACTGATGTGTAAATTACAACTTCCAAACTTTGAGGTTCAACATCTGTCTGGTAAAAAGATCATTTCTTCATACGAACTCCGATTGAGATGATTCAAGATGTTTCGAAAAGCTAAGGAAGAGCTCTATATTAAAATCCAAGTCCCAAGCCAAGATCATGCATCCAAAGAAATGCTAAAAAACCCTGCAATTTTTCCCTTTTTCCTCATTTCAGCTCCAATTCTTCCTGAAATCATTAAACACCTTAATAAGCTCATATACACATGAAACATGCAATAAAACTAAATATAATGGAATCAAAATAAATGAATAATATGCACTCATCAAATTCCCCCACACTTAGCCTTTTACACGTCCTCGTGAAAACCAAAAGTTCAATTTCCAGAAAAATTCTATTCAACCATCATGTCAAAAGATTTCAAGGTACAAATCATGATTATCAACACTAAATTTGCAAAAATCTAATCAACGCCTTGTCAATCAACTCACAATTACCAACCTTACCATTTCACCAATGAATTTCATTTAATCAAACTATAACCACATAAGTAACTTTCCCAAAATCATCATACTTACTTAACTTAGTTACCATGGAGCAAAAACCGTGTACACTGACTCATAACCAAGAACAAATTTTTCTTGCTTTTTAAGTTTTTTCATAGAACCTTCTTTTTAGCACAGATGAATGTATTTTCATGCTTCTTTTTTTTTCAAATATTTTTTTTTTCTTTTCTTGACATGTGCAATGTCTCCTTTTCTTAGGCTTTTCAGAGTTACCCATTAGCGAACTTTCCACCAACGACTCCCAAACCAGATGATCTTAGGGTGCTAGGTGTAGAGACACCCCTAAGGTTTACTTATTCAAGTAACAAAGGCCACAAAAGTTGACTAGTCAAGCTGCTTTTATCCATCACACTTTTCAGCATGAATATCGATGCTTCCCGAGGCTTGGATACCCAGTTATTTCGCACAATGGACATTGAAACAAATTTTAATTTTTCATTTTTTCTCTTTTTTTTTTTTTTTTTTCATTCATCATTATTTCACATGGTTCTGCAACAACATAAGCAAGTTAAACAGTTCTAAGTCATGAAATCAGTGCACATAGACAACTCCACAAATAGCTTAGCCAAATAAACATGTTTCTCATATTCAAGTACTCATGTATCACAATTTTAATTTAAATCAATTACTATGGATCATGGCTTAATTGTCATCATTCATTAACAAATTAAGCATCAAACAGATTTTGAATTTTAACATCAATTTTCAATCTTTGACTTTAACCTTCGAACACATAGGCAAATAGAACCATGGAACCCAAGCTTTCAGAATATTTTTTTTCAATTTTTTCAACTTCCCATCAAAATTGGATTATTATTCCTACATAAAATAAAACCTAAATCCCCCCCCCCCCCCACACTCAAACCTTACATTGTCCCTAATGTAAGAAAATCATGCAAAGAAGAAAATACTACTAGCTAACATGCAATAAAAAAAACTAAAAAGTGAAGGGATAGAAAATTCAAATCTGAGATCTTGGGTTGCCTCCCAAGCAGCTGCCCTTGTTTAACGTCTTCGGCTAGACGTCATGTCTCTTTTCTCAACCAGCATCAATAAATTCTATAACCTTCATTATCGGTAGATTCAACCTTCTTTGTGCCTTCCTCGTGGGCTTAGTTCCGTCATCCAACAAAATTCGATACTTTTCTGAATACTTTGGTAACGAGTGTAAGGCAGCCACAGTTTCCTTCAATTCCTGATGCCATTCTATCTCGTTTTCAATGTCTATGTCCAAACTATTGGTGATAGCAACCTCCAAGTTATCCTTATGCAGATGTTCAAAAGTTTCCTGCACTAAGGAGTCAATCACATCAATCTCAAAAACATGATTCACATCACTAGGATATCTCATGGCATCATAGATGTCAAACTGAATCTTCTCGCCATCAAATTCCATAGTCAAGGTCCCATTATGCACATCGATCATGGTTCTTGCCGTTTTCAGGAATGGTCTTCCTAACAAGATGTGGGAAGGGTTTGGTGATGTATCATCTTCCATATCCACAATGTAAAAATCTGCAGGAAATATTAGTTCATTCACCTGCACTAAGACATCTTCAATTACCCCTCGGGGGTAAGTGTTAGTACGATCAGCCAATTGAATAATCACACCAGTATTTTTCAAAGGACCTAGATTTAAGGAAGCATAAACAGATAAAGGCATAACATTAATTGAAGCTCCTAAATCTAGCATGGCCTTTTCAAATATGGTGTTTCCTATTTTGCACGGGATTGTAAACATTCCTGGATCATTACATTTAGGAGGCATTTTCCTTTGAAGAACAGCAGATACATTTTCCCCGACAGTGACTTTTTCATTATTTTACAATTTTTTTTATTAGTGCATAATTCTTTCAAAAACTTTGCATACCGTGGCACTTGTTTAATTGCATCAAGGAGAGGGATGTTCACTTCTACTTTCCTAAAAGTTTCTAGAATTTCTTTTTCTTGTTCATCTTTCTTTATCGTTTTAGAATTTCTGGGGGGAAAGGGTACATGAATGTTTTTAAGCTGATAAGGAGAGTGAGATTTTACCATGGATTTTTCGGTTTCCTCCTTAGCTGCTTCCTTTTCAAACTCAACGGTGGCCGATGGTGTATCCATTTGTTTTCCACTCCGCAAAGTTATGGCAATGGCATTCTCCCTTGGATTCACTGCTGTTTGAGATGGTAATTTTCCTGAGCCTCTGGATTCCAATATCCGCACAGTTCTAGCCAGCTGTCCTACTTGGTTCCTCAAATCTTGAACCGAAGTTTTTGTCTCATGTTGAAACTATTGTGTCTGATTCATGAACTGTTGTGTTTGTCCCATGAATTGTTGTGTCTATCCCATGAATGCTTTGAACATATCCTCCAATGATGTTCCAGTAGGTGCAGGGACTGCTTGCTTCGGTTGATATTGAGGTTGGGCTGGTTGGAAGCCCTGCTGCCTAGGTGGAAATGTAGATGGTGCCGCTTGCTTGCTCCCATAATTCAGATTTGGATGATCCGTCCATCCTGGGCTATACGTGTTTGAGTATGGATCATACTTTCTCTGAGGTTGTGATTGATAATTTCCCATTGCATTAGCTTGTTGCACAGCCTCATTATCTTGTAATGTTGGGCATTCATCTGTATTGTGATTTGGTTGTAGACATATTCCATAAACCTTTGTAATTGGCCATTGACCTGTAGCTAATTGTCTAACCATAACAGTTAATTCAGAAATTTGTTAACCATAATCACACGTGTTTACCTCGCTTACCCTTACTGGTGCATGATTTGTTCTAGTTCCATATTGTTGCGAGTTTGCTGCCATGTTTGAAATTAAATTCCTTGCAGCCTCTAGGGTCTTGTCAACTAGTGCTCCTCCGCTAGCTGCATCGATTATGCTTCTATCCATCGGTACCAACCCTTCGTAGAAATACTGGATCAGGTGTTGTTCATCTATTTGATGCGGTGGACAGCTGGAACAAAGCTTTTTGAATCTTTCCCAATACTCGTATAGTGTCTCCCCACTGAATTGTCTAATCCCACAGATCTCCTTCCTTATGTTGGCTACTCTTGAGGCTGGAAAGTATCTCTCCAAGAACAACTGCTTCATGTCATTCCATGACTGTATTGAACCTGAGGGTAGGTAATACAACCAATCCTTTGCCAAATCTGCTAGGGAGAATGGGAATGCTCTTAACTTGATTTGCTCTTCGGTGATTCCGTGTGGTTTCATAGTGGAGCACACCACATGAAATTCTTTCAGATGTTTGTAGGGGTCCTCACCTGTAAGACCACGAAAAGTATGCAGTAAATGGATTAGTCCCGATTTAAGTTCAAATGCAGCATCTAAATTAGGATATTCAATGCATAGAGGTTGTTGATTTAAATTAGGAGTTGCCAACTCCTTGAGAGTTCTATTGTTGTTTTGAACCGCCATCTTTTCTTCTTTATCGGATTCGGTGGATGATTCGTTGGATAATAATTCCAAAGCTAAGTTGAGGGCTGGTGATGATTCAGAAACCTCGTCTATATCTGCAGAAGACTGTTGAACTTTAAAATTTTCCTTTCTTAGCCTCCTTGCAGTTTTCTTAATCTCTGGATCAAAATCTAATATAGTAGCCTGAGAAGATCGAGTTATAAAACAAGAACAAAAAAAAATAATAGAATAAAAATAAAACGCCAAATTACTCCCCGGCAACGGCGCCAAAATTTGGGAGCTGTCGTTGATACTCCTAAATTAACCTCACTTTTACTTCACAATTTATAATAATTAGCACAGTAGAAAGTAAAGATCGATCCCACAGAGAGTAAAGTTATTTTAGAATTATTCTACTATTTCAACAGAAAATAAAGATGGGGGTTTTTGAAAATTATTTTTAAACTAAGAGAACAAGAATTAATGATGAAATTAACCAAATATGTAAAAACTTGATTCTGATTCGGTTTCACCAAGTACAATAATCAATTAATCAAGTTATTAATATTTTTCCTTCAATGAAATTATTAGCCCTAGATAACAATAAGCTCTGCTATCCGAAATTCTCCGTAGATTATCACTGTATGAAACAATCTCTCCACCAGATTCTAACTAGCATACAACCTAGAACAAGCTCTCTAGATTTAATATGATAGAAACATTAAGAAATAGAGAATTAGGCTAATCCAAGCAACAAACACATAAGCTCGATTTGTTTAACTTGTTTTCTGATAATCTTAGCAATAAACAAAAGCTTGTCCACAATTATTATTACCAAGTTGCTACTTCTGATGAAGACAGATATCAATTACACGTAATACCAATCTTAATCTAGCATATGATAACGATCAAACTAATTCAATTAGCCATATCAAATTAATTAGATCAATTAGCATGCAATCAATGAAAACAGATTATCAGAAAAAATTTCACACAAGAAGGAATAAATAATAATACTCAATTAATTAATTACTTGTAACAAGGATTCACCTCCCTTTAGAACTGAATAAAAAGAACTAGCCTGACATGCTCTTGAGTCTGCACTCCAATAGATGATAGTTGATAATCGAATGAATAAAATCCTGACTCTCATCCTCTATTTATAGTGCTAGACAAAGTCCTAAATCATATAGGAAGTAGAAATCCAAATCCTAAAAGGAATTATCAATCATAACTAGTTTCCATAAAGAAATAGAATCCAATTTGGAAATAAATCTTAGTATAAATGAAATTCTAAAGCTAATAGAAATATTAATCCAATTCCTTGTAGAAGTCTGCAAAAATCTGCATTTAGAAACTTTCCAAAAATCCAAGATTTCCCAATTTTTCCGCTCAAATTCGCTGGGGCGAATTTCCATTTCCTGATGCGACGTCCTTTGGTAAAACGAGCATAACTTTTGATCTGGGAGGGGTTACGGAGCCTTCTATCTATCAAAACGAAGATATCGACGATATCTACAACTTTCATTCTTTGAGAATTGACAGATTCTGGCTGTATAAAGGTCGAAATCAGGCTCCAAGTGACTGATGTGTAAATTACAACTTCCAAACTTTGAGGTTCAACATCTGTCTGGTAAAAAGATCATAACTTCTTCATACGAACTCCGATTGAGATGATTCAAGATGTTCCGAAAAGATAAGGAAGACCTCTATAATAAAATCTAAGTCCCAAGCCAAGACCATGCATCCAACGAAATGCTAAAAAACCCTGTAATTTTTCCCTTTTTCATCATTTCAGCTCCAATTCTTCCTGAAATCATTAAACACCTTAATAAGCTTATATACACATGAAACATGCAATAAAACTAAATATAATGGAATCAAAATAAATGAATAATATGCACTCATCATGTATCAAGACCTTCGACAGAGTTTTTGGTGGCCAAACATGAAGAGAGAAATAGCAGAGTATGTGAGTAGGTGCTTGACTTGTCAAAAAGTTAAGGCCGAACATCAACGACCCAGTGGCTTATTACAGTCATTGGAGATTCCAGAATGGAAGTGAGAGCATATCACGATGGACTTCGTGGTGGGACTTCCGACGACACATAAAGGGTACGATTCAATTTGGGTAATAGTGGACCGGTTGATGAAGTCGGCTCACTTTTTGCCAATTAGGGTCAAGTATAACTTAGACCAGTTAGCTAAACTTTATGTTAAGGAAATCATTTCCAGACATGGAGTACCGGTATCAATAGTGTCAGATCGTGATCCACGATTCACATCGAACTTTTGGAAGAGTTTGCAAGAACAGTTGGGAACACAGCTGAAGTTAAGCACAACTTATCATCCACAAACCGATGGGCAGAGCGAGAGAACAATTCAGACGTTAGAAGACATGTTGAGGTCTTGCGTCATGGATTTCAAGGGTAGTTGGTGTAAGACCCCAGCTTTTATAAATAAAGATGAATTTTTCTATAAATATTATTTTTGAATATTATGGAATAAATTTGATATAATGTTATAGTTGTGAGTAATATTTATAAATTTTGCAAAGTATGCAAGTTGTTATAAAATATTCGTTTGGTGGGGAATATTCTTTTTGTTAGGGAATATTAAATACAATGGCTCAATCATTGGTGGACCCCTAATGAAATTATTGTCGGATTGAGAAAGCGACAAAATATTTTTTATAAAAAATAACGGCGAAGGTGTTACCGTTAAAAGCTGTTGAACTACCCGGTGGTAAAAAATGTACGATGTCTGGCGTGGTTGCATAGTAGCTGCGGTATTGATTATTGAGGCTTACGAGAGAAGTCACTCGGCTATGCTCAATTATTCTGCGATAATTCTTTGCATCATATCTCTTATATTATTGATTCAATTATTGTCACAAATTATCATACGTATAATATGTTATAGAATTAAATCAATAAGCGAGGCGACAAGTTATAAATGATTAATAATTGTTGAAAGATTAAATATGTGTTGATGAAAAAAAAATGATTTGTGGTAAGTTTGATTATTTTATGGGGGCTCATATGTCATCATCTAAGAGTCTCTTCGTCGATAGTATTTACCTTCGTCGATAGTAATTACCTTCGTCAATAGTAATTACCCTTGTGAATAGTATTTACCTTCGTCAATTGTAATTACCTTCGTCAATAGTAATTACCCTTGTGAATAGTATTTACCTTCGTCAATAGTATTTACCTTCGTTAATAGTAATTACCTTTACCAGACGTCGAACCACTTATCGTTTCACATTACAGGCGTCGAACCACTTGTCGTTTCACATTACAGGCGTCAAACCACTTTTCTTTTCACATCATTAATCGTCAAGCCACTTGCCTTTTCACACGGCAGGTGCTAAGCTAGAAATCTTCAATAAATAGAGGCCTAGGGCTTCATTATTTTTCACGAATTCATTCAAGCTATAGAGAGAGAAAGTATAGAGAGAGAATAGAGAGAAGAAGAAGAGTATTTTGTTACTACACTTCTGCAGTAGTATTCAATCTCCTACCAAATGGAAGGGGTGTTATTCTTTCTTATTCATGAAGAGAAGCTGTTGTTATTCCATCGCTTATTATTCTATTGGAATAACTTTTATATCGTGGTTTACCCTATACTTGGTGACATTCTTCTATTATTACATTGGAACATCACATGCGTGTGTTTTACAGGACTGGTTAAAATCTTTATTATTTACATTGGAACATCACATGCGTGTGTTTTACAGGACTGGTTAAAATCTTTATCATTCTACGTTGGAATATCCTATCGTGTGTTTTTTTACAGGATGCGGTTCCATCTTTATTATTACATTGGAACATCACATCGATTGTGAATTTCACGACTTTCGTTCCGTTATTTATTATTACATTGGAATAACACATGCATGTGCGGTCTATCGCATGCATGGTGATTTCTTTTGTTATTCCATTCTTTATTATACCCAGTTGGTTAAAACTTTGACTTCTATACTCCATGAAATTAGTGGAATATTCTTGATATTTGCGTTTCATCCAGTATCTTTTCATGAAAATATTCTTCTGATCATTCTTGAATTTTACTCTACAAAACAGTATCATGTTGATAGTTTGGACGTTAATAATTCCTGGATAAAATAATTCTTGAACTTGTTTTATTGAATTCTTATATCATTGTCATCATCCTCATGTTTATATTTTTTAAAAGTCATTTTGGTGGCTGTAGTGCATAGATGGACTTGGTATGATTATGACGAGAGACTATTGATTGTAATCATGGTAGTAATGTTACAAATGATGTGGTAAAAATCCTCGATGGCAGTAGTGCATTGATGGGACGATTGTTGGCATGATCATGACCATTAATGAATACACAAATATTCTTGGCCCGTAGTGCATGAATAATTGTGGTCGTGATCTAAAGAATATCCTTGGGCCGAGTAGTGCATGGGTGATTTGATGATGTGGAATATTTATTAAAATTTGAGTCTCGGCTATAATGATGATGAAAAACCTTTTAAAACCTAAAAGATAGTAGACTTTATTATCTACTTGACTCTTTTAATGAATTGCATATTCACCGCTATGATTAAAGCTGGTTGTCTATTGTATTTTATCGGTTTAACATTGTTGAAGACTATTGATAATTTATTACGCATTATCTTAGTCATAATATTTCTTCTTGGGCTAGTTGAGCTCACCCTTTCTTTCTTTGTTCTCTTCGGAAATGAGAATATATTTGGGGCGAGTCGGGAAAGCAGTGATGGTCACGAAGATAGCATTAGTAGTCCTCACTATTACGTGAAATAGTGTGATAATAATTGTAATGAGGACTTTTTTTTTTGAGTTTGTATAATATCTAGTAGGCGATATTTGTATTTAAACTCACGGTTTATGTCGTATTGTACCACAGCAGTTATGTTAATAAGTTGTATTACAATTACATGTACCATGTAAGTGGCGACCCAAGATGGGTGATGTATACCTAATTTTGGGGGCGTCACGGTTGGTATCGAGCTTAGGATATGATCCACAGCTAAGATGTGAGAATAGTACTAGGAGGGGAGGCAGGGAATACCTTCGCTAGTATGACCTACCTAAGTTTTGTGTGCTATTTTATTGGTTGGTGGGAAGATAGGGATAATTTGTTACATGTCAATTAACCTTTTGTTTTGTGGCGATGTCGAAAATGACATCCGAGAATGTTGAGAATAGCAATGGGCATAAGCGATCGTTGATTCACCACATATCAATAATCGAGGATAATGTGCATCGGGAAGGCGACAATCCTCATGCAAACAACAACAACGACCAAATGATGAATGATCAAATGTTCGGAGGCTTTTATGCAATTTATGCAACAAAGAACGAGAGCGACTCTGTCCAAAACGTAGGTGGAAACACGGAAAACTCTCGGTGGTCCACCGCTAAACAATTCAAGGCTGGGACCACTTAGGAGTTTAAGGGTGAGCAAAACCACCCGGCGGAAGCATGGATAAAGCAGATTACAAGATATTTGATGTCTTGGGATGCTTGAGAGCAAAAGGTTCCTTTCACGCCTTTATGTTCTTGCGGAGAGGCGGATTCTTTGGTGGAAATCGATAAAGCGTACTCAACTTCTTTGTCTTGAAGATATCTTGGGAGAAGTTCCAAGAGCTTTTCAACGACAAATACTTTCACGAAAGTATTCGCCACATGAAGGAGGTGGAATTTATCAAGTTGGAACAAAACAATATGGCCAGGTGCCATGATACGAGGCAAAATTTGCGGAGTTATCACGGTTCGTCCCACTTGGTGGATAATGAAGAGAGAATGGCGCGAATGTTTTTAAGAGGTTTGAAGCAGGAATACGTCAACATCTTATTTCTCATAAAGCGTGTTTGTATTGAGGATGTTGTAAATAGGGCTCGATTAGTGGAACGCGATAATGAGTCAACACAACTAAAAAGAAGCGGTAAGCAAAATTATAATACCGGCGAGAGTAGTCATCGAAGCGGTGACAACAAGCGTGGAGGGAATCAACGGGGCGGATATGGTAACCACTTGGTGGTAATCGAGGCCAAAACAATAAGAATGGACATTTCAGAAGCAGAGATTCACAATGATGGAAAGACGTCAGCACCAGCACCCATTGTTAAGGAAGGAGAAAGACCACCTATTATATGCTTCAAATGCGGAGGAGAGGGACACATCAGTCCAAACTGCGTCATGCCGTCCAAAGCATGTTATAATTGTGGAAGAGAAGGTCACTTAGCTCGATTTTGTCATTTCTAGAAGACAAATTCAAAGCTAGGATGGAGGCACCAAAGGCCATCCCGGAAAATTCAAAACCCAGTAGTGCCGGGGTGGCGTTTGTTGTGACCTCCCAAAGAGCAAGGAATCCGAATGAGGTCATCACGGGTAAGCTTATCATAAACTCTAATGAAGTCTATACTTTATTTGATACCGGTTCTACCCATTCTTTTATTTCTCCTACTTGCACTCATCGATTAAATTTGACTCCGGAGAAATTAGACTTTGACTTATCTGTGGAAACTCCGTTGGGAGAAACCTTCATTACATCCACTGTTTATAAGTCTTGTTTGGTTCAAATCGGTACCCTCACATTACCTGTCGATCTTATTTCATTAAAAATACTTGCATTTGGCGTGATTCTAGGGATTGATTGGTTAACTACTTATCATGCAAAATTGATTGTTTTCGTAAGGTTGTTAGCTTTCATATTCCTAATCAACCTATTATGCTAATTCAAACGACCAAACCATTAAAATCAATCACGGTCATCTCAAGCCATAAAGCTATTCGTTTATTGAAAAAGCGGATGTCAAGCTTTCTTAGCTCATATCACTGATTTAAATAAAAATAAATCGGCTTTTAAGCGATATTCCTATTGTTAATAAATTTCGACGTATTCCCGAAGAACTTCTGGCCTACCCCAGGCGTGAAATTGAATTTTGTATCGACGCCTTGAACCCGGTTACAAAACCTATTTCCAAAGCCCCATATCGAATGGCTCTATTGAACTTGAGGAGTTAAAGACCCAGCTGCGAGGAATTGTTAGACATTGGCTTTATTCGTCCTAGTACTTCTCCTTGGGGTGCTCTGTTCTATTCGTGAAGAAGAAAGATGGGAGTATGCAACTTTGTATTGATTATCGGGAGTTGAATCATGTCACCATCAAAAATAGGTATCCATTGCCACGTATTGATGACTGTTTGACCCGGTTGCAAGGAGCCAAATTCTTTTCAAAGATTGATCTTCGTTAGGATATCACCAATTGAAGATTAGAGCCGTGACATTCCAAAGGCGACTTCGAGAAATCGAGACGGGCATTATGAATTCCTAGTCGTGTCCTTTGGATTGACTAATGCTCTCGCGCCTTCATGGATATGATGAACCGAGTATTCAAGGAATATTTAGATCACTTTGTGGTCGTCTTTATTGATGACATCCTTATTTATTCCAAAAAGTAGTGAAGATCATGAGCAACACTTGAGGTCGACACTCCAAAAGCTTCGTGAATATAAGCTTTATGCCAAGTTGAAGAAATGCGAGTTACGGCTTGAAGAAGTAGCATTCCTTGGGCACGTGGTATCAAGTCATGGAATATCCATTGACCAAACAAAGATTGAAGCTATTCAAAGTCGGGAACAACCTAAATCGATGACCGAAGCACGTAGCTTTCGGTTTAGCCTGGTTATTATCGGAGATTCGTGGAAGGATTTTCTCGAATCGCTACTCCATTGACTTCGGTGACTCGGAAAGATACAAAGTTCGGTTGGAGCGAAGAATGTGAGAAGAGTTTTCAAGAACTCAAGAGGAGACTTATTTCAAAGACTGTTACGACAATACCATCGGCTCGGAGGATTTGTCATCTCTGATGATGCTTGAGCAAAAGGGTTGGGATGTGTTCTTATGCAACATGGAAAAGTTATAGCTTTATGCCTCATGACAACTCAAAGAATATGAGAGGAATTATCCTACTCATGATCTAGAGTTAGCATTTGTTATCTTTGCACTTAAAATTTGGAGGCATTACTTGTATGGGGAGAAAGTGGAGATCTTTACGGATCATAAAAGCCTCAAATATTTCTTCACTCAAAAGGAACTCAACATGCGACAACGACGTTGGCTTGAAGCTCATTGAAAGATTATGATCATACCATCCAATACCATCCACGAAAAGCGAGCGTGGTAGGCGGCGATTGAGTAGAAAATCATATGCAAGAAATCTGAGTGCGATATTGTCAGTATAAATGCCCATTTTGTGTGACTTGCAAAGGATGGAGATAGAGTTAAAGACTCGAGGGACGCGTGTGATGATAGCGAGTATCTGAGTAGAACCAGACTTTAATCGATAAAGTTAAAGTTGCTCAAGCTACGGACACTGGGTGATGCGTATGAGGAAGAAAGTGCAAGAAGGTGCTATCGGGAAGCAAGAATCGATGAAGAAGGAATACTTGAGTCAACTCCGGACTTTGTGTTCCTAACGACCACGATTTAAAGTATAATATCATGATGGAGGTATAAAACACACCATTTGCAATCCATCCGGGAGTACCAAAATGTATTATGATATTCGTCATACATTTTGGTGGAGCAATATGAAGAGAGAGAGATATTTGTTTATCTCAAGGTGTCTAACTTGTCAGCGAGTTAAAGCGGAGCATCAAGTACCAAAAGGTCCATTGCAACCACTTGAAATTCCGAGAATGGAAGTGGGAGCACATTACCATGGATTTCGTTCACGGTCTTCCTAAGGTTTCTCAAGGCATTGATGCGATATGGGTCATTGTTGATAGATTGACCAAGTCCGCTCATTTCTTATCGATCGAGAAACTTATACACTTGAGCGTCTTGCTCGTATGTACATAAACGAGATTGTAAGGCGCATGGTATGCCGATATCCATAGTTTACGATCGAGACCCAAGATTCACTTCACGATTTTGGGTTAGTTTGCAAAAAGCTATGGGCACAGACTTACGATTTAGCTTCGGCATATCATCCTCGCAGACAGAATGACAGACGATCGGAGAGGACTATTCAAACTCTTGAAGATCTATTAAGACTACGTGTCCTTGATTTCAAGGGAGTTGGGACAAGTTCTTACCATTGGTGGAGTTTTCCTATAACAACAGCTTATCAAGCAAGTATTGGCATGGCTCCATTCAAGCATTGTATGGAAGAAAGTGTCGTTCTCAAGATATCTTTGAGATGAGGTGGGTGAAGCAACGTTGTTGGGACCGGAGTTGATACGTATGACTACGGAAAAGATTCAAACGATCCGACAACGTATAAAAACCTCACAAAATCGACAAAAAGAATTATGCCGATCTTCATCGAAAGGACGTGGAATTCGATATAGGAGATCATGTGTTGTTAAGAGTTGCTCCATGGAAAGGAGTTACAAGATTTGGAAAGAGAGGAAAACTTAATCCTCGATTCATCGGTCCATTTTAATCCTCAATCGAGTAGGAAGCTGTGGCTATATAGACTCGCTTTTACCGCCAAATATGTCTCGTGTTCATAACGTTTTTTCACATATCTATGTTACGTAAATATGTGAAAGACCGAACCATATTATTGAGTTAGAACCGGACGAAATAGCGGAAGATTTGGCGTATGAAGAGGGTTCTGTTCAAATTTTGGATAAGAAGGAACATATTCTACGCTCAAGGTTATACCTCAAGTCAAAGTTTTGTGGAGGAACCACGATGTTGAGGAAATGACTTGGGAGTTAGAATCGAAATGAAATCAAGGTATCCTTACCTCTTCGACATACCAGTCGTACCCTAATTTCGAGGGCGAAATTTCATAAGAAGGGAGGTTGTAAGACCCCGACTTTTATAAATAAAGATGAATTTTTCTATAAATATTATTTTGAATATTATGGAATAAATTTGATATAATGTTATAGTTGTGGGTAATATTTATAAATTTTGCAAAGTATGCAAGTTGTTATAAAATATTCGTTTGGTGGGAATATTCTTTTTTAGGAATATTCGCATACAATGGCTCAATCATTGGTGGACCCCTATGAAATAATTATTGTCGGATTGAGAAAACGACAAAAATATTTTATAAAAAAATAACGGCGGAGGTGTTACTGAATTAAAAAGCTGTTGAACTACCGATTGGTAAAAAATGCGATGTCTGGCGTGGTTGCATAGTAGCATACACGGTATTGATTGATTATTGATGTTCTGAGAGAAGTCACTCACTATGCTCAATTATTGCTACGATAATTCTTGCGATCATATCTCTTATATTATTGATTCAATTATTGTCACAAAGATTATCATCGTATAATATGTTATAGTATTAAATCAATAAGCGAGACGACAAGTTATAAATGATTAATAATTATTGAAAGATTAAATATGTGTTGATGAAAATAAATGATTTGTGGTAAGTTTGATTATTTTATGGGGGGCTCATATGTCATCATCTAAGAGTCTCTTCGTCGATAGTATTTACCTTCGTCAATAGTAATTACCTTCGTCGATAGTAATTACCCTTGTGAATAGTATTTACCTTCATCGATAGTAATTACCTTCGTCGATAGTAATTACCCTTGTGAATAGTATTTACCTTCGTCAATAGTATTTACCTTCGTTAATAGTAATTACCTTTACCAGACGTCGAACCACTTGTCGTTTCACATTACAGGCGTCAAACCACTTTTCTTTTCACATCATTAGTCGTCAAGCCACTTGCCTTTTCACACTAAGCGGTGCTAAGCTAGAAATCTTCTATAAATAGAGGCCTAGGGCTTCATTTATTTTTTAATTCATTCAAGCTATATAGAGAGAAAGTATAGAGAGAATAAGAGAGAAAGAAGAAGAGTATTTTGTTACTACTGTCTGCTGCGATTATTCAATATCCTACCAAATGTAAGGGGTGTTATTCTTTCTTATTCATGAAGAGAACTGTTGTTATTCCATCGCTTATTATTACATTGTAATAACTCGTATGTCGTGGTTTACCCTATACTTGGTGACATTCTTCTATTATTACATTGGAACATCCATGCATGTGTGTTTACAGGACTGGTTAAAACTTTATTATTCTGTTGGAACATCCGCTCATGCGTGTGTTTTAGGACTGGTTAAAATCTTTATCATTACTGTTGGAATATCCTATTTGTGTGTTTTACAACGGATGGTTCCATCTTTATTATTCTGTTGGAACATCCTGCGGTGTGAATTTCACGACTTTGGTTCCGTTATTTATTATTACATTGGAATAACTTTTATGCATGCGGTCTATCGCATGTATGGTGATTTCTTTTGTTATTCCATTCTTTATTATACCCAGTTGGTTAAAACTTTGACTTCTATACTCCATAAAATTAGTGGAATATTCTTGATATTTGCGTTTCATCCAGTATCTTTTCATGAAAATATTCTTCTGATCATTCTTGAATTTTACTCTACAAAACAAAGATATCATGTTGATAGTTTGGGCGTTAATAATTCTGGATAAAATAATTCTTGAACTTGTTTTATTGAATTCTTATATCATTGTCATCATCCTCATGTTTATATTTTTAAAAGTCATCGTGGGCCTGTAGTGCATAGATGGACTTGGTATGATTATGACGAGAGACTAATCGGTGTAATCATTAATAGTAATGTTACAAATGATGTGGTAAAAATCCTCGATTGGTAGTAGTGCATTGATGGACGATTGTTGGCATGATCATGACCATTAATGAATACACAAATATTCTTGCCCGTAGTGCATGAATAATTGTGGTCGTGATACTAAAGAATATCCTTGGTAGTAGTGCGAGGGGTGATTCGATGATGTGGAATATTTATTAAAGTCGAGTCTAAATTTATAACAAAGATGATGAAAAACCTTTTAAAACCTAAAAGATAGTAGACTTTATTTTCTACTTGACTCTTTTAATGGATTGCATATTCAGCCGCTTGATTAAAGCTGGTTGTCTATTGTATTTTATCGGTTTAACATTGTTGAAGACTATTGATAATTTATTCGCATTATCTTAGTCATAATATTTCTTCTTTGGGCTAGTTGAGCTCACCCTTTCTTTCACCGTTCTCTTCGTGAAATGAGAATATATTTGGGGACGAGTCTGGGAAGCAGTGATGGTCACGAAGATAGCATTAGTAGTCCTCACTATTACGTGAAATAGTGTGATAATAATTGTAATGAGGACTTTTTTTTTGAGTTTGTATAATATCTAGTAGAGCGATATTTGTATTTAAACTCACAGATTTATGTCGTATTGCATACCACAGCAGTTATGTTAATAAGTTGTATTTAAATTCTGTACCATATAAGTGGCGACCCAAGATGGGTGATGTATACCTAATTTTGGGGGCGTCACAGTTGGGATGATCACCTACCACTAGTAGAGTTTGCGTATAACAACAGTTATCATGCAAGCATAGGCATGCCGCCGTATGAAGCTTTGTATGGAAGAAAATGCAGAACACCATTTTGTTGGGATGAGGTGGGAGAACGCCGGATGCTAGGACCAGAATTGGTACAACAGACAGCGGATGTGGTAAAGTTAATTCGGATGCGTCTCGTCACAGCTCAGGACAGACAGAAGAAGTATGTGGACTCACATAGACTAAGTTGAGAGTTTGAGGTGGGCTCGTATATGTTTCTAAAGGTATCTCCCTGGAATGGAAAGATACACTTTGGAAAGAAAGGAAAGTTAAGTCCAAGGTTTATAAGACCTTTTGAGGTATTAAAACGGGTGGGAGAGGTAGCTTATGTGATAGCATTACCTCCAGACCTAGAACGAATACATAACGTATTTCACATATCTGTATTACGTCCATATAAGCCGGACTATAAGCATGTAATCGAGTATGAGCCGATTCATATCGAGAAAGACTTAACATATGAAGAATCGCCGATGCAGATCATTGATAGAAAGGAACAAGTTACGAGGAACAAGGTAATACCATCGATAAATGTATTATGGAAGAACCACGATCTTTGAAGAAGCAACATGGGAACTAGAAGAAAAGATGAAGAAAAATTTTCCTCATCTATTTGATTAAATTAAGGCGAGATTACGGGGACGAGAATCTTTATAAGGGGGAAGAATGTGTAACGTAGAAATTCGGATCTTATTGTAAAATGATTTTTATTAAATTAAATAATAATAAAATTCTATTCTATGTGTTATCAAGATGGTTGACATTGTATAACCTACTGATGTTAGAATGTCATAGTATTTGAGCTACGTGGATGAATTAAAGTGTTTGAATTTCTAAGACGAAAATAAAAGTTTTCTGAGAGATTTTCTGTGAAACACTATTCATCGGTATTTGCTCGGGATATATTTTTGAATTTCTGAGAAATGCGTAATGATGGAATAACAAGGTAAGATGGATTATGTAATAAAAATCTAGTTATTAAAAATGTAATATTTCGCTTGCGGACTTAATTTATAAACGTTAAGGAAGGCGAAGTAGTAATGAATAAGTGATAATGGTATGATACCTTGGTATTGTACAAAGTAATGAAAACGTGTATAATACGAAGTATTATACGAGTTTTTATGAAGGATGAAATATCGCATATAAATCCTATATGAATTAGAATGCGAAAATAATACATAAACTATATGTATTAAGTAATGTTAACGGACTTGCAAAGGTTGATTGAATTAATACAAGTCCAAGTGAATTAAAGGGAGAGGCCCAATTATTAGTTAATGAACCAACTAGTATTTATTAATGCAAAGCCCAAAGGTTGATTTAATGTAAGCCCAAACTAGAATCCATGAGTTGTATGACCCATGGGGCAAACCATATCAATATGGTTAATATGTGGTGACCAAGTTAATGTAATGACCAAGACTTAAGAGTAATGACCAAGTTAAATGAGTAATGACCAAGTATAGGATAAGTGTTGTGATTAACAAGTAATGAATAGTAAGGAGGTGGCTTAAAGGAGGTGGGATGATTTAAAGACTAAACTACCCTAGCTTTGCAACTTCTATAAATATAGGAGGCTTATAAGCCATTTAACACTTGTTCAAATAATCCAACATATTGCAAAGTGCTTAAGTGTTAGAGAATAAGCTACAAATAAGTCATTTCATTTGTAAGAAGAAGAAGAAAGCTACCTTACCAAGAATTCAAAAGTAAGACTTCTTCTCCAATATCTTCTATCTCTACCATGATAGGTTGATAAGAAAAGATGGATTAAGAAACATGAATGATAAGAAGCAAGAAGAATGTGTAAGTCATGAACTTAAGCCACATAAATTGGAAATAAGTCATTTGAACTTATAAAAGTTATAGACTTATTATAAGTTAACCTTGAATGTTAGTATGAAAATTATGAATTTATAATGAGTTTATTAAGAGAAGTAGTAAGGATGTAAAAGAACTTGTATGATCTTATGTATCATGTATACATAAGTAAAGTTATATGTTAAGAACATATAAAGAATGATGATTAAGAAACTTTAATTGTCATAAGTCATGAATAATAAAATCTTGAGTAGTTTATAATTTGACAAGTTATAAGCTCATGAAGAATAAGTCAAAAATCCACAATGAATATAGGTTGTTGTAATAAGTATGTTGAGATGTTCACATGATGATTGGAATTCATTTGTAATGTTGAACAAATCATAAGAATGAAGAGTTGCCAGAATTTGCACGATTGGACGATAATCGTCGAATTCGTAAAATTCTCGGAATAGAAGTCAAATTTTGTGTTTGAACTCGGAACCATTGTTTTCCAATAGAGACAAGTCATATTTGGCATTTAAGAGTTGCGGACTCAAAAATGACCGGATTCCAACTTAGAACGAAGAAACGAGCATTGAACGTTCACGAACGTTTATCATTTTCGTTAAAAATGAACCAATAGGTGAATTTTTAGCAAACGAAGTTAAATAGATAAAATTCTTGCATGAACGCGTAGATTATGTAATTTGTGAACTGTAGGCTTTTGAACGAACCAATTCGGACTTATAACGAAGAAGTTATGCGTCCGGGAAGTTCACAAAATTCAAAGACTGAAAATTTTTCTGGTGCACAGAGTTGGTGCCGCGGCGCCAACCCTAGGCTAAATGAGTCGTGTGCATGAGCGTAACGATGTCGAAAGCACACTGCAAGAGAGTTCACCATGGTATGAACCATATAGTCTAATTTATGGTATGCAAATTTCATATACAATCTGAAAATCTTGAGAGTGTGGTAGCATGCCTGACCCATTAAGTAAGGACTCGCGTCGCAGCGCCAAGTCCAAGACAATGCTACTATAAGCTCATCTTGCAGCTTGAGATGTAGAAATATAAAGTGGCAGCCATAATGCCTGATCTCGTAACAAGGATGGTAATGAATGTTTTTAAGTACAAAGAAAGGAAAGCTAATTGATTTAAAAGTAAACACAACTTAAGGAATGCAATGTAACATTGTTTAAACTTTGTTAAACCTTAAGGATGTTGTATAAAGGTTGAGATAACCTAGTCGAATATAATGCAAGGATAATGATAAACCGAAATGAATAGTAACTGAATCTAATACACACTTAGATTGAGATGAAGGATACAATATAGTCATATACATACTTGATTATATGAGACCTAATGTAAGGTATTATGTGATCATGTATTGTAGAGACTTGAACGACTTGAACATGAAGTTAATATACCATAGCAGACACTAAAGGCAAGTATTCTAACTCTTGTCTCAGTTCAATCTGAACAAGTTTTTGAAGTTCATGTATTCTTTCGCATGAATTGAGGTATGTTGAAGTTAAAGCCAATTCCTTTGGCTAGACTTGATGTATTGATAATCTATTCATTTATTATCAAATGTTGCTATCTTTTGTCAACTACTTGATATGGTTTTCAAAAGAAGACTAAAATGTTAAACAAATGTTTTGTCAGTAAAACGACAGGCACGTGAGGTTGTCAAATGCTTAAACGTGTATACGTTTAATGGATGTAGTGTTGATCAACCTAGAGTACAATAGGCTGATCACCTAGAAGTGCTCGGAAGTAATATCGGGCTTACTGACTTTCTTCCAGGTTGTCCTTTTCCAATAAAGAATGCATACTCGAGGTCTTTGACCGGAGTGAATGTTTTACTAAATATTGTCATTATTGTAAAACATTTTGAAAGAAAGATGAAGTGCTATTTTGAATTATCAATAGTACTTCATAACTATTGTTCAGTTATTGAAGATATACAATTCGTATGTGTCAAACATGTTGTTATTAAATTGTTATACTTGCTGAGCTAGTTATGCTCACTCTTGCTTGAACCATATGAATGCAGCTAAGACTGAACGTCCCGAAGGGTCGAAAAGGGATAAAGGAAAAGCTAAGGCAGATTCTTAAGCTGTCTTGTAATAGTATAGGTCTATTGTTGTAATGTAACTGATATTATGACAAAGAACCTTTGTAATGGGAATAGAACCTGGGAAATATATAGAAGTTATGTTCGTTCTTTGAGATCTTTCAATTGAATGAATGTATGAATGTTGTACAGTATAGCACCATCTGACGGGTTGGAAGATACCCGGATTTGGGGGTGCTACAAAACAACTGAACAATAACTCATACACAACAAAGCAAATTAAAATAAAAACTTCCTTATATTAAAATGCTTCTTTATAGATCAAAACTATTTACACTTTGCTTTCCATAGCCAAAAGCTATTACATATATATCCCGCGATTGACTTTTACAAAAATTGGGATTTACAAAAAGACTACCCTTTAATTATACAAAAGAGGGTTTTACGTCACTACACAAAAGTATGTACCATACTACTTCTAATACTGCCTAACAGCATTCTCATGCTTCTCGTTCGCCAGAATCGACACAATATCTTGACTTATAGTATGTCGAGTCTGTCTCGACTCAATAGAATAACAAGCTATCTTAAGCTTGAAATCCTCGTGCACACTGTCATTTATATATGACATTCGGGCTATCTTCTGGTCTTTTTCAGCCAGTTTCTTACGAAGTTCTACGACCTCGTTCTTATAGTCTCTAGCCTTGTCAGTCATGAGCACCAGTAACGATCCCTCCTTCTTCTTGACAAACAATATCGGTGCTCCCCACGATGAAACACTCGGTTGAATGTACTTCCTGTCCAACAGTTCTTGTAACTGCACCATTAACTCCTTCATCTCTACAGGCGCCATTCGGTATGGTGCCCTTGAAACTGGCGCCACTCTTGGCACAATGTCTATTACAAATTCGATCTCCCTATCCGGTAGAAGATCCGGCAATTCACTTGGAAATACATCCATGAATTCACTCACTATAGGTATTTATTCCATGGTCGCTCCCACTCTCTGGGTATCAACAACATGGAACATATAACCTACGCACTCCTTCCTCAATAATATCCTAGTTTTTGTCATCGTAAGACAACACGAACGCCCCGGCTATTTATTACCGTAAAATACTACCCGAGGTTGTCATAATGTTCTAATATTCACACATTTCTTTTGACAATCTATAATTACCCCATGGTTAACCAACCAATCCATTCTGAGAATTACGTCGAATTCTCCTAATTTTATCGGTATCAAATCTACCGATAATTTACAACCTCGTATGTCTACGCAACAACTCCTATAAATATCTTCAATGGGAATTATCTCTTCATTTGCTACCTTAATATTTAAAGGTATTGGTAACTTTTCGGGAAGTAATCCTAATTATCTAGCAAAATCACATGCTATAAACGAACAAGTAGGCACCCGGAGTTAAACAACACGTAAGCATTTAGGTCGTTGATCAGAATAATACATGCGACTACGTCCCCCGATGCCATCAGATCTTGGACTGTCATGTTAAAGGTACGGGCCATCGGCCTACCCAGCTGCGTTGGACCACCAATAGCTAACTTACTGCTATTGGCGCCCTTGTTCCCATCCGTCCCCTTCTTCGGGAAGTTCTTTGCCATGTGGTCAGTTGACCCACACACAAAGCATCCGTGGTTCTTCTTCGGACCTGGACAGTTAGGCGTAATGTGCCCCTCCTGTCCACAATTATAGCATACAACCTTCCCCTTGAGACAGACTCCTAAGTGAGTCTTCCCATAGGTCTTGCAGGCCTCCTGTTGGGTAAAATCTAATTACGCACAACACGCAAGTATACGTGGTCAACAAGTAATAAAGTGAAAGTAGAGTATCGTTCCCACGAGGAATTATTAATATAAATTACCAAATACTAACCCTTAATAAACTCAATCTTATTTAAACGAATGAATTTCAATTTATAAATAAACTAATTCTAATTACCACTAGTTAAATTAAAATTACAGATATTTAAGATCATAACTTCACTTATTGCTTCATTTAAGTTAACACACTTCTCTCATCAATTATTGTCTATCCTGAATTGTTAATCAAGAACACTAAAGCAGATAAAACCACCTCTCGATGCATAATACCCATACTCACTTAAATTCACAGATGATAGAATTAAGCAAGACACCCTAATTAACTAATCCACTATATCTCTATGTGGATTACAATTAAAAAGGATTTAAAACACAAGTTCTCTATAAGATTACATATGGTGTAAAGGCATATCTCTATCCTAAACACGAATCATGAATTTCATCTATGCAGAAATCACAAACACATGCTATCATGATAAGATCTAAATCCATACTTCATCTCTCGAGTTCATATAGATTATCACGGTAATTGTTAGCTAGGAAATTAAGCAATTAAGTTCAAATCATAATAGACAATCCTCACAATAGAACATAATAATTGATAACGAAGCATATTAAAATAAATTACACAAAAAGATCCATTGTAATCTCAAACAAAGAATTAGTTCATGATTATTGAATTAAAACTAAGAATCCACAATTGAATAATCATTAAAAGACAAAAAGAAGACGAGAAGATAGAATCTGTTGTCTGTAGATTTGATGCTCTCTCCTTGCTCCTACTTTGAATCTTCAATGGTCTCCAAGTAGCTTTAATCTCCAACTCTCATAAGAACTAGGGTTTTGCTCCTAATTTACTCTAATCTAATATCATGGAATCCACCAAAACTATCCTAGATCTTCTTTTATGCCTCTCATCATGTATTTATAGTTCTAATGGATATCCTAGCAAGTTAGGCAACTAAGAATCCTATTCTAGCTCAAATTGGACACCAAATAACCCGAAAAAGCTGTTTTCCCGTCGTCTAGCGCGCCCCGCGCTGTCCCTAAGTCATTCTGGGCGCGCCCCGTGCTGCATTGGCCAACTTTCTGGTGGACTAGCGCGCCCCGAGCTATGCATATTTCATTTATAGCACGGTCCACGCTACGCTGTTTTCTGCTGAGACGTCCTTTGGTAAAGCAGGCATAACATTTGATCCGCTAGGAGTTACGGGGCCTGCAACCTATGAAATCGAAGATATCGACGAGATCTACAACTTCTATTCTTTAACAATTGACAGATTCGGGCTGAAAAAAGGAGGAAATCGAGCTTGAAGTAAATGTTGTGTAAATGGTAAGCATGACAACTCTTAGCTTTGATCTTTGTTGATAAAAAGGCCATAACTATCGCATCCAAACTCTGATTGGGATGATTCAAGATGTTCCGGAAAACTAAGAAGTAGATCTACAATAAATTCCAAACTCCAAGCCAAGAACATGCATCCAACTTGGTGTTAAAAGTCCTTCAATCTTCCCTCCTTTCATTTGCTTGCGTATTTTGGTCCAAAAGATGTCTGAATTGCTTTCCCTTGCTTCTTCATGCCAATGTTATGTCATAGCCTACAAAATAACATAAAATTTATGAAAAGTAACTAAGAAACATAGGTTTAAGCAACTAATTCAAGTAATAGATACCGGATAAGTAGGTATAAAACCTACTTATCAAATACCCCCAAACTTTAACATTTACTTGTCCTCAAGTAAAAACACAAAACAACAATGCTATGCAATCCAACTAATCTACACGCATACGAATCCAAAAATAATGACAAAAACAAGTCTATTCAACCGGCCTTAGAGAAATCAAGTAAACATGATAATACATCATATCAAAACAAATCATTAACTTCTCAATCAATCATCAAATCTTAGACTATTATCACCATTATAGTGTGTGTGTGCTCCACAACAATGTTAACTGATATAAAATCAAATTTAACACATAATAAGTCTCTTCGAAGGCATCATACAGTGTAAACTCAAGAAATCCAAAAACAAGCTAGATTCAACTAAAATTAAATAATTACCAATATCGAGGGTTAACATGGGATACTTATGCTTCATTTTTCATCTACGGGGGCTTTTTGCTCTTATTTCTCATTATATTCTTTTTTTTCTTTTTTTATAATGAGTGCGTTTTACGCTCCATCTCACGCCTGTGTTTACGGGGAGTACATTTCACACTTCTTCTCGACCCACCACAGGACTCAATTTATTCAACTCAATATCTTTTCTTCTTTTTTTTTCTTAGAAGCTTATATACCCCACTTTTCTCCCAAACTTAGGTTCTTACCTAATTATTCGCCTTCACTGCATATCCTTTTCATTCTCTTTTTTAAACTAGCATTATCCTTTAGAGTCTCATTATGTATCAATTTAAACTCAATCATTCAACAAGTTGTTTTTACTGTGCTATCCTTATTATACCAGTTTCAAACAGAAAAAGACTCAATTCCTAACAGGAAATCACATCAAAGCTCTAATAATAAGTGCTATACTTGTCTACCCAATTCCAATCTCATCATTGGCCAAAACAAACTGTAAATATCAAACAGCTGGACTCATACAAGATGTACTAAATGCTATATAAACATAGTAAACTAACTACTATTTTTTCAATTTTTTAATTATTTTTTTTAATTTTGAGAAACTGAATGCAAAATCTAAATGTAACTATATGAACTACAATGTAAATAACTAACTATATGCAATACGACACTAAAATGCCCTCCAAACTTAAACTAGACATTATCCTCAATGGTTGAAATAGGAAAAGTTAAAAGAGAGGACTTCCCTTAAAATACAACATTTTCCTCCTTGTCTGCTAAGTCTGAAGAATAGGCCAGACACATTGGAATAAATCGGGAACCACACTTGAGTTGGACTTGACTAACATTGCAATTAAAACACTTTTAGCGCCTGGGAATTCTGAGCGGTGCGGAAATTGAAAACCAACGTGGATTGAAAATGGAAAACCAACGTGGATTGGAAGTTTGGGATGGATGGGTTTAATGGGAATGGAAGTTGAAAAGGAGAAGGAGAGGTAAGGATGGTGTAATAGGGGTCGTGGAGTATTGGAAGTGTAATGGGTGTAGGAGAAGTGGAGAAGTTGCATGTATTAACGAGAATTGGCTTTGTTCAAATCTGAGACACGTCCATTAAATCCGATTCGAGCTGAAATTCCCGAAAGTAGCGTGGTCTTATTTGGTAAAACCTTTGTATAGCCTTGACCGCGCTAAGCAACGATGATTTACGGATGTGTAGCGCCAGCGCTTGATATAAACTTAGCATAGCGGTCCAGCGCTAAGCGATCGATAGTTTGAGGGCGCATCAGCACATTCTGCGCTTTAAGATTGGCGACGTAAATAGCGATCGGCGTTGTGCTTGCGGTTGGTTTACGAGATGCTAGGCGCCCCCGCGTTGGTCTAGGTATTGTATAAGCGTGGCTGCTATTTGGAAGGACGATGGTGAATGATGATTTTCTTTTTCTTGCATTACCTGCGAGCATACCATTATGGAGTCATTATTCGTTAAAAACTAAATATTTGAGCTAGAATATAAACTAAAATATAAAGAATAAATACGGAAGAAAAGGTTTAGAGCTTGGGTTTCCACCCAATAAGCACTTGATTTATAGTCCTTCAGCCAGACTTTTTCTGGTCAACGCTATCCAATTCCTCTTTGAAAGTTGAGGAATCCTCCATCCATCAATATCAAATAATCCTTTGGGAGGTTCCCACAAGTGATGGCCATAGCATCAAAGTCACCTAGCATGCTCTGACTTGGTATAATCTCCATGAAGAAGGGCAAATGACTAGGTGCTATCTCCATTGTGTTTGTGATCATATTTGGGCATGGAAGTGTATCAAACACAATGGGCTCTTCGTCTATCTTCTCTTTCTCTTCCCACCACAGCTTCATTGTTGCACTCGCTCTTATGTCATAAAGAGCTTCGTCGACGACATGACTACCAAGTGGGCATGATTTTACAAATCTAACTAGACCCTTGAACTTTGGCGGAGAAGGCACTTGAGGCATTAATAACATCGGCTCATCCACGTTAGTACTCATAGTTAGTCCATCCCCAATTGTCTCCTCTTTTTCAACATCTCGTGTCTCATCCAGTTGTAGATTTGGTTCGGGCACTTCATCAATCTCGTAATTCTCGTCATAACACCAATTGTTGTGAGGACAATTGTTCAAGGCTTTGAGCAATTGATTTATCTAGTTCTGCAGATTTTGAATTGATATCTCTTGATTCTGAATTGACCGCTCTTGATTAATCTTCCTCTCCTCATTTGATGCTATGAACTTGGATAACAATTCCTCCAACCCTGAATTATATGTCTCAGTTTTGGAATCCATGTGTTGAGGACCAAGGTTTGAAGTAATGTTGAGTTATTCCATCTGGTTCTGAAAATTGTAGCTCGATATTTCTTGACTCATCATCCTCTCCTCTTGGTCTGCTATGCCCTTAAATATTACATCCATCATATTTGGCTTTTCTTCTTGTGGTAATGGAGGTGGACATGAAAATTCCGGTGTGTATGATTGATATGGAGCGTAGTATTGGTCTTCATAATTGTAGCTCCATGACGAATCCAGTTGATACCCCCAATCTTGGTGATAATTGGCATATGCATAATCGTTGAGGTAGTCACCCCCATATTATACTTGTCCAAATCTGACGATGCATTGATGACTCAGATGATTGCCAGCACAATAATTACAATTAACTGCTATCCTTCGATTACGTTGGGCTGCAATAACGTCCAACCTCCTCGAAAGTGTCTCAAGTTGTGCTGATAATGCAGAAAATGCATTGAGACCATCAATCCCCACTCCCCTTGGCTGAGTCATTTTCAGATATCTGACCATTGATAATTAAATTCCGTCGTGGTACTGAACGAAAGAAAGAAAAATAGGAAGAGAATTAAATAAAAAGAAAAAAAATGTTTAAATTAAGACTAATTTGATTGAAGCTAATATTAGCAAAAATATATTAACTAATTCTCCAGCAACGGCGCCAAAAACTTGTTGGGTAAAATCTAATTACGCACAACACGCAAGTATACGTGGTCAACAAGTAATAAAGTGAAAGTAGAGTATCGTTTCCACGAGGAATTATTAATACAAATTACCAAATACTAACCCTTAATCAACTCAATCTTATTTAAACGAATGAATTTCAATTTATAAATAAACTAATTCTAATTACCACTAGTTAAATTAAGATTACGGAGATTTAAGATCACAACTTCACTTATTGCTTCATTTAAGTTAACACACTTCTCTCATCAATTATTGTCTATCCTAAATTGTTAATTAAGAACACTAAAGCAGATAAAACCACCTCTCGATGCATAATACCCATACTCACTTAAATCCACAGATGATAGAATTAAGCAAGACACCCTAATTAACTAATCCACTATATCTCTATGTGAATTACAATTAAAAAGGATTTAAAGCACAAGTTCTCTATAAGATTACATATGGCGTAAAGGCATATCTCTATCCTAAACACGAATCATAAATTTCATCTATGCAGAAATCACAAACACATGCTATCATGATAAGATCTAAATCCATACTTCATCTCTCGAGTTCATATAGATTATCACGGTAATTGTTAGCTAGGCAATTAAGCAATTAAGTTCAAATCACAATAGACAATCCTCACAATAGAACATAATAATTGATAACGAAGCATATTAAAATAAACTACACAAAAAGATCCATTGTAATCTCAAACAAAGAATTAGTTCATGATTATTGAATTAAAACTAAGAATACACAATTGAATAATCATTAAAAGACAAAGATAGAAGAAGATGAGAAGATAGAATCTGTTGTCTGTAGATTTGATGCTCTCTCCTTGCTCCTACTTTGAATCTTCAATGGTCTCCAAGTAGCTTCAATCTCCAACTCTCATAAGAACTAGGGTTTTGCTCCTAATCTACTCTAATCTAATATCATGGAATCCTCCAAATTTAGCCTAGATCTCCTTCTTTTATGCCTCTCATCATGTATTTATAGTTCTAATGGATATCCTAGCAAGTTAGGCAACTAAGAATACTATTCTAGCTCAAATTGGACACCAAATAACCCAAAAAAGTTGTTTCCCCGCCGCCTAGCGCGCCCCGTGCTGTCCCTAAGTCATTTTGGGCGCGCCCCGCGATGCAGTGGCCAACTTTCTGGTGGACTAGCGCGCCCCGCGCTATGCATAGTTCATTTATAGCGCGGTCCGCGCTATGCTATTTTCTACTGCGACGTCCTTTGGTAAAACAGGTATAACTTTTGATCCGCTAAGAGTTACGAGGCCTTCCACCTGACAAATCGAATATATGGACGAGATCTACAACTTCTATTCTTTAACAATTGACAGATTCGGGCTGGAACAATTTGGAAATCTAGCTTGAAGTAAATACTGTGTAAATGGTAAGCATGACAACTCTTAGCTTTGATCTTTGTTGATAAAAAGGCCATAACTCTCGCATCCGAACTCCGATTAGGATGATTCAAGATGTTTTGGAAAGCTAAGAAGTAGATCTACAATAAATTCCAAACTCCATGCCAAGAACATGCATCCAACTTGGTGTTAAAAGTCCTTCAATCTTCCCTCCTTTCAATTGCTTGCGTATTTTGGTCTAAAAGATGTCCGAATTGCTTTCCCTTGCTTCTTCATGCCAATGTTATGTCATAGCCTACAAAATAACATAAAATAAATGAAAAGTAACTATGAAACATATGTTTAAGCAACTAATTCAAGTAATAGATACCGGATAAGTAGGTATAAAACCTACTTATCACCTCCATCCTCCTCTTCGGTTCTCCTTGCTTCACTCCGATATTCCCAGAGTTAAATACTTTTCGTTTTTATCCCTCGCCACTCCCACTGGCTCCTTCAATCTGCACTCCCCCATCCACTTTCCCCTTATTCTTTTTATCCCTGTGGTACAGGCTCAAAGCCTCGCTAACACCTTCGGCGATTATTGCCTTCTCTAAAATAGTCCCAAACGAAGTACTTTGGAACACAGAAATACAGTTATAGAGCTAGGGTTTCAAGCCCTACTCGAACCGTCGCGCCTTTCTAACCTCGGTATCCACTTGGTGTGGAGCAAACCTCGCCAGTTCATTAAACTTGGCGACGTATTGGGGAATCGTCATGTCCCCTTGTTCCAAGTTGAGAAACCTCATCTCTATTCTCCCCTGCATACTCGTGGGAAAATTGTTCTCGAAGAATATCTCATTGACCTCACCCACGTTAGATTCTCTATACTGGCCCTAGCCTGGTTGGCCTCCCACCAAAAGTTGGCCTCTCCCTTCATCATGTAGGTTGCAAAGGCAACCTTCTGGCCCTCATCGATATTTGCTATGACAAATGCCTTCTCGATTTCCTTCACCCATGTTTCGGCTTCGATAGGGTCCGTAGTTCCTTTGAACTATGGCGGACCCACACTCTTGAAATCCTTAAACGTAGTAGCTCATATACGGGGATGTTAGCCCCATTTCTATTAAACACGGTTGTTAAAAGATTAACAAACTCCTGCATAGGGCTAACTGGACTTCCCTCCGGTTGATTTACGTTATTGCCCTGATTACGTGGTCCTCTTCTTGGCGGCATTTTGTTGTTACAATAAATAATACATTTTGTTTTTATTCGTTTCCTGTTAGTTAGTTATTATTCATAATTTAAATAATAACTTAAACATCCATATCTCAATATGTTTTGAAAAAGGCTTATATTGATTTATTCATTGTAGTATAATACTACATCGTTTACATTACATAGCCTAAGCTGATTACATTACTATCCTGCTATTACTTTCCAAAGACTTATATTGATTTATTCATTGTAGTATAAATAATGGAACGGTCCCAGAACGCATGTGATGCACGAGATATTAAACGAATAATAAAGAGCGGAATATTAGAAGAATGTCACCATGTATAGGGTAGCAGCAGATATCTGAGTTATTCCAACAGAATAATAAATAATGGAATAATGAAGTTCTCTTCATGAGTACAATAAATAACATCCCTTATAGTAAAAGAAACTTAATATAAGAGTAGTAGGAAGTAGCGAGAATACTTTTCTATAGGTTCTCTTATAATTCTCTCTCTAGAGTTTCAGTGAATTCGTAAGAAATAATGAAGGAATGAGCTTCTATTTATAGAAGAATGGACTGCATAGTAACTAACTTATGAATAGTCCAGATTGATTTACTTTAAACGGACGATCCAGATTGGTTTACTATTAAAAATTAAAACAACAGTCCATACTGATTTACTATTATAACTTTAAACCAGCGATCCATATTGATTTACTATTATAACTTCCACCAGCGGTCCATATTAATTTACTATTATATCTTCAACCAACGGTTTGAAAAATTAGCACATCTCCTCATGGAATAATATTGTACCCAAAAATGATTTGGACCGAAAATAAATATATCTTACGGGTGAATAGTACCCCGTGAATAGTAACTCGTGAATAGTAACTCGTGAATAGTAACTCATGAATAGTAACTCGTGAATAATAACTTATGAATAGTAACTCGTGAATAGTATTCCGACACGAAAAGTGTCCCGAATACCTAATTGAACAATATATCCTCCAGACATCAATTATACTAATACAAATAAGTCCAACACAATGGAACTATAAAATTTATCTTTAATCAACACGAACTTATTCATAAATAATATTACAAAATCACAATTATGACAACCAGGTCGTTCCAAGGAAAGAGGGGGCTTTCCGATAAAGATTTCTCCTTATTGGCGCGCAATTAGGTGACTAAACCCCTTTCCTAGACAGAACTTCCTTAGACATTGCCAATAATGTTATCTAACAATATTATTCAAATAATATGAATTATTGATATGATAATGGAGATACTGTGCAGTGACAATTATTGAAATAACAATAATATAAAATATCAACATAGCAATTATTGAATCAATAAAATAAAATATTGAACAGTAATTACTATATCAATTATTGAGTAATGCCTTCTTACGTAAGAATCAATAATTCAAAAATACTATGCAATACTGTGTGCTACTGTGCAACTACGTGTATTACTGTATTTTAACCACCAGGTATTCCAATAGTGTTAACGGTAATAACTACGCCGTTACTTATAAAAATTCAAACTTGTCGTTATCTTCATTCGACCGTTTTCCATTATGGGGCCCACAAATGGTTGCGCCTTCGTACGAATATTCCCCGATAGCAAGAATATTCCACGACCAAACGAATATTCCCCGACAACAATGAATATTTTATAACCACTTGCTTATTTTGCAAAATTTGCATATTTCACCCATAACCAAAGTATTATATCAAATTAACACCTTATTATTCACAATAATAAATAGAGAAAATTCAATTTTATTTATAAAAAGTTGGGGTCTTACAGTAAGTACGACAATTCTAGTAAAATAACATGCTTGAAACATAGGAATCGTATTTGGGGGCCCCGAATCCGAGGTCCCGAATCACCGCGGATCCGACGCGTTCGTCTTAATCTGCAATGTTTATCATGATATAGCAAGGGTGAGCATAAGATTGCCCAGCAAGTTTAAGTTCAATAATTAATATAATGATATATCATGATTGAAAGAGTCTAAATAATAAGCTGGCTATAATTCAACAATATAATTGTGAACTAGCATGAACAAAATTTATGACTGAACAAGTATTATACACGAACAAATATATTGGAACCAACTGGTAATGAAGGTGATCGAATTTTCATACCGACTTATACATGCTGATATATACAGAGTACAATTCATGGCAACCAAAGCAATGATTAACCATAAGCTTATCCGAATGAAACAACTCTTAGTAGAGTTAAGTAAAAACAAACTTGCATGAACCGTTGATTACCACAATGCAATTTATAATGCTTTATCCGAAGACCTAATATTAGTAATATAGATCTCCAATATTAGAATAATATTATCACAATATAATACTAATATATATATAGATATACATAGAATAACCTAAACACATAACACATAACCCTATCAGTCTACAACACACATAGGACTCGATATCAAGTCAAACTATTACGATGCGAAAGTTGAACCACAAAATTCTAACGTCCAAATGATTACAGTGGACAATTCTTCAAGTTAAAGTTCAATTAAACTCTGCCTAAAACTTAACAGGTATCTCAGATAATTTCAATAACAGTCGAAATATTTTTCCAAATTTCATAATAATTTTTAAATAATTATTACCATTTATTTTGATTTTTCAATCATTAAAAACGTATTTAAATGAATTAAATACCACATAAATCTTTTATCATTAATATTTACTTATTATCAAATATTAATGAAAATCATCACATAATATTATAATATATTTATAATATATCAAAGTATTTTTAATACATTAAAATCATATTTATATGATTTTTAAGCGATTAAAGTCATTATCCAATAATTGCAATTAATATTAAAATATTAATATTTTCATGATAAAATATCAAAAGTTATATCTTATAACTTAAATATTTTTATAATACTTAAATCATTTTTATATGATTTATAAATCATAAATTCTAGTTTTCTTTAATTTATTTAATATATTTATTAAATAAACTAATTATCATTAATATTGATTAATTAATGAAATTCATCCTAAAATATAAAAAGTCAATTAAAGTAACTTAAAATATTTTGTTATAACATATTATTATTTTTCATGATTTTTCATGTATTTAAATCATTTTAAATAATTTATTTAATATTATAATTAAATAAATTAAATACCAATTATATTCCAAAAATATTAAATATTTATGAAATATACTCTAAATAATTAAAAACTATTTTTTAATTTAAAATAATTTTTCAGAATTTATTTAGTATTTTTAATAATTAAAAAATCATTTAATTTAATTTATTTAATCAAAATATTAATTTTAGAAATTATCTGTCGCTAAAGGCGTTATAGGCGACATATCCGTCGCTAATAGTGTTCTTGGGCATTTTCTTCATCAAACCCAGATTTCTTGTCAGTCACTAAGGGGCTCGGTTTGACCAGCTTTTAAGCTATGATCCTAATGTTTTCTGGGCAGTTAATGATATCAATCACGTAGTATAAATGTAATACTACAAGATAATGCAACATTCATGGCCATAACATATAATCACAAAGATATCTAAGCCTCCCCATTCTTGTCAGTGGCTGTTCTTCATTTCTGGGTTTCCCAGAAATGAAGAACAGCTCGACCTTGGTACTTTAAAGCTTTATAACTTGGCATCTGGGTCTTGTTTGTGTAATCTAGTAGTTTATTCTTGTAGAACACATGATAGGGTATAATGACATAACATCAGATCATAAAAACATCAACACATATTTAAGATCAAGGCTGGTCAAACTTTGACAAAAAACTCGGCTGATGAAGATCTAGGTTATCTAGAATCTTCATCCGGCGTGATGGTCAACACTATTTTGACCAAGGATTTCTATGATTCTGTTATTGATTTTGGTGATATAAAGGCATGAGTATGAAGTCCTTATACCTGTCTACAATATCTAACCAACAAAATGGCCAAAACAACAAACACCAGCAAGATCAGAGGCTTCAAAATGGTTGTCAGACGAGATTTGGGTTTCTGGGTTGCCTAGAAACTCAGTCTCCGTGAAAGGTCAACACTGTTTGACCAACAATAACTTAAGATCTAAAAATGCTATTACCCTGTTACCAGATTCAGATCACAGTCCTCATGTCAGGCTACAGATTCAAAACATAAAACACAACAAACAGTTAATACATAAAGATCTAAGGCCTCTGACATTTGACTGTCATGCCGTTTTTTTCATCATTTCTAGATTTGATAAATCTTATATTTCGAGCATCTAGATGTTATGGATCTGGGATTTAACAACCCAGATCATTAAAAGACACCTTATTACATATCTTTAACCAATTATAACTTTTAACATCAAATCAAAAGATTTTAAAAATTAGGGTTCTTATACCTTTCTAAAGCTTGATCTTGATTCTGATCTTTGTGATCTGTTTAAGGAGAGCTAATAACTAATAATGGTTTTGTTCCCCACTCCCTCTCACTCTAGATTTCGAAGTGGGAAGGGAGAGAAGGTCTTGGTTATTTGGAAAAGTAAAGTGAGTTACTTTCTCTCACTTTAATCTTATAAATTGATACAAATACAATAAATTATGCTGAGCTAGTTGCTGGATTGTTGTGATATAACCCACATGGCTGGTCAATATTAGGTCACCCACTCCCAATATGGCAAGATATACAAGCAACCTAATTAATAATACACTTAAGGGCAAAAATGTCATTTGGACTTTTATTTTAATGGCATAATGGACATTGTCCAAACCCTTAGGGTTTAGGATTTGGGTTAGGGTTTGCGGTTTGAAATATTTTAGGGTTTAAGATTTAACCCTTAACTTGCAAATTTAATTTCTGAGATTTTTGAATTTCGGTTTTCAAAATAGAAAATTAATATTTCTAAATTATAATTAGAGTTTTCTAATTAAATTAAAATTTACTAATCATAACTTAAATCTTACTAATTAGGATTAGAATTTCCTAATTAAAATCGCTAATTTAGTAATTAGGGTCGTAATTGGTCATTAGGGTTTATAACCCACGAATTAGGGTTTCTAATAGAAAAATAATTTTCCTAAATTAGAAATTAGATTTTGTAATTAGATTAGGGTTTCCTAATTACTTAGTCTTGAGAATTAGAATTAGGGTTTCCTAATTAACATTAAAAATATTAAATTAACAATTAGGCTTTCCCTAATTATAAATTAGGGTTTCTAATCCAGAAATTAGGGTTTTCAAAATGTGAAATTAGGGTTTGCTAATTAATTAAGCTTTACCCTAATTAATATTATAAATAATAGCACTTAAGCAATATAATAATCATTTACGTTCCCAAATTAGGGTTTAAATTTCGAATTAGGGTTTCAAATTCTCCGAACTAAAATTAGGGTTTTTAGAACCGGTTTCTAGAGTTTCTTATTAATCGTTAAGGTTTTCTAATCGAACGTTGACGTTCTTAATATATACTTAGGGTTTGTTACAGATATCAATTATCTGGTCAACCCTTGACCCTTAACCACACATTGTACACATATACAACTATATACACAGAACACATTCACTTATTCCTTAATCCTGAATAATTCACTTAAATCCTTCAGAGAATTTTGAAATCCTCAAAATTCATTCTTAAAAATATCAAACGCATACACTTATTTTCTGTCTAGGTTCTAATATTGAACCTTAAATCAATTAATTAGAATTTAAAAAATTTCCTAAATTCTCGGGTTGTCACATTCACCCATTCTTCCAAAAATTTCGTCCTCAAAATTTACCTTACACCTTACACCTTACACCATACTGCTTACACCATTCACACACATCATCACATGCTACCCAATACACCACACATAAGAGTAAAAATTTTCAAATTTTGCTGAGGAGTCATATAGACTATTTGTCTGTCATTTTCGCAAAGGTTTTATGGAAATTCATCCAAACCGTCATAACTTCTGAATACAAAGGGTGATTAACTTTGATATGTCTGATCGCCAAGTAATCTTGATTTTATCTATTTCTCTTCACTGCCATAGGCACAAAATTCTACCTCAGTCTTATTGGATTCCGGACCAAAACAATTTGGTTCGGGAAATTTCTTTCAATGAACACTTAGAGTTTTATAAATGTTTGTTTAGCTGAATCAATTAGCATAGACTCATATCAATAATTTAATTCAATCGAATTATTTAAGTGTAGCCAAACCCTGTTGGCAAATTAAATTTTATTAAAAATATTTTTGAGAATGACGTCATAATGTCATACTGTATTAACAGTCCGTTTGAGGATGCCGTCATCGAGTGACTTTGTCATAACACATCATACAATAGTGGAACGATAATTTTCAGATCGAATTCGCACTAAGTATTCCTGAATTTATAACTCTATCAACTTTTATCATCTCTGCACCAGGTTACATGGTACATTAGTGATAAATAAAATATTTTTTGATATTTCAAATCATTTGCGTCTAGCTGAAATAAGTAGCATAGACTATACTTTAAACCGTTTTAAAAATGATTACGAGTCTACATATTTTTATTTTTATTTTTAAGGCACATAGTGCGTATTTAGCTTGATGTCAAAATTTCGAAGTCTAACATAGCTAGGAGTTTTGGAAAACTTATGTCTTCACTAATTATCATTTGCTTAACAATCTATCTGTTCCTATAATCTTTAATACTCCATTTACACACAACTATACCCAATTCGTAAAACCACACTTATGAGTCCATAAATTGCCACAATCATATGAGTTTAAGAACTTTCTTAGTCAGACCTTTGGCGTCCAATCGCTGAGGGGTTCATAAACGTTTCATATAACTATGAATCAAGAATGTCACATAAGAATGAGTTTTAAAAACTCGTACTTAACCTTATACCCTCTACCTATGACCTATCTACCTGTTATACACATGAGAAAGGAATCACCCTCTTAACATGCATATATCAAATAGCGCGACATAAACATTTCAATGATTATCATTGCCAGAACTAAGTAGTTTTTACACCAAGTACAATTCCCCGCCCACACAAGGAATCATACAACTCAGCTGCCGACATAAATCCTCAATTGAATCCCCACCTAAAACTAACTCCCTTCTCAATACGAATTTCATTTAACTCGTATTCATAATCCTTTCCTGAATCTGTACCAATTCATAGTACAACTGACACCCAGCAATCTTGCTGTTAACTTTGCAATCATTCGCTTGATCCTTCTTCATACTATAACCTTATCCGATCACGGAGTGATCTCATCGTATATATTACGATTCATTTCTATATCTTGATCGTTTTTATTTTACGATCTCCTATCATTGTACTTTTAGTCTTTTAATCTCTTAGTCTCTATCTATTCTTCACTACTGTTCACTTTATTATCAGAGTTAGGGAACTCTGTATCTTTTATAACCCGCCGAGATTCGTCTTTGAATCTTACCGACCAACTAACTCTATGTGAGTTAGTACTTATCCTAATCACTGCGGTTATTAGTCTAAGGTATCACTACCCTAGGTTCATAACCTACAGCTTTGATACCAACTGTGGGGGGCCTGAATCCGAGGTCCCGAATCACCGCGAATCCGGTTCGATCATTCTATACAACTATTACTATTTGCGAAAGATATAAACATAAATTGTTTATACAATACATTTACACACTATTCCCCAAGGTCGAGTAACCTTAACTTAATACACATTCATAACTTATTTAACACATAACTTTATTATCAAACTACACTATTACAAAACTAATCGCACACATTAACTAAAGCTGGAACTGTCTTTAACCTTTCCTTGTATCCGACGCGTTAGTCTTAATCTGCAATGTTTATCATGATATAGCAAGGGTGAACATAAGATTGCCCAACAAGTTTAAGTTCAATAATTAATATAACGATATATCATGATTGAAAGAGTCTGAATAATAAGCTGGCTATAATTCAACAATATAATTGTGAACTAGCATGAACAAAATTTATGACTGAACAAGTATTATACATGAACAAATATATCTGAACCAACTAGTAATGAAGGTGATCAACCTTTCATACCTGACTTATATATGCAAAATGTACAGAGTACAATTCATGTCAACCAGCAATGATTAACCATAAGCTTATCCGAATGAAACAACTCTTAGTAGAGTTAAGTAAAAACAAACTTGCATGAACCGTTGATTACCGCAATGTAATTTATAATGCTTTATCTGAAGACCTAATATTAGTAATATAGATCTCCAATATTAGAATAATATCATCACAATATAATACTATTATATATATAGATATACATAGAATAACCTAAACACATAACACATAACCCTATCAGTCTACAACACACATAGGACTCGGTATCAAGTCAAACTATTATAGTCTGAGTTGACCCGACAAAATTCAAACGTCCCGACGGTTTAATCGGACAATTCTTTGAGTTTAAGTTCAATTAAACTCTGCCTAACACTTAATAGGTATCTTAGATAATTTCAATAATAGTCGAAATATTTTTCCAAATTTCATAATAATTTTTAAATAATTATTACCATTTATCTTCACATTTCAATCATTAAAAACGTATTTAAATGAATTAAATACCACATAAATCTTTTATTATTAATATTTATTTATTATCAAATATTAATGAAAATCATCACATAATATTATAATATATTTATAATATATCAAAGTATTTTAATACCTTAAAATCATATTTATATGATTTTTAAACGATTAAATTCATTATCTAATAATTGCTATTAATATTAAAATATTAATATTTTCATGACAAAGTATCAAAAGTTATATCTTATAACTTAAAATATTTTATAATACTTAAATCATGTTTATATGATTTATAAATCATAAATTCTATTTTTCTTTAATTTCTTTAATATATTTATTAAATAAACTAATTATCATTAATATTGATTAATTAATGAAATTCATCCTAAAATATTAAAAGTCACTTAAAATAACTTAAAATATTTTATTATAACATATTATAATTTTTCATGTATTTAAATCATTTTTAAATAATTTATTTAATATTATAATTACATAAATTAAATACCAATTATATTCCAAAAATATTAAATATTTATGAAATATTCTCTAAATAATTAAAAACTATTTTTCATAATTTAAAATATTTTTTCAGAATTTATTTGGTATTTTTAATAATTAAAAAACCATTTAATTCGATGTATTTAATTAAAATATTAATTTTAGAAATTATCTGTCGCTAAAGACGTTATAGGCGACATATCCGTCGCTAATAGTGTTCTTGGGCATGTTCTTCATCAAACCCAGATTTCTTGTCAGTCACTAAGGGGCTCGGTTTGACTAGCTTTTAAGCTATGATCCTAATGTTTTTTGGGCAGTTAATGATATCAATCACGTAGTATAAATGTAATACTACAAGATAATGCAACTGTAACGCCCGAGAATTTCAAATTTTCAATGAATTAAATTTTTATTTGATTATGTGGATTAAATGAATTTTATTGAGTTATTATATGAGTAAGATGTTCGAAGGTCGTTGTATGACCTAGAATGTGTAGATGTGGTTAGTATTCTGGCTTTGTGTTAGAATTAATTGTTGTGAATTATCAAGACGAGAACGAAGGTTTTCTGAGATTGTTTGCGAAAGAAAAACACTATTCATCCGATGACGTTCGGAGCTAGGGTTTGATTTTCTGAGAAACGCGTAATGTTAGAATATGATGATATTATGGAATATCCAATAATATTTTTCGTTATGGCAAACGAAGTTTTCGCCTGCGGACTTAAAACCTAAGGGTTTGTGAAAAAGGTTTCCGAAAGGGAAATGTAATGCGTATAGTCGTTTCGATTATTATACGTAAGGAATATGAGTATTATACTAGTATGTATACGAGTATGATATGAAGAATAGTACGAAGTATAATACGAGTATTATATGAATATTATACGAAGAGAATACGTGAATAATACACGTAGAATACGAATTGTATTATTAGAGTATGAGCTAAGGATTTTATCCAATCCAATTGGACTTGGATTAATAACAAGCCCAATGAATTAATTATACAAGCCCAAGTCAAGGCCCAATATAAGATTGGTTAAAGCCCAATATTTTTATGTCAAGCCCAATCCAAAAAGTAAACCGCGGGTCGAACCGGTGGGTCAAGGGATAGGTAAAACCCATGGGGATGACCCATGTGCAAGGTGGGCCGGCCACTTGGTGTGTAAGGCAAGTGTCACTTGGTCACCAAGTATTTTGCTTGGTGACAAAGTTGTAATTAAGTAAGGAGGTGGAAAATTGGACATTTTTGCCCTCATTTGGTTTTCTATAAATAGAAAGCTAAGAGTTGGATTTTTGTTGTTTTACAAAGTTTGTCCAACATATTTGAGAGAGAGAAAAGAGCTAGAATCCTATAATCCTTCTACTTCCAAGCAAACCAAAAGACGTTTATCAAGAACGTTAACTACTTCAAAGGTAAATTCCTATAAACCGTAATCTTCATCCTTTTCGATTTTTTTCTCATAGAAGAATCGTAGATGAGTGGAGAATGTTTATAGAGAAGATATAAGAATGCCTTTTAATGACCAAATCATTGATAGGTCATGACCAAATAGAAATCGTAAGTGTTTACGTGAGTTAAAACCATAGAAAGTCTTGAAAGTTAACTTAGTTATAATTGAACGTTTTGGAAACCATTGTATCTAAGATATGTGCATCTTGATTGGTTAGGATGTAGATATGAAGTCCATGGAGTATTCCATGTGATGTGGCTTAGAGAACATTAGTAACGAAGTTATGGCGTATTTTGCGGAAATAGACGTTAAACGTCGAAAATGCATAAAGTCCAGATTAAAGGTCAAAAGTTGCCGTGTGACTTGAAAATGTCGGTTTCCAATGTCAACACGTGAGATAAGGTAATTAAGAGTCGTTGGCGAAAGAATCGTCGCATTCCGACTTATAACGAAGAAAACAAGTATTGAACGGGCGAAAACGTTAAACGAAAGCTTAAAAACGAACTTAAATGTGAATTCCGAGTTAACGGATTCGAAAATATGAAATTCTTATATGAACACGTAAAGGATGTAATTCCTGACTTGTAGGAATTCGAATGGGTCAATTCGGATGTAAAACGAACAAATTAGGAAGCGGGAGTTTCGTTAAGAAACCAAATCTGTTTTGGCTAATCGGTGCACGAGATTCTACGTATGCAAATGCCAAAACCAGTACAAAGTGGTGGCGCCGCATCTCCAAACTTGGCCGAGTACCCTGCTAACTCGTGTCGCAGCGCCACTAATATACAAAGGGTGCCGCACCGCAGCGCCGGCAGTGGAAAAAAGTTGACCAAGTTAGGTTTAGTTCCCTTTTAAATGTAGACCTAAAGTAAGATGTTAAAGGTACTTAAAGTACATAATGAGACTTACTTTAAAAACACTTATAAGATGTTAATGTAAGAAGAATGGGCAAGGTTTAATGGAAATTAAATGAAGAACGCAAATACGTAATGAGTTAACAGTGAATGACGTTCAACATTGGTAATTAACCATTAATGATCGAATATCGGCTAACGACGTAAGAACGTTAATAAAACGTAACGAAGTATAGAAAGTCGAATCAACTTTAATAACGGAGTTAAAACAAGTAAGATATAAAAGAGAAAGAAGTTGGTTAGAACCGTAAAGTGAGTTTTTTTGATAACTAATTACAGTGTGCTATGTGAATGTATCATGTAGATCCTGTAAAGACTGTGAATAGTTGGAATATATATTTGAAGATGCTTGAAGGCAAGTCTTTCTTAACTCCTGTCTGACCTTCGTGTTAGCCAAGTTTTTACGTAATGCATGATATAAAATGTATGAATGGTAAATAGAAAAGAGTCGATGCCTATTTTATCCGGGCTAGACAAGTATTGAAGGATAGATTGAATTGGTTATAAATCTGTTGATATAGAACTGTTAACGTTATCCTATGCCAAGTATTTGGTACGGATGAGAAGGTAAGTTTATCTATGAACAAACAAAAGTATTTTCATCGATTAATCGATGGGCACGCGAGGTTGCCAAATGTTAAACGTAAATACGTTTAACGTAAGAGTGTTGATCAACATGTAAAGTACAATAAAGTCGATCACCTAAAAGTGCTCGTAAGTAAAGACGGTGGATGGCCTTAGTGCTTGGGATATCCTTTTCAAGTATGAAAACAAAAAGAGTATGTTCATGGTCTATCGACCCGGTTCATCATTCCTAAGCTATTATATATACTCGAAATTGTTGTAGTAGAAGTGTTAGTCAAATGATTCGGGATGCTTAGTAAATAATTGTTACGATATTGATATAAAGCATGTACTTCATCGATGTGATATTCATATGTTTTCGTTGTTAAGACTTGCTTTGAGCTAGTTATGCTCATTCGGCTTGAACCATATGTTTTGCGCTAAAGTTCGAAACTAATGAGAGAGTTCTATGAGAGATAAAGGCAAGGCTAAGATGGACAATTAATCGTCCTGTATTAGACTAGTATATTTGTATGTAATATACTTATGAAGAACAACGAATGTATTCGGTTATGAACCTGGGAAAGGATTTATTACAGATGTAATACAAAGATAGTAATTACACTCATTTTGTTGTTATTTCAATGGAATGATTGTATGAAATATAATATCGTGGAGCACCATCTGTCGGGTTAGAAGATACCCAGATTTGGGGGTGTCACATGTTGGTATCAAAGCATTAGGTTATAAAACTTAAGGGGGGGAAAGAACCTTAGGCTAATAACCTCGTAGGAAAGGAAGAGTCCGAAGAAAGCTAACTCGAGTCAAATGAGTTAATAAGGTATTGAGGAAACTCAGTACCAAAAGATTTAAAAGACGGAAAGTAACCCTAAATGGATTAAATGTGATTTGTGCTTATATTATTGTGTATTATGTACTAATCAATTTGTTATGTGTTATTGTAGATGTCAGTTGATAGCTTGATGTATAGGGAAATACATGTGATCAGCGAGGAGTCCATGAACCGACTTGAGACAGTACCTGTGCCTATAGCAGACATACCTGTAGTGATTCTAGAAGAGTCAGAGCCCGAGGAATATTACTCAGAGGAGGAATATTCGGAGGAGACCATGGGGATAACATCATATTTGAATATGATGATTGATGTGGAGGATTACATGGAGGTAACATCGATTAATACGGTGATGCCTGCCCTAAAGTCTACACCTACAGAGACTATGAGGGCAATGTACCTGTAAGACCCCAACTTTTATGAATAAAGAATAAATTTTTTGAATTATATTTTGAATATTATGGTATTGATTTGATATAATGTTATAGTTGTGGGTAATATTTATAAATTTTGCAAAGTACGCAAGTTGTTATATAATATTCGATTGGTTGGGGAATATTCGTTTTAACAGGGAATATTCGTACAACGACACAATCATTGGTGGACCCTAACGGAATTATTGTCGATTGAGAAAATGACAAAAAATACTTTATGAAAATAACTACGGAGGTGTTACTGTTAAAACCGTTAAACTAACTTAGGTAGTAAAAGTACAAAGATGTCAGCGTAGTTGCACAAAGAGAGTACACACGGTATTAATTATTGATGCTTACATGAGAAGTCACTCAGCTATACTCAATTATTGGTACAGTAATTGTTGTATCATATTTCTCATATTATTGATTCAATTATTGTTACAGTATCATCTGCATTATATGATATATTATTAAATCAATAATTGAGACGACAAAGTTATTCATATTATTATTTGCAATATTGAGAATGTCTAAAAGTTTCATCAAGGAGAGGTTTGGTCACCTAATCAAGGCTACCAATAAGGAGAAATCCTTATCGGAAAGCCCCCTCTTTCCTGGGAACGACCTGGTTATTAAATATTGTGAATTGTAATATTAATGATGAATAAGTTCGTGTTGATTAAAGATAAATTTTATAGTTCCATTGTGTTGGACTAATTTGTGTTAGTATAATTGATGTCTGGAGGATATATTTTTTAATTGGGTATTCGGGACACTTTTTGTGTCGGAGTACTATTCACGAGTTATTATTCATGAGTTACTATTCACGAGTTACTATTCACGAGTTACTATCCATGAGTTAGTATTCATGAGTTACTATTTACGAGTTACTATTCACGAGTTACTATTTACGGGGTACTATTCACCCTTAAGATATATTTATTTTCGGTCCAAATCATTTTTGGGTACAATATTATTCCATGAGGAGATGTGCTAATTTTTTAGACCCTTGGTTGAAGATATAATAGCAAATCAATATGGACCGCTGGTGGAAGTTATAATAGTAAATCAATATGGATCGCTGGTTTAAAGTTTTAATAGTAAATCAGTATGGACCGTTGTTTTAAGTTTTAATAGTAAACCAATCTGGATCGTCTATTTAAAGTAAATCAATCTGGACCGTTCATAAGTTAGTTCTTACGCGATCCATTCTTCTATAAATAGAAGCTCATTCCTTCATTATTTCTTTTAATTCATTTGAAACTCTAGAGAGAGAATTATAAGAGAACCTATAGAAAAGTATTTTGCTACTTCCCTACTCTTATATTCAGTTTCTTTTACGGTAAGGGATGTTATTTATTGTACTCATGAAGAGAACTTCTGTTATTCCATTATTTATTATTCTGTTGGAATAACCTGTATACGCGGGCTACCCTATACATGGTGACATTCTTCTAATATTCTGTTCTTTATTATTATTTGAATATCATATACGTCGCGTTTATCTTGGGACTGGTTCCATTATTTATTATTATAGAATAATATATCACATGTGCGTTTCTTACGAACACGGTTCCAATATTTATTATTCGCCGGAATATCTCGTATGCATGCGTTCTGTGGGACTGGTTCCATTATTTATTATTCCGTCGAATATCCCTGTTTTGCGCGTTTCTGTGGGACCGGTTCCATTATTTATTATTATTTGGAATATCCTCGTTGCATGCGTTTCTTGGGACCGGTTCCATCCTTTATTATTCTGTTGGAATAACTCGCCTGCAAGCGATCTATATGCATGCATGGTGATTTCTTTTGTTATTCAATTCTTTATTATACTTAGTTGGTTAAAACTTTGACTTCTATACCCATGAAATGAGTGGAATATCTTTGATATTTGCGCTTCATCCAGTATCTTTTCATGGAAATATTCTTCTGAGCATTTTTGAATTTTACTCTACAAAGCAGTATCATGTTGACAATTTGGACGTTATCAGTTCTTAGATAAATTAATTCTTGAACTTGTTTTATTGAATTCTTATATCATTGTCATCATCCTCATGTTTATATTTTGTTGAAAGTCATCTGTGGCCTGTAGTGCATAGATGGACTTGGTATGATTATGACCAGGGATTATTCGGTCTAATCATGACCGTAATGTTATAAATGATGTGATAAAAGACCTCATTGGCCCGTAGTGCATTGATGGACAGTTGTTGGCATGATCATGACCATTAATGAATACACGAATGTCCTTGGCCCGTAGTGCATGGATAATTTGTGGTCGTGATACTAAAGAATATCCTTGGTCAGTAGTGTCTTAAGGGTGATTCGATGATGTGGATTATTTATTAAGTCGAGTCCCAATGATAAAAGTGATGAAAAACCTTTTAAATCATAGAAGATAGTAGATTTTATTCCCTACTTGACTCTTCTAATGGATTGCTTGTTCCGCTGCAGTTAAACTTGATAATTATTATATTTTATCAGTTTAACACTGTTGCACGCTAACGATAAATTATTCTGCATTATCTTAGTCATAATATTTCTTATTGGGCTAGTTGAGCTCACCCTTTCTTTCACTTCGTTCTCTTGAAAAATGAGAACGAAAGTTGGGACTAGTCGGGGAACAGAGTGATGGTTCTAGATGGTACATTAGTAGTCCTCATTATTCTGTGAAATAGTGTGATAATAATTGTAATGAGGACTCCTTTTGAGTTTGTATAATCTCTAGTAGACAATATTTGTATTCAAACTCACAATTTATGTTTTGTCGTATTGTACACAACAGTTGTATTTGAATCTCATACCATGTTTTTCGCTTTACTCAAAATGGGTGATGTATACCTAATTTTGGGGCGTCCATTATTAGTATCAAAGCTTAGGGATATGATCCCTGGCTAAGATGTAAGAATAGAACTAGGAGGGGAGAGACGGGGAATTCCTTCGTTAGTATGACCTACCTAAGTTTTTTTTTGTGGTATTTAATTGGTCGGTCAGAATATAGAGATAATATGTTACATGTCAATTAACCTTTTGTTTTGTGGCAGTATTTGAAAATGACATCTGAGAATGTTGAGAATAGCAATGGAGCACAGGCGACCGTTGATTCACCACATATCAATAATCAGGATAATGTGCATCAGGAAGGCGATAATCCTCATGCAAATAACAATACTAACCAAATGATGAATGATGGAATGTTCAGAGGCTATATGAAATTCATGCAACATTAGGCGAGAGCAGCTCCTGTCCAAAATGTAGGTGGAAACACTGGAAACTCTCGGACGGTCACCGCTAAACAGTTCAAGGAGCTGGGACCACCGGAGTTTATCGGAGAGCCAAAACCACTTAAGGCGGAAGCATGGATAAAGCAGATCACCAAGATATTTGATGTCTTGGGATGCTCCGAGGAGAAAAAGGTTTCCTTTGCCGCCTTTATATTGCGAGGAGAGGCAGATTACTGGTGGGAATCGGTAAAGCGTACTCAACCTGCCGCACTGAAGATGTCTTGGGAAAAGTTCCAAGAACTATTCAACGATAAGTACTTTCTCGAAAGTATTCGTCATATAAAAGAGGTAGAATTCATCAAGTTGAAGCAAAATAATATGACCGTGTCGCAGTTCGAAGCCAAGTTTGCCGAGTTATCCCGGTTTGCGTCCCACTTGGTGGATAATGAAAAGAGAATGATGCGGATGTTTTTAAGAGGTTTGAAGCCGGAGATACGTCAACATCTTATTTCTCATAAACTGTGTTTGTATTCAGATGTTGTAAATAGGGCTCAGTTAGTGGAGCACGAAAATGAGTCAACGCAACCAAAGGAGAGCAGTTATCGAAGCGGTGACAACAAGCATGGAGGGAATCAACAGGCCAGAAATGGTAACCACTTCCGTGGTAATCAGGGCCAAAATAATAAGAATGGACATTTCAAGAAGAGGAGATTCAACAATGATGGAAGGACGTCAGCACCAGCACTCGTTGTTAAGGAAGGAGAACGACCACCTATCATATGCTTCAAATACGGAGGGGAAGGACACATCAGTCCAAACTGTGCGATGTCGTCCAAAGCATGTTATAATTGTGGAAGAGAAGGTCATTTAGCCCGATTTTGTCGTTCACCGAAGACAAGTTCAGCTAGGATGGAGGCACCAAAGGCCGTCCCAGAAAAGTCAAAGTCGGTAGTGCAAGGGAGAGTGTTTGTTGTGACCTCCCAGAAAGCAAGGAACCCGAATGAGGTCATCACGGGTAAGCTTATCATAAACTCTAGCGAAGTCTATACTTTATTTGATACCGGTTTTACCCATTCTTTTATTTCTCCTACTTGCGCTCAACGATTAAATTTGACTCCGGTGAAATTAGACTTTGACTTAGCTGTGGAAACTCCGTTAGGAGAAACCTTCATTACATCCACTATTTATAAGTCTTGTTTGGTTCAAATCGGTAACCGCACATTACCTGTCGATTTTATTTCTTTAAAAATACTTGCGTTTGACGTAATTCTAGGGATTGATTGGTTAAATACACATCATGCAAGAATTGATTATTTTCGTAAGGTTGTTAGTTTTCATATTCCTAATCAACCTATTATACGAATTCAAGCGACCAAACCATTAAAATCAATCACGGTCATTTAAAGCCATAAAGCTATTCGTTTATTGAAAAACGGATGTCAAGCTTTCTTAGCTCATGTCACATATTTAAACAAAAATACGTCAGTTTTGAACGATATTTCTATTGTTAATAGATTTCCTGACGTATTCCCTGAAGAACTTCCTGGCCTACCCCCAGAGCGTGAAATTGAATTTTGTATCGACCTTGAACCTGGTACAAAACCCATTTCCAAAGCCCCATATCGAATTGCTCTTATTGAACTTCAGGAGTTAAAGACCCAATTGCAGGAATTGTTAGACATTGGTTTCATTCGTCCTAGTACGTCTCCTTGGAGTGCTCCTGTTCTATTTGTGAAGAAGAAAGATGGGAGTATTTGACTTTGTATTGATTATCGAGAGTTGAATCATGTCACCATCAAAAATAGGTACCCATTGCCACGTATTGATGACCTATTTGACCAGTAGCAAGGAGCGAAATTCTTTTCAAAGATTGATCTTCATTCCGGATATCACCAATTGAAGATTAGAACAGATGACATTCCAAATACGGCTTTCAGAACTCGATACGGGCATTATGAATTCCTAGTCATGTCCTTTGGATTGACTAATGCTCCTGTTGCCTTCATGGATATGATGAACCGAGTATTCAAGGAATATTTGGATCACTTTGTGGTCGTCTTTATTGATGACATCCTTATTTATTCTAAAAGTCGTGAAGATCATGAGCAACACTTGAGGCTGACACTCCAAAAGCTTCGTGAATACAAGCTTTATGCCAAGTTGAAGAAATGCGAGTTCTAGCTTGAGGAAGTAGCATTCCTTGGGCACGTAGTATTAAGTCATGGAATATCTGTTGACCCGACAAAGATTGAAGCTATTCAAAGCTGGGAACAACCTAAATCAGTGACCGAAGTACGTAGCTTTCTCGGTTTAGCTGGTTATTATCGGAGATTCGTGGAAGGATTTTCTCGAATCGCTACTCCATTAACTCGGTGACTTCGTAAATATACAAAGTTGGTTGGAGCGAAGAATGTGAGAAGAGTTTTCAAGAACTCAAGAGGAGACTCATTTAAGACTGTTCGACAATACCATACGGTTCGGAGGGATTTGACATCTACAAAGATGATGCTTCGTGCAAAGGGTTGGGATGTGTTCTCATGCAACATGGGAAAGTCATAGCCTATGCCTCAAGACAACTCAAAGAATATGAGAGGAATTATCCTACTAATGATCTATACTTAGCATTTGTTGTCTTTCAAGACTTAAAATTTGGAGGCATTACTTGTATGGGGAGAAAGTGGAGATCTTTACGGATCATAAAAGCCTCAAATATTTCTTCACTCAAAAGGAACTCAACATGCAACAACGACGTTGGCTTGAACTGTTGAAAGATTATGATCATACCATCCAATACCATCCTGGAAAAGCGAACGTGGTAGCTGACGCATTGAGTAGAAGATCATATGCAAGTACGAGTGCGATATTGTCAACGCAAATGCCCATTTTGTGTTACTTGCAAAGGATGGAGATAGAGTTAAAAACTCCAGGGACCCATGTGATGATGGCAAATATACGAGTAGAACTGACTTTAATTGATAAAGTTAAAGTCACTTTCAAGCTACTGTAATCCGAAATGATGCGTATAATGAAGAAAGTGCAAGAAGGTGATATGCCGGAAGCAAGAATCGATGAAGAAGGAATACTTTGAGTCAACTCCAGACTTTGTGTTCCTAACGACCCTGATTTAAAGTATAAAATCATGATGGAGACACACAACACACCATTTACAATCCATCCTGGGAGTACTAAAATGTATCATGATCTTCGACATACATTTTGGTGGAGCAATATGAAGAGAGAGATAGCGGAGTTTATCTCAAGGTGTTTAACTTGTCAACGAGTCAAGGCGGAGCATCAAGTACCAAAAGGTCCATTGAAACCACTTGAAATTCTAGAATGGAAGTGGGAGCACAATACCATGGATTTCGTTACCGGTCTTCCTAAGGTTTCTCAAGGCATAGATGCGATTTGGGTCATTGTTGATAGATTGACCAAGTCCGCTCATTTCTTACCGATACGAGAAACTTATACACTTGAACGTCTTGCTCGTATGTATATAAACGAGATTGTAAGACTGCATGGTATGCCGGTATCCATAGTTTCTGATCGAGACCCAAGATTCACTTCACAATTTTGGGTTAGTTTGTAAAAAGCTATGGGTACAGACTTACAATTTAGCTCGACATATCATCCTCAGACGGACAGACAGTCGGAGAGGACTATTCAAACTCTTGAAGATCTATTAAGACTCTGTGTCCTTGACTTCAAGGGAAGTTGGGACAAGTTCTTACCATTGGTGGAGTTTTTCTACAACAACAGTTATCAAGCAAGTATTGGCATGGCTCCATTTGAAGCGTTGTATGGAAGAAAGTGTCATTCTTCAGTATGCTGGGATGAGGTGGGTGAAGCAACGTTGTTGGGATCAGAGTTGGTACGTATGACTACAGAAAAGATTCAAACGATCCGATAACGTATAAAAACTTCACAAGATCGACAGAAGAGTTATGCTGATCTTCATCGAAAGGACGTAGAATTCGATATTGGAGATCATGTGTTGTTACGTGTTGCTCCATGGAAAGGAGTTACGAGATTTGGAAAGAGAGGAAAGCTCAATCCTCGGTTCATTGGCCCATTTTTATTTCTTGAGCGAGTGGGAACTGTGGCCTATAGACTCGCCTTACCGCCGAGTATATCTCGTATTCATAATGTTTTTCACATATCTATGTTACGTAAATATGTGAAAGACCCAAACCATATTATTGAGTTAGAACCAGACGAGATAGAGGAAGATTTAACGTATGAAGAGTTACCTGTTAAAATCTTGGATAAGAAGGATCATGTTCTACGCTCTAAGGTTATACCTCAAGTCAAAGTTTTTTGGAGAAACCACGATGTGGATGTAATGACATGGAAGTTAGAATCTGAGATGAAGTCAAAGTATGCTTATCTCTTCGACATACTAGGTATGTACCCTAATTTCGAGGACGAAATTTCAGAAGAAGGGGAGGTTGTAAGACCCCAACTTTTATGAATAAAGAATAAATTTTTCAAATTATATTTTGAATATTATGGTATTAATTTGATATAATGTTATAGTTGTGGGTAATATTTATAAATTTTGCAAAGTACACAAGTTGTTATATAATATTCGATTGGTCGGAGAATATTCGTTTTAACAGGGAATATTCATACAACGGCACAATCATTGGTGGACCCCACAACGGAATTATTGTCGGATTGAGAAAACGACAAAAATACTTTATGAAAATAACGACGGAGGTGTTACCGTTAAAACTGTTGAACTACCCGGTAGTAAAAGTACAATAATGTCGGCGTAGTTGCACACGTAAGAGCTTTACGGTATTGATTATTGATGCTTTACGTGAGAAGTCACTCATTATACTCAATTATTGCTACGATAATTCTTTGCATCATATTTCTCATATTATTGATTCAATTATTGTTACAAAGATTATCATCACGCATTATATGATATATTATTAAATCAATAATTGAGACGACAAAAGTTATTCATATTATTGTTTGTAATATTGACAATGTCTAGAAGTTACATCGAGGAGAGATTTGGTCACCTAATTGCGCGACAATAAGGAGAAATCCTTATCGGAAAGCCCTCTATTTCCTGGGAACGACCCAGTTATTAAATATTGTGAATTATAATATTAATGATGAATAAGTTCGTGTTGATTAAAGATAAATTTTATAGTTCCATTGTGTTGGACTTATTGGTGTTAGTATAATTGATGTCTGGAGGATATATTTTTCAATTGGGTATTCGGGACACTTTTCGTGTCAGAGTACTATCCATGAGTTACTATTCATGAGTTACTATTCACGATTTACTATTCACAAGTTATTATTCATGAGTTACTATTCACGAGTTACTATTCATGAGTTACTATTCACGGGGTACTATTCACCCGTAAGATATATTTATTTTCGGTCCAAATCATTTTTGGGTACAATATTATTCCATGAGGAGATGTGCTAATTTTTCAAACCGTTGGTTGAAGATATAATAGTAAATCAGTATGGACCGCTGGTGAAAGTTATAATAGTAAATCAATATGGATCGCTGGTTTAATGTTTTAATAGTAAATCAGTATGGACCGTTGTTTTAAGTTTTAATAGTAAACTAATCTGGATCGTCTGTTTAAAGTAAATCAATCTGGACCGTTCATAAGTTTGTTACTATGCAGTCCATTCTTCTATAAATAAAAGCTCATTCCTTCATTATTTCTTACGAATTCACTGAAACTCTGGAGATAGAATTATAAGAGAACCTATAGAAAAGTATTTTGATACTTCCCTACTCTTATATTCAGCTTCTTTTACGGTAAGGGATGTTATTTATTTTACTCATGAAGAGAACTTCTGTTATTCCATTATTTATTATTCTGTTGGAATAACCTGTATACGCGGGCTACCCTATACATGGCGACATTCTTCTAATATTTCGTTCTTTATTATTCTGTCGAAATATCATCTCGTCATGTACGATTACATGGGACTGGTTCCATTATTTATTATTCGTTAGAATATCACATTCGTGCATTTACGGGACTGGTTCCATTATTTATTATTACGCCGGAATATCACATGCATGCGTTCTGGTGGGACTGGTTCCATTATTTATTATTACGTCGGAATATCACATGCGTGCGTTACTTGGGACTGGTTCCATTATTTATTATTTCGCCGAGAATATCTTGTGTGTGCGTTCTGCTGGACCGGTTCCATTATTTATTATTCTGTCGGAATATCCTGTCTGTGCGTTTACGCCGGACCTGGTTCCATCCTTTATTATTCTGTTGGAATAACCTGCATGCGGTCTATCGCATGCATGGTGATTTCTTTTGTTATTCCATTCTTTATTATACTCAGTTGGTTAAAACTTTGACTTCTATACCCATGAAATTAGTGGAATATCTTTGATATTTGTGCTTCATCCAGTATCTTTTCATGGAAATATTCTTCTGAGCATTCTTGAATTTTACTCTACAAAGCAGTATCATGTTGACAATTTGGACGTTATCAGTTCTTAGATAAATTAATTCTTGAACTTATTTTATTGAATTCTTATATCATTGTCATCATCCTCATGTTTATATTTTGTTGAAAGTCATCTGTGGCCTGTAGTGCATAGATGAACTTGGTATGATTATGACCAGGGATTATTCGGTGTAATCATGACCGTAATGTTACAAATGATGTGATAAAAGTCCTCATTGGCCCGTAGTGCATTGATGGATAGTTGTTGGCATGATCATGACCATTAATGAATACACAAATGTCCTTGGCCTGTAGTGCATGAATAATTTGAGGTTGTGATACTAATGAATATCCTTGGCCGTAGTGCAGGGGTGATTCGATGATGTGCATTATTTATTAAGCTGAGTCCCAGCGATAAAAATGATGAAAAACCTTTTGAATCATAGAAGATAGTAGATTTTATTCCCTACTTGACTCTTCTCATGGATTGCTTGTTCCGCTACAGTTAAACTTGATAGTTATTATATTTTATCAGTTTAACACTGTTGAAGGCTAACGATAAATTATTCTGCATTATCTTAGTCATAATATTTATTACTGGGCTAGTTGAGCTCACCCTTTCTTTCATTTGTTCTCTTGAAATGAAGGCGAACGAATGGGACTAGTCGGGGAACAGAGTGATGGTTCTAGATGGTGCATTTGTAGTCCTCATTATTCTGTGAAATAGTGTGATAATAATTGTAATGAGGACTCCTTTTGAGTTTGTATAATCTCAGTAGACAATATTTGTATTCAAACTCACAGTTTATGTTTTGTCGTATTGTACACATGAGTTGTATTTGAATTATGTACCATGTATCTGACGACTCAAGATGGGTGATGTATACCTAATTTTGGGGGCGTCGCAGTACCTCTCAGTGCTTGACCGTAACGTGCAACTGCACAATATGGTGCAGCACCAGAAGGAAAAGATCAGTGATCTCTATGGGGCAAAAGAGTCTGCAGAGTCAGACTATGAGATAGAGCATGATGAGAAAGTGCTCATGACTGACAAGGCCCAGGACTATAAGAACGAGGTCATAGAACTTCGCAAGAAACTGGTTGAAAAAGACCAGAAGATAGCATGATTGTCATATATAAATGATAGTGCGCACGAGGATTTCAAGCTTAAGATAGCTTGTTATTCTATTGTGTCGGGACAGACTCGACATACTATAAGTCGGGATATTGTGTCGATTTTGGCAAACCAGAAGCATGAGAATGCTGTTAAGCAATATTAGGAGTAGTATAGTGAATACTTTTGTGTAGTGACGTAAAACCCTCTTTTGTATAATTAAAGGGTAGTCTTTTTGTAAATCCCAATTTTTGTAGAAGTCAATCGCGGGATGTATATGTAATAGCTTTTGGGCTATGTAAAACAACTTGTAAATAGTTTTGAACTATGAAGAAGCATTTTAATATTAGAAAGTTTTTATTTTGAATTGCTTTGTTGAGTATGAGTTATTGTCCAATTGTTTGACGACTAATAACGAAGTAAGTAAATGAGTAATAACGGAACTTTATTTATTTAATCGTAAATGCCGCCAAGAAGAAGACAACATAACCAAGAGGCGTAAATCGCATAATGATAATGAGGGGCCCCTAATAACCCATCGCAGGAGTTCGTTAATTTATTAACTAATTTGCATTTAACCAAGTTGGGGTAGAGCACCCATGAGACCTAGAAGTAGCTTTAACGACTACTTTTAAGGAATTTAAAAGTGTAGGTCCACCCGAATTTAAGGGAACAACGAACCCAATGGAGGCCCATACATGGGTCAAGGAAATAGAGAAGACGTTTGTTAGTACAAACGTAGCTGAGGTGCAAAAGACCTCTTTTGCAACCTATATGATGAAGGGGGAAGCCACTCTTTGGTGGGAGGCTCACTGGGGTGAAATTGAGCTAAGTCGTTACATGGGAACAGTTTAAAAAGGTATTCTTCGAGAACTATTTCCCTACTAGCATGCAAGGGAGAATGGAGATTAAGTTCTTAGAAATTAAGCAGGGGGACATGACTTTTCCCCAATACGCTGCCAAATTCAATGAATTGTCAAGGTTCGCTCCACACCAAGTGGACTTGGAGGAGAGGAAGGCTCGTAGGTTTGAGCAGGGCCTAAAACCCTGGCTGTAAGACCCCATCTTTTATAAATAAAGATGATTTTTTCTATAAATATTATTTTTGAATATTATGGAATAAATTTGATATAATGTTATAGTTGTGGGTAATATTTATAAATTTTGCAAAGTATTCAAGTTGTTATAAAATATTCGTTTGGTCGGGGAATATTCTTTTTGTTAGGGAATATTCGTACAATGGCTCAATCATTGGTGGACCCCACAACAGAATTATTGTCGGATTGAGAAAACGACAAAAATATTTTATAAAAATAACGACGGAGGTGTTACCGTTAAAAGCATTGAACTACCCGGTGGTAAAAAATGCGATGTCTGGCAGAGTTGCGTAGTAGCACTTACGGTATTGATTATTGATGCTTACGTGAGAAGTCACTCATTTATGCTCAATTATTGCTACGAGAATTCTTCGCATCATATCTCTTATATTATTGATTCAATTATTGTCACAAGATCATCTCGTATAATATGTTATAGTATTAAATCAATAATTGAGGCGACAAGTTATAAATGATTAATAATTGTTGAAAGATTAAATATGTGTTGATGAAAAAAAAATGATTTGTGGTAAGTTTGATTATTTTATGGGGGCTCATATGTCATCATCTAAGAGTCTCTTCGTCGATAGTAATTACCTTCGTCGATAGTAATTACCCTTGTGAATAGTATTTACCTTCGTCGATAGTAATTACCTTCGTCAATAGTAATTACCCTTGTGAATAGTATTTACCTTCGTCGATAGTAATTACCCTTGTGAATAGTATTTACCTTCGTCAATAGTATTTACCTTCGTTAATAGTAATTACCTTTACCAGACGTCGAACCACTTGTCGTTTCACATTACAGGCGTCGAACCACTTGTCGTTTCACATTACAGGCGTCAAACCAGTCGTCAAGCCACTTGCCTTTTCACTAAGGTGCTAAGCTAGAAATCTTCTATAAATAGAGGCCTAGGGCTTCATTATTTTGCATTTAATTCATTCAAGCTATAGAGAGAGAAAATATAGAGAGAATAAGAGAGAAAGAAGAAGAGTATTTTGTTACTACACTGCTGTAGTATTCAATCTTCTACCAAATGTAAGGGGTGTTATTCTTTCTTATTCATGAAGAGAATGATAGGGATAATTTGTTACATGTCAATTAACCTTTTGTTTTGTGGCAGTATCTGAAAATGACATCTGAGAATGTTGAGAATAGCAATGGAGCTTGAGCGATTGTTGATTCACCACATATCAATAATCGGGATAATGTGCATCGAAGGCGACAATCCTCATGCAAAACAACAACAACGACCAAATGATGAATGATCAAATGTTCGGAGGCTTTATGCAATTTATGCAACAAAGAAACGAGAGCGACTCTGTCCAAAACGTAGGTGGAAACACGAAAACTCTCGAGGTGGTCACCGCTAAACAATTCATGGAAATTTGGGACCACCGGAGTTTAAGGAGAGCCAAAACCACTTCGGCGGAAGCATGGATAAAGCAGATTACCAAGATATTTGATGTCTTGGGATGCTCCGAGGAGCAAAAGGTTCCCTTCTTGCGCCTTTATGTTTGCGGAGAGGCAGATTCTTGGTGGGAATCGGTAAAAGCGTACTCAACTTCTTTGTCTTGAAGATATCTTGGGAGAAGTTCAGAGTCATTCAACGACAAATACTTTCACGAAAGTATTCGCCACATGAAGGAGGTGGAATTTATCTAGTTGGAACAAAATAATATGACCGTGTCGCAATACGAGGCAAAATTTGCGGAGTTATCACGGTTTGCGTCCCACTTGGTGGATAATGAAGAGAGAATGGTGCGAATGTTTTTAAGAGGTTTGAAGCGGGAGATACGTCAATATCTTATTTCTCATAAAGCGTGTTTGTATTCAGATGTTGTAAATAGGGCTCAGTTAGTGGAACGCGATAATGAGTCAACACAACTAAAAGAGGCGTACGGCAAAATTATAATACCTGGGAGAGTAGTCATCAAGCGGTGACAACAAGCGTGGAGGAATCAACGGGCGGATATGGTAACCACCGGTGGTAATTAGGGCCAAAATAATAAGAATGGACATTTCAAGAAGCGAGAGATTCAACAATGGTGGAAAGGCGTCGACCAAAGCACCCATTGTTAAGGAAGGAGAAAGACCACCTATCATATGCTTCAAATGCGGAGGAGAGGGACACATCGATCAAAGCTGCGTCATGCCAGTCAAAGCATGTTATAATTGTGGAAGAGAAGGTCACTTAGCTCGATTTTGTCGTTTCATCAAGACAAATTCAGCTAGGATGGAGGCACCAAAGGCCATCCCGGAAAATTCAAAACACAGTAGTGCAAGGAGAGCGTTTGTTGTGACTTCCCAAAGAGCAAGGAATCCGAATGAGGTTATCACGGGTAAGCTTATCATAAACTCTAATGAAGTCTATACTTTATTTGATCTGGGTTCTACCCATTCTTTTATTTCTCCTACTTGCGCTCATCGATTAAATTTGACTCAGGAGAAATTAAACTTTGACTTATCTGTGGAAACTCCGTTGGGAGAAACCTTCATTACATCCACTATTTATAAGTCTTGTTTGGTTCAAATCGGTACCTCACATTACACCGTCGATCTTATTTCATTAAAAATACTTGCATTTGACGTGATTCTAGGGATTGATTGGTTAACTACTTATCATGCAAAAATTGATTGTTTTCGTAAGGTTGTTAGCTTTCATATTCCTAATCAACCTATTATGCTAATTCAAACGACCAAACCATTAAAATCAATCACGGTCATCTCAAGCCATAAAGCTATTCGTTTATTGAAAAACGGATGTCAAGCTTTCTTAGCTCATGTCTGATTTAAATAAAAATACGCCGGTTTTAAACGATATTCCTATTGTTAATAAATTTCTGACGTATTCCCAGAAGAACTTCCGGCCTACCCCGTGAGCGTGAAATTGAATTTTGTATCGACCTTGAACCCAGTACAAAACCTATTTCCAAAGCCCCATATCGAATGGCTCTATTGAACTTGAGGAGTTAAAGACCCAACTGCGCAGGAATTGTTAGACATTGGCTTTATTAAATCCTAGTACTTCTCCTTGGGTGCTGCTCATTTCTATTCGTGAAGAAGAAAGATGGGAGTATGCGACTTTGTATTGATTATCGGGAGTTGAATCACGTCACCATCAAAAATAGGTATCCATTGCCACGTATTGATGACTGTTTGACGATTGCAAGGAGCCAAATTCTTTTCAAAGATTGATCTTCGTTAGGATATCACCAATTGAAGATTAGAACCGATGACATTCCAAATACGACTTCCGGAACTCGATGACGGGCATTATGAATCCCTAGTCATGTCCTTTGGATTGACTAATGCTCTTGCTGCCTTCATGGATATGATGAACCGAGTATTCAAGGAATATTTAGATCACTTTGTGGTCGTCTTTATTGATGACATCCTTATTTATTCCAAAAGCCGTGAAGATCATGAGCAACACTTGAGGCTGACACTCCAAAAGCTTCGTGAATATAAGCTTTATGCCAAGTTGAAGAAATGCGAGTTCTGGCTTAAAGAAGTAGCATTCCTTGGGCACGTGGTATCAAGTCATGGAATATCTGTTGACCCAATGAAAGATTGAAGCTATTCAAAGTCGGGAACAACCTAAATCGATGATAGAAGTATGTCGCTTTCTAGGTTTATTTGGTTATTATCGGAGATTCGTGGAAGGATTTTCTCGAATCGCTATTCCATTGACTCAGTTGACTCGGAAAGATACAAAGTTCGGTTGGAGCGAAGAATGTGAGAAGAGTTTTCAAGAACTCAAGAGGAGACTTATTTCAAAGACTGTTCGACAATACCATCCGGCTCGGAGGATTTGTCATCTCATGATGATGCTTGAGGCAAAGGGTTGGGATGTGTTCTCATGCAACATGGAAAAGTAATAGCCTATGCCTCTCGACAACTCAAAGAATATGAGAGGAATTATCCTACTCATGATCTAGAGTTGGCGGTTTATTATCTTTGCACTTAAAATTTGGAGGCATTACTTGTATGGGAGAGAGTGGAGATCTTTACGGATCATAAAAGCCTCAAATATTTCTTCACTCAAAAGGAACTCAACATGCGACAACGACGTTGGCTAGAACTGTTGAAAGATTATGTTCATACCATCTAATACCATCCTGGAAAAGCGAACGTGGTAGTTGACGCATTGAGTAGAAAATCATATGCAAGTACGAGTGCGATGTTGTCAACGCAAAGGCCCATTTTGTGTGACTTGCAAAGGATGGAGATAGAGTTAAAGACTCCAGGGACGCATGTGATGATAGCGAGTATACGAGTAGAACCGACTTTAATCGATAAAGTTAAAGCTACTCAAGCTACAGACCTGGAGCTGATGCGTATGAGGAAAAAAGTGCAAGAAGGTGCTATGCCGGAAGCAAGAATCGATGAAGAATGAATACTTTGAGTCAACTCCAGACTTTGTGTTCCTAACGACCCTGATTTAAAGTATAATATAATGATGGAGGCGCACAACACACCATTTGCAATCCATCCTGGGAGTACCAAAATGTATCATGATATTCGTCATACATTTTGGTGGAGCAATATGAAGAGAGAGATAGTATTTGTTTATCTCAAGGTGTCTAACTTGTCAACGAGTTAAAGCGAGCATCAAGTACCAAAAGGTCCATTGCAACCACTTGAAATTCCAGAATGGAAGTGGGAGCACATGACCATGGATTTTCGTTCGGTCTTCCTAAAGTTTCTCAAGGCATTGATGCGATTTGGGTCATTGTTGATAGATTGACCAAGTCGCTCATTTCTTCGAAATCTGAAACTTATACACTTGAACGTCTTGCTCGTATGTACATAAGCGAGATTGTAAGATCGCATGGTATCGGTATCCATAGTTTACGATCGAGACCCAAGATTCACTTCACGATTTTGGGTTAGTTTGCAAAAAGCTATGAGCACAGACTTACGATTTAGCTCTAAGATATCATCCTCGAGACGGACGGACGATCGGAGAGGACTATTCAAACTCTTGAAGATCTATTAAGACTCTGTGTCCTTGATTTCAAGGGAGTTGGGACAAGTTCTTACCATTGGTGGAGTTTTCCTACAACAACAGTTATCAAGCAGAAGTATTGGCATGGCTCCATTCGAGCGTTGTATGGAAGAAAGTGTCGTTCTCGGTATCTTTGGGATGAGGTGGGTGAAGCAGCGTTGTTGGGACCCGGAGTTGAATACGTATGACTACGGAAAAGATTCAAACGATCAAACAACGTATAAAAACCTCACAAAATCGACAAAAAGTTATCTTGATCTTCATCGAAAGGGCGTGGAATTCGATATAGGAGATCATGTGTTGTTAAGAGTTGCTCCATGGAAAGGAGTTACAAGATTTGGAAAGAGAGGAAAACTTAATCCTCGATTCATCGGTCCATTTTAATCCTCGATCGAGTAGGAAGCTGTGGCCTATAGACTGCTTTTACGCGCCAAATATGTCTCGTGTTCATAACGTTTTCACATATCTATGTTACGTAAATATGTGAAAGACCGAACCATATTATTGAGTTAGAACCAGGATGAAATAACGGAAGATTTGGCGTATGAAGAGGTTCTGTTCAAATTTTGGATAAGAAGGAACATATTCTACGCTCCAAGGTTATACCTCAAGTCAAAGTTTTGTGGAGGAACCACGATGTTGAGGAAATGACTTGGGAGTTAGAATCTGAAATGAAATCAAGGTATCCTTACCTCTTGACATACCAGTCACGTACCCTAATTTCGAGGGCGAGAAATTTCATAAGAAGGGAGGTTGTAAGACCCCGTCTTTTATAAATAAAGATGATTTTTCTATAAATATTATTTTGAATATTATGGAATAAATTTGATATAATGTTATAGTTGTGGGTAATATTTATAAATTTTGCAAAGTATGCAAGTTGTTATAAAATATTCGTTTGGTGGGGAATATTCTTTTTGTTAGGGAATATTAAATGACAATGGCTCAATCATTGGTGGACCCCACAATGTAATTATTATGTCGGATTGAAAACGACAAAAATATTTTATAAAAATAACGACGGAGGTGTTACCGTTAAAAGCTGTTGAACTACCCGGTGGTAAAAGTACGTGAATACGCGTGAGTTGCGTAGTAGCACACGATATTGATTATTGATGCTTACGAGAAGTCACTCATTTATGCTCAATTATTGCTACAGTAATTGCTGCATCATATCTCTTATATTATTGATTCAATTATTGTCACAATTATCATCATCGTATAATATGTTATAGTATTAAATCAATAATTGAGACGACAAGTTATAAATGATTAATAATTGTTGAAAGATTAAATATGTGTTGATGAAAAAAAAATGATTTGTGGTAAGTTTGATTATTTTATGGGGGGCTCATATGTCATCATCTAAGAGTCTCTTCGTCAATAGTAATTACCTTCATCAATAGTAATTACCCTTGTGAATAGTATTTACCTTGGTCGATAGTAATTACCTTCGTCGATAGTAATTACCCTTGTGAATTGTATTTACCTTCGTCGATAGTAATTACCCTTGTGAATAGTATTTACCTTCGCCAATAGTATTTACCTTCGTTAATAGTAATTACCTTTACCAGACGTCGAACCACTTGTCGTTTCACATTACAGTGGTCGAACCACTTGTCGTTTCACATTAAAGCGTCAAACCGATTCGTCGAGCCACTTGCCTTTTCACATAAGGTGCTAAGCTAGAAATCTTCTATAAATAGAGGCCTAGGGCTTCATTATTTTCACGAATTCATTCAAGCTATAGAGAGAGAAAATATATAGAGAATAAGAGAGAAAGAAGAAGAGTATTTTGTTACTTTACCGCTCTGCTGCGATATTCAATCTTCTACCAAATGTAAGGGGTGTTATTCTTTCTTATTCATGAAGAAGCTGTTGTTATTCCATTGCTTATTATTCTACATTGGAATAACTTTGTATAATGGTTTACCCTATACTTGGTGGCATTCTTCTATTATTATACATTGGAACATCACATTCGTGTGTTTTACAGGACTGGTTAAAATCTTTATTATTACATTGGAACATCTTTATCATGTGTTTTACTTTGGACTGGTTCCGTCTTTATTATTCATTGGAACATCACATGCATGTGTTTTACACGGACTGGTTAAAATCTTTATCATTACATTGGAATATCCTATCGTGTGTTTTTACATCGGATCTGGTTCCATCTTTATTATTCATTGGAACATCCCGTGATTGTGAATTTCACACGACTTTGGTTCCGATTATTTATTATTCATTGGAATAACTCCGTCTGTGCGGTCTATCGCATGCATGGTGATTTCTTTTGTTATTCCATTCTTTATTATACCCAGTTGGTTTAAAACTTTGACTTCTATACTCCATGAAATTAGTGGAATATCCTTGATATTTGCGTTTCATCCGATATCTTTTCATGAAAATATTCTTACGATCATTCTTGATTTTTTACTCTACAAAACAAGTATCATATTGATAATTTGGGACGTTAATAATTCTGGATAAAATAATTCTTGAACTTGTTTTATTGAATTCTTATATCATTGTCATCATCCTCATGTTTATATTTTTTAAAGTCATACGTGTTTCTGTAGTGCATAGATGGACTTGGTATGATTATGACCGAGAGACTATTGATTGTAATCATGGTAGTAATGTTACAAATGATGTGGTAAAAATCCTCGATTGGTAGTAGTGCATTGATGGACATTTGTTGGCATGATCATGACCATTAATGAATACACAAATATTCTTGGCCCGTAGTGCATGAATAATTGTTGTCGTGATACTAAAGAATATCCTTGGTAGTAGTAGTGCGGGGTGATTCGATGATGTGGAATATTTATTAAAGCTAAGTCTCTAAATATATAACTTGGTGATGAAAAACCTTTTAAAACCTAAAAGATAGTAGACTTTATTTTCTACTTGACTCTTTTAATGGATTGCATATTCACTGCAGATTAAACCGGGTTGTCATTGTATTTTATCGGTTTAACATTGTTGAAGACTATTGATAATTTATTACGCATTATCTTAGTCATAATATTTCTTCTTTGGGCTAGTTGAGCTCACCCTTTCTTTCACCGTTCTCTTGTGAAATGAGAATATAATTTGGGACGAGTCTGGGAAAGCAGTGATGGTCCTGAAGATAGCATTAGTAGTCCTCACTATTCTGTGAAATAGTGTGATAATAATTGTAATGAGGACTCCTTTTTGAGTTTGTATAATATCTAGTAGATGATATTTGTATTTAAACTCACAGTTTATGTCGTATTGTACACGACAGTTATGTTAGTAAGTTGTATTTAAATTCTGTACCATGTAAGTGGCGACCCAAGATGGGTGATGTGTACCTAATTTTGGGGGCGTCACACTGGCTCTATAGTAGGATATCGTTTTTTCATAGTGCTTCCTATGGGACCATTCTGGAAAAAACAATAATAGCGGAAGGTGGTAGTGATGCGTTGACCCAATACCACAAGGATAGAAATAATAAGAGTAAGGGAGAGAGAGGAAATAAGGCAGAGGTTGCCAGTGGAAGTGGCAATATGCCTAAGATGAAGAATTTTAACCCTGGGAATACTGGGGCAAAACAAGGGGATCCTAAACAGAGGATGGAGGCATGTAAAACATGCGGTAAGACTCATCTAGGAGTCTGCCTGAAAGGGAAGACTGGTTGTTATAACTGTGGGCAGGAGGGTCATATATCTCCCAACTATCCTAATCCTAAGAAAAGTCGGGGATGTTTTGTTCGTGGGTCGGTAGACCACATGGAAAGAAATTTCCCGAAGAAAGGGGCGGAGGGTAATAAGGGTTCTGGTAGTGGTACTTTGGCCATTACTGGACCAACACCATCAGTGGGTAGACCCTCAGCCTGAACGTTTAATATGACCGCCAAGATGCGGTTGCATCAACGAATGTAGTAGCAGGTATCATTCCAGTCAATGAAATAAATGCTTACGTGTTATTTGACTCGGGTGCTACTTTTTTTTTATAGCATGTGGATTTGCTCAAAGATTGGGATTAAATCCTGAAAAGTTAGAAATACCTTTATACATTAAGGTAGCAAACGAGGAGATAGTTCCCATTGAACATATTCATAGGAATTGTTTCGTAGATATCAAGGGTAATAGATTATCGGTAGATCTTTTACCGATAAGGTTTAGGGAATTCGATGTGATTCTTGGTATGGATTGGTTAATTAACCATAAAGCAATAATAGAATGTCATAAAAAGAGTGTGAACCTAAGGCTTTCTAAGGAACCTGAGGTGGTGTTTTATGGAAATAAATCACCGGGACGTTCTTGTTGTCTAACCATGTCACAAGCTAGGAAGATATTGAAGAAGGGGTGTAAGGGTTATCTGTGTCACGTGGTGGATACCCAGAGAATGGGAACATCATTGGAACAGATAGCGGTGGTTCAAGAATTTGCGGATGTATTTCCGGAGGAGTTACCTGGTATTCCTCCAGATAGGGATGTAGAATTTGTAATTGATTTATTGCCGGGAACGACACCAGTTTCAAAGGCACCATATAGAATTGCGCTAGTTGAGATGAAGGAGTTAATGGTTCAGTTGCAGAAACTATTAGATAAAAAGTACATTCAACCAAGTGTGTCACCGTGGGGAGCACCGGTGTTGTTTGTAAAGAAAAAGGACGTATCATTAAGACTTTGTATCGACTATCGGGAGTTGAACAAGTTAACGATTAAGAATAAATACCCGTTGCCCAGGATCGACGATCTATTTGATCAGTTGAAAGGGGCAAAGTATTTTTCTAAGATAGATTTACGCACGGGGTATCATCAACTGAAGGTGAGGAAGGAAGATATACCTAAGACGGCGTTCAGAACTCGTTATGGGCATTACGAGTTTTTGGTTATGTCGTTTGGATTGACGAATGTGCTAGCTGCATTCATGGATATGATGAACAGAGTGTTCAAACAGTATTTGGACCAGTTCATCCTAGTGTTCATTGATGATATTCTAGTCTATTCTAAGACACCAGAAGATCATGCTGAACATCTAAGAATAGTGTTGGAAACCCTACGGAGGGAGAAGTTGTATGCGAAATTCACTAAGTGTGAATTTTGGCTCGAAAAAGTGCAGTTTCTAGGACATGTTATAGACAAAGATGGCATATCCATAGATCCAGCGAAGGTAGAAGCAGTGATTGAGTGGGAGCAACCGAAAACGCAGACCGAGGTTAGGAGTTTTCTAGGGTTAGCGGGATACTATAGAAGGTTCATTCAGGACTTTTCTATATTAGCTACTCCGCTGACAAATCTGACAAGGAAGTCGGTGAAGTATGAGTGGACAGAAAAGTGTGAGCATAGTTTTCGAGAACTAAAAAGGAGGTTGAGTGAGGCACCGATATTATCCTTACCAGATGATACGGGGAATTTTGTAGTTTATAGCGATGCTTCGCATAGAGGACTAGGTTGCGTGCTTATGCAGCATGGCAAGGTCATTGCATATGCGTCACGTCAGTTAAAGGATTATGAGAAGGTCTATCCTACTCATGACCTAGAACTGGCAGCTGTGGTGTTTGCTTTAAAAATATGGAGACATTACTTATACGGGGAGAGGTGTGTGATATAGAACGGACCATAAAAGTCTAAAATATATCTTCACACAGAAGGAGTTGAACATGAGACAGAGAAGGTGGTTAGAACTAATAAAAGATTATGATTGTGATATCTTATATCATCCGGGGAAGGCGAATGTAGTAGCAGACGCGTTGAGTCGGAAGGGTAGAGAGAAACTGTCAATGTTAATGACTCAGAATGAGTTAATCATAGAGATGGCAAGGATGGAATTAGAAGTTAAGTTACCAAGGGAAACGAGGGAGATGTTATTTGCAATAGAAACTCGACCAACGATAATGGAACGGGTTAAGGAAGTACAGTTGAGTACTGAGGAATACGAGCAGATGAAGAAGATAATGAAGGATGACGTGAAGACTAAGTATAACCTTGATAAAGAAGGTTTACTTCGTTTTGAGGGAAGAATTTGGGTTCCAAATAATTTTGAGTTGAAGGAAGAGATTATGTGTGAGGGTCACAGTTCGAGGTACTCGATACATCTTGGTAGTACTAAGATGTATCAAGACCTTCGTCAGGACTTTTGGTGGCCGAACATGAAGAGGGAGATTGCAGAATATGTTAGTAAGTGCTTAACTTGTCAGAAAGTTAAGGCTGAACACCAAAGACCGAGTGGACTGATACAACCACTTGAGATTCCGGATTGGAAATGGGAGCATATCACCATGGACTTTGTGGTGGGAATTCCAATGACAAGAAAGGGATACGATGCTATTTGGGTAATATTGGATCGGTTAACTAAATCTGCTCATTTTCTACCAATAGGAGTTAGGTATAATTTAGAGCAGTTAGCTAAGCTTTATGTCAAAGAAATCATTTCTAGACATGGAGTACCTGTTTTGATTGTGTCCGATCGTGATCCATGATTCACGTCAAACTTTTGGAGGAGTTTGCAAGAGCAAATGGGAACACAGTTAAGATTAAGTACGGCGTATCATCCAAAGACGGATGGGCAAAGTGAACGGACAATTCAAACGCTAGAAGATATGTTAAGATCTTGCATTATGGATTTCAAAGGGAGTTGGGATGAACATCTACCGTTGGTAGAATTCGCTTACAAAAATAGTTTTCACGTTAGTATAGGCATGCCGCCTTATGAAGCGTTGTATGGACGGAAGTGTAGAACACCACTTTGTTGGGACGAAGTAGGTGAACGTCGAATGTTGGGACCTGAGATGGTACAACAAACGGCAGACATGGTAAAGCTGATAAGAAATCGATTAGTAGCGGCTCAAGATAGAGAATGGAAGTATGCAGATCCTCATTGAGAGAAGAGGGAGTTTGAAGTAGGGTCTTATGTCTTTCTAAAAGTATCGCCTTGGAAAGGGAAGATATGTTTTTGAAAGAAAGGGAAGTTAAGTCCGAGGTTTGTAGAACCTTTTGAGATTTTAAGAAGGATAGGGGAGGTAGCTTATGAAGTAGCCTTACCTCCAGAAATGGAAAGAATACACTATGTGTTTCACGTGTCTGTGTTGCGTCCTTATAAACCGAACTATAAGCATGTAATAGAGTATGAGTCTATTCAAGTAGAAAAAGACTTAACGTATGAAGAACTTCCGATTCAGATTATTGATAGGAAGGAACAAGTCTTGAGAAATAAAGTAATACCTTCTGTAAAGGTAATTTGGAGTAACCACAATGCTGAAGAAGCAACGTGGGGGCTGAAAGTAAAATGAAGGAAAAGTTTCCTCATTTGTTTATATAAGAATAGCGAGATTTTGGGGACAGAATCCTTATAAGGAGGGAAGAATGTAACCCCCTGAGTACGTTAAGAAGAGTCTGTACAGTCTAATGACTGTTAAGGTTAAGGTAATAATACCTAAACATCGTGGACATAGTTCGTGGTCTTAAGACCCTCAGATATTTAAAGTTCGAACTTGTTTTCTATTTTGATTCGTAGAACAAGTTCTTTATTATTCAGTATTCGTTGTTCACTCTCATGTTGTTACTATACTATCTTTATGTCAGTGAGCAATTGTTTGCTCACTCTTGCAATTAAACAATGCAGCTAAAGTCGAAATAGGTGATGAGCCATCTACTAGCAAGGAAAAGGGAAAGATGTCCAAGTGTTGAGAAATTAATTAAAGTTTATTTAAATGCATTAAGTTATAAGACTTATTTTATTTTATAATGTATTCCGCAAACTGATGTAATAATTTAAGGTTAGATTACATGGGATTGTTTATGAGATGATGTAACCCTTTAATGGGAAAGATTATTATTTTAAGTTATTTAATGTTTTTTAATGTTTTATCCTTTATTATGGGTAGTTAGATGTAATTATTTTGATAGTGAACACCAAATTCGGTGGAAATGAAGTACCCGGATTTGGGGGTATCACAGGTTGGTATCAAAGCCTTAGGTTATGAACCTTAGGTGGGGAAAACCTTAGGAAGTAGCCTTAAAGGAAACAAAAAACATAGAGGTGTTTAACTCTTATCGGGTTTTAAGGAATGGATTAAGGCATCCATTGAAACTAAACAATAAAAGACATTATGTGTTATGTGTTAATAACTTATGTGCTCACGAGTATCTATAATGTTAAGTAAAACTTAAAATATTTTGTTGTCAGGATGTCTAACGAAGGAGGATCCAGTCCAGCTAGAGAGGTAATACCTCAGGTACCTAGAGATGACGAACCCCGGGATATTCACGTAGTGTGAGAACAGTTGATCCAGGAGGATGAGCCTGTGACCGATCCCGAGGAAGATAGTCCTGAGGAGATAGAGGAGGATGATGATGAGGAGGATCCTGAGGAGTTTCCACCAAACTTCGTATCGGCTGAGATGTATGATGCTTTGTATGACCGTAACATAGAGTTACAGGATAATGTTGAGGAGCTGAAGGAGATGGTTGAGATGCATTACGTTGCGTCGGAGTAGAAGGATGTAGAGATTCAGGAACTTGATTCAAAACTTGGAAACATAGAATGAGATCTAGTTCATAGCAAGGGTCAGCATAAAGACCTGCTGGCAGTGAATGAGAAGATGAAGACTGACATGGAGAAGTTGAAAGATGACTTCAAAGAGGAAACAACTAAGCGTACAAGAGCAGAGGACACTTGGATGAAGGCGACTCAGCGTGCAGATCGGGTTGAGGCTAAAGTTCAAGTGAAGAAAGCCAAGATGAAGGAGATGGATTATGTTTTTAATTCTGCAATTGATAGGGCCCAGGATCGAGTCCATTATTACCCACCTCAGTTTGAAGACTCGTCGTGGTTCGTGATTGATCGTAGGATGGCGTACCGTATCAAGGACGAAGAGCGTTGAGAGGCCTTACGACGTCTTAATATGCCTAGATAGAATAAGAGTGATAATATTATGTGGTTAATTAAGTGAGTAAATAAATTGTGAATCCCTTATTTTGAGATGAATAAAGGGATAGTATGAGTATGTAATCCTGAAACTTGTCTAGTTCAGGAAAGTGGATGTTTTTAGCGGTTATGCTGTGAAACCCCAGATTTTATGAATAAAGATTTTAATTTCTCAAAATATTTTTTTTGAATATTATGGTGTGGATTTGATATAATGTTATAGTTGTGGGTAGTATTTATAAAATTTTCAAAGTATGCAAGTTTTTATAAAATATTCGATTGGTCGGGGAATATTCTTTTTGTCGGGGAATATTCGTACGACGACACAATCATTGGTGGACCCACAACGGAAGTATTGTCGTAGTTAGAAAATGACAGAATTATCTTTTTATAAAAATAACGACGGAAGTGTTACCGTTAAAACTGTTGAACTACTCGATAGTAAAAGTACATTAATATGCGTGGTTGCATAGTAGCACACGGTATTGATTATTGATGCTTACGTGAGAAGTCACTCAGTTATACTCAATTATTGATACGAAGAATTCTTTGCATCATATCTCTCATGTTATTGATTTAATTATTGTCACAGTATCATCGCATAATATGTTATTTTATTAAATCAATAATTGAGGACGACAAAGTTATTCATATTATTAAATTAAAATATTTACAATGTCTAGAAGTTCTGTCAAGGAGAGGTTTGGTCACCTAATTGCGCGCTAATAGGGAGAAATCCTTATTGGAAAGCCCCCTCTTTCCTGGGAACGACTTGGTTGATAAATATTGTGAGTTATAATATTAATGATGAATGTTATTAAAATTGAAGTTGTGTTTGGAGTTGAATTTAGAGACACGGACGTGATATTTGAGTCCGGAACGATGAAATTAGTAAAAATAGTCTATAAACACAAAATTTTCCGGAATTCACTATTTGGTCAAAAAGTTAACAGTTGACTTTTTTGGAAAAAGTCAAACTTTGAAATTTCAAATTTTATATTTTTGATAAAAATGGCTTCATTGTGTTGGAATTATTTGTGTTAGTGAAAATCGACAATTATTTCGATAATAATTGATGTCTGGAGGTTATATTGACCAATCGGGTATTTAACCGGATAAATGAGCAATTGATTGCTATTATTTCACATGATTATAACTATTATTTCACATGTGTATACTATTGTTTCACATTCTTGTTACTATTAGGGGAGTTGGTGCAAGATTGATAATACTTGCATGACTAAGTTAAAAATGGAGGTATAGATAGAAGTCTTATATTGTAATTCAGTATTTTCACATGTCTCAGAACTATTGATTCACATAATTTACTATTGAATCACATTATTTACTATTAGGGGAGGTGGTGCAAGTTTGATAATACTTCCATAACTAAATTAAAAATAAAGGAAAAGTTGGAGGTATTGTACTGTAATTTTTCAACCCCAAAACGTGCAATTATCGAAACTATATTTTTCTATAAATAGAAGCTTATTCTTCCTTCATTTCTCACCAATTCACAAAATCTTTAGAGCGATTATTATAGAGAGAAATTATAGAAAGAAGAAGCGAAGTCTGCTACCTCACTATTCCGATTATCCGGTTTTTCTAAGGTAGGAGTATTATTTCTTTCTTATCTATGAAGATAACACATTATTCCATTCTTTATTATTACATTGGAATAACTTTTGTATATCTGGGCTACCCTATACTTGGTGAAATTCTTACGTTGTTCCATTCTTTATCATTACATTTGGAACATCACATACATACGTTTTCTACGCCGGACTGATTAAAGTCTTTATTATTCATTGGAATATCTTTTGTCTGTGTGTGTTTCTGTAGGACCGATTCCGTCTTTATTATTACATTGGAATATCACATACATGCGTTTTACATGGGACTGATTAAAATCTTTATTTTTACATTGGAATATCACATGCGTGTGTTCTTCTCACGGACTGATTCCTTCTATATTATTCTATTGGAATATCACATCTATGCATTTTACGATGGACTGATTCCACCTTTATTATTACATTGGAATATCACATGCGTGTGTTTTACGCCAGACCTGATTTCGTTATTTATTATTCTGTTGGAATAACCTGCCTGTGCGGTCTATCGCATGCCTGGTGATTTCTTTTGTTATTCCATTCCTTATTATACTCAGTTGGTTAAATTTTGACTTCTATACTCCATGAAATTAGTGGAATATCCTTGATATTTACGCTTCATCCAGTATCTTTTCATGGAAATATTCTTCTGAGCATTCTTGAATTTTACTCTACAAAGCAGTATCATGTTAACAATTTGGACGTTATTAGTTCCTGGATAAAATAATTCTTGAACTTGCTTTATTGAATTCTTATATCATTGTCATCATCCTCATGTTTATATTTTGTAGAAAGTCATCTGTGGCCTATAGTGCATAGATGGACTTGGTATGATTATGACCAGGGATTATTCGGTGTAATTATGACCGTAATGTTACAAATGATGTGGTAAAAGTCCTCATTGGCCCGTAGTGCATTGATGGACAGTTGTTGGTATGATCATAACCATTATTGAATACACAAATATTCTTAGCCTATAGTGCATGGATAATTGTGGTCGTGATACTAAAGAATATCCTTGGCCGTAGTGCAGGGGTGATTCGATGATGTGGATTATTTATTAAGCTGAGTTGCAGCGATAAAAGTGATGAAAAACCTTTTTAATCATAAAAGATAGTAGATTTTATTCTCTACTTGACTCTTTTAATGGATTGCTTGTTCCATTGCAGATTAAACTTGATGGTTGTTATATTATATCGTTTTAACATTTGAAGGCTAACGATAATATATTCGCATTATCTTAGTCATAATATTTCCCTCTTGGGCTAGTTGAGCTCACCCTTTTACTTTTATTGTTCTCTTGGTGAAATGAGAACGTAGCAGGGACTAGTCGGGGAACGGAGTGACGGACCAGATGATAGCATTAGTAGTCCTCACTATTCAGTGAAATAGTGGAAAAATAAATGTAATAATATTGAATTTGATTTTGTATATTGTCTAGGCGACAATATTCGTATTAAAACTCATAGCTTATGTTTTGTCGTACTTTACACGACAGTTGTATAATTAAGTTGTAGTTGTATTCTGTACCATGTATCTGGCGACTCAAGATGGGTGATGTATACCTAATTTTGGGGGCGTCATAGTTGGTATCAAAGCTTAGGGATATGATCCCTGGCTAAGATGTGAGACTAGAACTAGGAGGGGAGAGATGGGGAATTCCTTCGCTACTATGACCTACCTAAGTTTATTTGGTATTTAATTGGTCAGTCAGAGTGTAGGGATAATATGTTTCATGTCAATTAACCCTTGTTTTGTGGCAGTATTCTAAAATGACATCCGAGAATGTTGAGAATAGCAATGGAGCACAGGAGAGCGTTGAGTCTCCACAGATCAATAATCAGGACAATGTGCAACAGGATGGCGATAATCCTCTTGTAAACACCAACACTGATTAATTGACGAACGACGGTACATTTAGGAGCTTTTTAGAATTCATGCAACATCAGGCGAAGGCCACTCCTGTTCATAATACAGGATGAAACAATGGAAACCCACGGTTGGTCACCGCTAAGCAATTCAAGGAGCTGGGACCACCGAAGTTTTTGGGAAAGCCAGAACCACTTAAGGCAGAGATGTGGTTAAAGCAGATCACCAAGATATTTGATGTCTTGGGATGCCACGAGGGGCAAAAGGTTCTCTTTGCCACCTTTATGTTGCGTGAAGAGGTAGATCACTGGTGGGAATCTGTAAAATGCACCCAGACTGACGCACTCAAGATGTCTTGGGGGAAGTTGCAAGAGCTGTTCAACGACAAGTACTTTCCCGAAAGTATTCGTCACATGAAGGAGGTGGAGTTCATCATGCTGGAGCAGAATAATATGATCGTGGCGCAATACGAGGCTAAATTTGCAGAGTTATCCCGGTTTGCATCCCATTTGGTCGATAATGAGGAGCGAATGACGCGAATGTTTTTAAGAGGTTTAAAACCGGAGATACGCCAATATCTTATTTCTCATAAACTTTTTTTATATTCAGATGTAGTGAATATGGCTCAGTTATTGGAGCGCGATAATGAGCCAGCCCAACCGAAGGATAACGAGCAACAACACGATAATAATTGTACCGGTGGCAACGGTCATCGGAACAATGATAACCATCGTGGAGGAAATTATCATGCCAGGAATGGTAACCACTTTGGTGGTAATCATGGCCAAGATAATAGAAGAAATGATTCAAGTGGAAATTTCAAGAAGAGAAGATTTAACGATGACAGGAAGACGTCGGCACCAGCACCAGCACCAGCACCAGTAACAAATTCTAGGGGAGGAGAACGATCGCCAGTTAGATACTACAAATGCGGAGGGGAGGGACACATCAGTCCAAACTGCGCGATGCCGTCCAAAGCATGTTATAATTGTGGAAGAGAAGGTCACTTAGCCCGATTTTGTCGTTCACCGAAGACAAGTTCAGCTAGGATGGAGGCACCAAAGGTCGTCCCAGAAAAGTCAAAGCCGGTAGTTTAAGAGAGAACGTTTTTTTCGTGACAAGGAACCTGAATAAAATTATCACGGGTATGTTAGTCATAAACTCTTGTGAAGTCTATACCGTGTTAGATACCGGATCTACTCACGCTTTTATTTCACCTAGTTGTGTTCAATGTTTGAATTTAACTCCGGAGAAGTTAGATTTTGATTTATCTGTTGAAACTCAGTTGGGAGAAACCTTCATTACCTCCACTATTTATAAATCTTGTTCAAATCAACACTTTCACGTTACCTGTCAATCGTATCTCTTTGAAAATACTTGCATTTGATGTGATTTTAGGAATCGATTGGTTAACTACTCATCATGCTTTTCGTAAGGTTGTTAGCTTTCATATTCCTAACCAACCCGTTATGCGAATTCAAGCAACCAAATCACTAAAGTCAATCATGGTCATATCAAGTCATAAGTAAAGAGCCTCGGTCCTTTCGTTGTTGACTTCCTTGTGTGAAATGTACCAAAGCCAGACTTTCTGTAGGTGACGCTGTGAATGACGATGGCAAGTTGATAGGTATCAATGTGACGTGTTACCCAAGTCTTGGATGAGAGTCACAGTTTTGAATGATATTTCCATTGTTAATAAATTTCCTTACGTATTCTTGAAGACTTCTTAGCCTACCCCTAGAGCGTGAAATAGAATTTTGTATTGACCCCAGTACAAAACCCTTTTCTAAAACCCTCAAATATTTCTTCAACTAAAATGAACATAACATGCGCCAAAGACGTTGGCTCGAGCTGTTGAAGATTACGATCATACCATTCAATACCATCGTGGGAAAGCGAACGTGGTAGCTGACGCGTTGAGTAGAAGATCGTATGCGTTTACGAGTGCGATGTTGTTAACACAAAGACCCATTTCGTATGACTTATAAATGATGAAGATAGAGTTAAAGACTCTAGGAACCCACGTGATGATAACGAATATACGAGTAGAATTAATCGACTTTAATCGATAAAGTTAAAGCCGCTCAAGCTACACACCCGGAGATGATGAATGTAAAGAATTAAGAAGGTTCAAGAGGCCGTTATTCTAGAAGCAAGAATCGATGAAGAGAGTAAATCTCAACCCTCGATTTAATTGACCCATTTGAAATCCTCGATCGAGTAGGAACTGTGGCTTATACTCGTTTTACCACCAAGTATGTCGCGTGTTCATAACATTTTTCATGTATCGATGTTACGTAAATATGTGGACGACCTGAACCATATTATTAAATTAGAACTAGACGATATAGCAGAAGATTTAACGTATGATGAGATACGTGTTAAAATCTTGGATAAGAAGGATCGTATTCAACACTCAAAGGTTATACCTCAAGAGTTAGAATCTGAAATGAAGTCAAGGTATCCTCACCTCTTTGGCATATCAAGTGCGTACGTAAATTTCGAGGGCGAAATTTCATAAGGAGGGGAGATTGTGAAACCCCAGATTTTATGAATAAAGATTTTAACTTCTCGAAATATTTTTTTGAATATTATGGTGTGGATTTGATATAATGTTATAGTTGTGGGTAGTATTTATAAAATTTTTAAAGTATGCAAGTTGTTATAAAATATTCGATTGGTCGAGGAATATTCTTTTTGTCAGGGAATATTCGTACGACGGCACAATCATTGGTGGACCCCACAACGGAAGTATTGTCGTAGTTAGAAAACGATAGAATTATCTTTTTATAAAAATAAAGGCGAAAGTGTTACCGATTAAAAGCTGTTGAACTACACGGTAGTAAAAGTATGCGATGTCACGTGTGGTTGTATAGTAGCAATACCACGGTATTGATTATTGATGCTTACGTGAGAAGTCACTCGGTTATACTCAATTATTGATACGATAATTCTTTGCATCATATCTCTCATATTATTGATTCAATTATTGTCACAGTATCATCTGCATAATATGCTATTTTATTAAATCAATAATTGAGACGACAAAGTTATTCATATTATTAAATTGCAATATCCACAATGTCAGAAGTTACATCGAGGAGAGGTTTGGTCACCTAATTGCGGCATGATAGGAGAAATCCTTATTGGAAAGCCCCTCTTTCACCGGGAACGACTTTGGTTGATAAATATTGTGAGTTATAATATTAATGATGAATGTTATTAAAATTGAATTTGTTTTTGGAGTTGAATTTGGAGACACGGACGTGATATTTGAGTACGGAACAATGAAATTAGTAAAAATAGTCTATAAACACAAAATTTTCTGGAATTCACTATTTGGTCAAAAAGTTAACAGTTGACTTTTTTGGGAAAAGTCAAACTTTGAAATTTGAAATTTTATATTTTTGATAAAAATGGCTTCATTGTGTTGGAATTATTTGTGTTAGTGAAAATCGACAATTATTTCGATAATAATTGATGTCTGGAGGTTATATTGACCAATCGGGTATTTAACCGGATAAATGAGCAATTGATTGCTATTATTTTGCATGATTATAACTATTTGTTCACATGTGTATACTATTGTTTCACATTCTTGTTACTACTAGGGGAGTTGGTGCAAGATTGATAATACTTGCATGACTAAGTTAAAAATGGTGGTATAGATAGAGGTACTATACTGTAATTCGTATTTTTACATGTCTAGAACTATTGATTCACATAATTTACTATTGAATCACATTATTTACTATTAGGGGAGGTGGTGCAAGTTTGATAATACTTCCATGACTAAATTAAAAATAAAGGAAAAGTTGAAGGTATTGTACTGTAATTTTTTAAGCCCCAAAACGTGCAATTATCGAAACTATATTTTTTTATAAATAGAAGCTCATTCTTCCTTCATTTCTCACCAATTCACAAAATCTTTAGAGCGATTATTATAGAGAGAAATTATAGAAAGAAGAAGCGAAGTCTACTACCTCACTATTCTAGTATCTAGTTTTTCTAAGGTAGGGAGTATTATTTCTTTCTTATCTATGAAGATAACTTCTGTTATTCCATTCTTTATTATTCTATTAGAATAACCTGTATATGCGGGCTACCCTATACTTGGTGAAATTCTTCTGTTGTTCCATTCTTTATCATTTTGTTGGAACATACTGTCTGCATGCGTTCTACTTGGGACTGGTTTAAATCTTTATTATTACATTGGAATATCACATCTCGTGTGTTTCTGCCGGACTGATTAAAATCTTTATTATTACATTGGAATATCACATGCATGCATTTCTGGGACTGATTCCATCTTTATTTTTCTGTTGGAATATCCTGTCTGTGTGTTCTACGCCGGACCTGATTCCTTCTTTATTATTCTGTTGGAATATCATGTCTGTGCGTTTTACGCCGAACCTGATTCCGTCTTTATTATTATGTGGAATATCACATGCATGCGTTTTCTGTGGGACTGATTCCATTATTTATTATTCTGTTGGAATAACCTGCCTGTGCGGTCTATCGCATGCCTGGTGATTTCTTTTGTTATTCCATTCTTTATTATACTCAGTTGGTTAAAGTTGTGACTTCTATACTCCATGAAATTAGTGGAATATCCTTGATATTTGCGCTTCATCCAAAGATATCTTTTCATGGAAATATTCTTACGAGCATTCTTGAATTTTACTCTACAAAGCGATATCATGTTAACAATTTGGACGTTATTAGTTCTGGATAAAATAATTCTTGAACTTGTTTTATTGAATTCTTATATTATTGTCATCATCCCCATGTTTATATTTTGTTGAAAGTCATCTGTGGCCTATAGTGCATAGATGGACTTGGTATGATTATGACCAGGGATTATTCGGTGTATTCATGACCGTAATGTTACAAATGATGTGGTAAAAGTCCTCATTGGCCCGTAGTGCATTGATGGACAATTGTTGGCATGATCATGACCATTATTGAATACACAAATATTCTTGGCCCGTGTAGTGCATGGATAATTGTGGTCGGATACTAAAGAATATCCTTGGCCAGAGTAGTGCGGGGGTGATTCGATGATGTGGATTATTTATTAAGTTGAGTCCCAATGATAAAAGTGATGAAAAACTTTTTAATCATAAAAGATAGTAGATTTTATTCTCTACTTGTCTCTTTTAATGGATTGCTTGTTCATTGTAGTTAAACTTGATGGTTGTTATATTGTATCGGTTTAACAATCATTGAAAGCTAACGATAATATATTACGCATTATCTTAGTCATAATATTTCCCTCTTGGGCTAGTTGAGCTCACCCTTTTACTTTTATTGTTCTCTTTGAAATGAGAGCAACGTAGGAGGACTAGTCGGGGGGAGCGGAGTAGCGGACGAGATAATAGCATTAGTAGTCCTCACTATTCAGTGAAATAATGGAAAAATAAATGTAATAATATTGAATTTGAGTTTGTATATTGTCTAGACGACAATATTTGTATTAAAACTCACAGCTTATGTTTTGTCGTACTTTACACGACATTTGTATAATTAAGTTGTATTTGTATTCTGTACCATGTATCTAGCGACTCAAGATGGGTGATGTATACCTAATTTTGGGGGCGTCACATATGCTATATTTAGTATGTTTTAAAACATTATGAATGATTAAAATATTAGAGTTTATTTGAAATGTTATGTGTTAAAGGTTCAATCTTGGAATGTTTAAGTTAAACTTTGAATACCCAAGAAGTTGAGTAATGAGCTAATAAGCGTATATCTTAACAGAAAATGCCTCCTAGAAGAAGACAACCACGTCAGCAAGCACATCCTGAGGGGTCTACTAATAATAACAACGAGATCAACGCAAATCCGGTTCAGCAGTTGGTAGCTCTATTGACGGGTGCTCTTGCGAATCAACCGCAAGCTCAGGTCACGACTTTCAAGGAATTCAAAGCGGTTGGACCGCCAGAATTTCAAGGGTCTATGAATCCAGTAGAAGCCCAAACCTGGATCATGGAAATGGAGAAGGTGTTCGACGTTACTAGAGTTAATGAAGATCAGAAGACTGCGTTCGCAACATTTATGCTAAAGTCCGAAGCAAGCTACTGGTGACTGGTGGCAAGCAAATAAGGTCCGTGGAGGACAAGGAGTGATAGCGTGGGAGAGATTTTAGGAGATGTTCTTTGAAATGTACTTTCCAGCGAGTTCTCGAAATCAGTTAGAAGTGCAATTTATGGAGCTTAAGCAAGGGACTATGACGGTGCCAGAATATGTTGCGAAGTTTAACGAGTTGGCAAGGTTTGCCACTTACCAAGTCAATACGAATGAGCGTAAAGCGAGAAGGTTCGAACAAGGATTGAAACCCTGGCTGTATAGCAAGGTTTCAATGTTCCAGTTAAATACATTTACGGTTGTACTGGAAAAGGCAATCATCGCAGAAGGTGGAAGCGATGCCTTGACCAAATAAAACCAAGAACGGAAGAATAGAAAGAATGATAATGAGAATAAGGCTGGTGGGAGTAATGTTGGAAGTAACAATCAGAAGAGGAAGTGGAACGAGAATTCGACTACGGGAGGACAGCAGGGAAGTCAGCAGAAGAAAAAGTTTGAAGCTTGTGCTACTTGTAGGAAGAACCATACAGGGGTATGTTTGAAGGGAAAGCGAGTGTGTTTCAACTGTGGTCAGGAGGGACACATTGCACCGAACTATTTTAGTTCGAAGAAAGAAGTATGTTTTACCTGCGATTTGAAAGATCACATGGCTTGTGATTGTCCCAAGAAGCCAGCAGGAAGTGCAAGTGGTGGAAAAGGAGTCAACAACGGCGGTGGTGCATTGACTATCACTGGACCATCTCAGTTAAGCCGACCTACTGCGAGAACTTTCAATATGACCGTGCAGGATGCGGTTCAGTCTAAGGATGTGGTGTCAGGTAGCATTCCGATTAATGGTATTAATAATGGTATTAATGTTGATGTACTATTTGATTCGGGTGCTACTTGTTCATTTATATCAGATGAATTTGCTCAGAACTTAGATTTGCCTCAGGGAGAATTAGAATTTCCCTTAAGCATAGAGATTGCAATATATGGAAGTGATTCCTATTAGATTCGCATATAAGAATTATAAAGTGGTTATAAAGGGTCAAGAGATGAGGGTAGACTTGATACAAATTAGACTGGGGGAGTTTGATGTTATACTGGGAATGGATTGGTTATTCAATCACGGAGCAGTGATTGATTGCCAAAGAAAGTGTGTTAACCTTATGACTCCGTCAAAGGTTGTGTTATATAACAACAAATCACCTCGACAAGCAAGTTGTCTGACGGTGATGCAAGCTAAGAAGTTGTTAAGACAATGATGTGTAGGATACTTAGCCTACATAGTTGATACACAAAAGAAAAGTGTGAAGTTAGAAGAGATACCGATCATAAGAGATTTTAAAGACGTATTTCCAGACGATTTGTCGGATCTTTCGCCAAATCGACAAATTGAGTTTGTGGTTGATTTAGTACTAGGAACATGTCTGATATCTAAGGCACCATACAGAATGGCCCCGGTAGAGATGAAAGAGTTGATGGTGCAACTGCAAGAATTGCTCGACAAGAAGTATATCCAGCCGAGCGTATCGCCGAGGGGAGCGCCAGTGTTAATTGTTAAGAAGAATGATGGATCGATGCGGCTCTGCATTGATTACAGAGAATTGAATAAGGTCACGATTAAAAATAAGTATCTGTTACCAAGAATCGATGACATGTTTGATCAACTGAAGGGTGCGAGATATTTTTCAAAGATAGACTTGAGGAATGGTTATCATCGATTGAAGGTGAGGCCAGAAGACGTACCAAAGACGACGTTCAGAACTCGGTATGGTCATTACGAGTTTCTGGTTATGTCATTTGGTTTAACCAACGCACCTGCAACGTTCATGGACTTGATGAACAGGGTGTTTAAACCATTCCTATACAAATTTGTGGTGGTGTTTATTGATGATATCCTAGTGTATTCTAAGACCAAATAAGAACATGTTGAACACTTAAAAGTGATGTTGGAGACATTGAGAAAGGAGAAGTTGTACGCAAAATTTTCAAAATGTGAGTTTTGGATGGAACGTGTACAGTTTCTCGGGCATGTTATTGATAAAGACAGAATTTTGGTAGATCCATCAAAAGTTGAAGTCAGAGTAAAGCGGGATCAGTAGAAGACACAGGCCGAGATAAGGAGTTTCTTAGGGTTGGCAGGTTACTATAGGCGTTTTATTCAAGATTTTTCCAAAATCGCGATCCCGTTGACGAATTTAACCAGGAAGGCGGTTAAGTTTGTTTGGACGGAGAAGTGTGAGGAAAGTTTTCACGAATTGAAGAAGAGGTTGAGCTCAGCACCTGTGTTGTCATTGCCTGATGATACATGAAATTTTGTGGTGTATAGTGACGCATCGCATAAAGGACTAGATTGTGTGCTTATGCAGAACGGTCGAGTTATTGCGTATGCATCACGTCAATTAAAAGATTACGAAAAGGGGTATCCGACTCATGACTTAGAGTTGGTTGCGGTAGTGTTTGCCCTGAAGATTTGGAGACATTATCATTATGGAGAGAGGTGTGAGATATATACCGACCATAAAAGTCTAAAGTATATCTTTACACAAAAAGATTTGAGCATGCGACAAAGAAGATGGTTGGAGCTGATCAAAGACTATGATTGTGAGATTTTCTACCATCCCGGAAAGGCGAATATTGTTGCTGATTCTTTAAGTAGGAAGGGATGAGAAAAGTTAATGTTGTTGACTGCTCGGGATAAGTTAGTGTTGGAAATGGCTAAAATGGAGTTGTAAATTAGATATCCGACAAAATCTGATGAAAAGTTGTTCCAGATAGGAAACAATTCAACATTGGTAGATAAGGTGAAAAATGCACAACTTCAGGATGAAGACTACAAAAAGATAAAACAAAAGATATCTGAAGGGGAGGAAAGCAAATTCAAAATCGATTCGGAAGGGAGAATTTGGGTTCCGCCAGTATCGGAAGTTAAAGAGGAAGTTCTGAGTGTAGCTCACAACTCAAGATATTCGATTCACCTTGGAAGTACGAAAATGTACCAGGATCTTGGAAATCATTTTTGGTGGCCGAATATGAAGAGGGATGTGGCTGAATGCGTGGAAAAATATTTAACGTGTCAAAAAGTTAAAGCTGAACATCAAAGGCCAAGCGGATTGTTATAACCGTTGGAGATACCAGAATGGAAATGGGAGCATATCATAATGGATTTTGTGGTAGGTCTTCCAACGACCCAACAAGGATACAATGTCGTTTGGGTGATTGTCGATCGATTGACAAAGTCACCACACTTTTTACCAATCAAGATTAGATTTACCCTAGATCGGTTAGCAAAACTGTACGTGAAGGAAATTGTGTCAAGACACGGGGTACCTTTGTCCATTGTATTAGACAGAGGTCCACGTTTCACATCTAATTTCTGGAAGCGATTACAAGAATGTTTGGGAACACAACTGAGAATGAGTATAGCGTACCATCCTCAAACCGACGGACAAAGCGAGAGAACTATCCAAACACTAGAAGATATGCTCAGAGCATGTATAATGGATTTCAAAGAAAATTGGGATGACCATCTGCCATTGGTGGAATTTGTTTATAATAATAGTTATCACGCGAGTATTGGCATGCCGCCTTAAGAAGCGTTATACAGCAGAAAATGTAGAACTCCGTTATGCTGGGATGAGGTGGGTGAACGTCAGCTATTGGGTCCAGAATTGGTACAGCTGTGACAACCCGAGAATTTTGAAAATTTAAAAAAAATAATAATTAATTTAAGGTTCAAAATCAGAACCTAGATATAAAATAAGTGTATGCGTAAGATATTTTTAAGATAGAATTTTGAGGATTTCAAAATTCTGTGAAGGATTTAGGTGAATTATTCAGGATTAAGGGAATACGTGAATATGTTATGTGTATATGTGTACAGTATGTGGTTAAAGGTCAAGGGTTGACCAGATAAACGATATCTATAACAAACCCTAAGTAAATATTAAGAACGTCAACGTTCGGTTAGAAAACCCTAGCGATTATAAGAAACCCTAGAAATCGGTTCTAGAAACCTTAATTTCAGTTCCGGGAATCCGAAACCCTAATTCGGTGTATGAAACCCTAATTTGGGAACTTAAATGATTATTATATTGCTTAAGTGCTATTAATTATAATATTAATTAGGGTAAAGCTTAATTAATTAGCAAACCCTAATTTCAAATTTAGAAAATCCTAAATTTCGGGATTTGAAACCCTAATTTATAATTGGGGAAAATCTAATTATTACTTTAATAATTATAATGTTAATTAGGAAACCCTAATCCTAATTTTCAAGTTAAGTAATTAGGAAACCCTAATCTAATTACAAAATTTAATTTCTAATTTAGGAAAATTATTTTTCTATTAGAAACCCTAATTCGTAGGTTATAAACCCTAATGACCATTTTGACCCTAATTGCTTAATTAACAATTTAAATTAGGAAATACTAATCCTAATTAACAAGATTTAATTTATGAATAATTTTTTTTAATATAATTAGAAAATTCTAATTATAATTTAGAAATATTAATTTTCTATTTTTAAAACTTAAATTGGAAATTTTAGAAAATTAAATTGTAAACCCTAAGGGTTTCAAACCCTAAACCCTAATGTTTTTCAAACCCTAAACCTCAACCCATACCCTAAACCCTAAGGGTTTGGTCAAATGTCCAAAATGTCATTAAAATTAAATGCGAAATGACTAAAAAGCCCTTTGTTGCATTATTGGAAATAATTGGTAGATCTTGCAATAATTGAGTGGCTGAACCACTCCACCAACTACATGTGGCCTAAATACTCCAGCTCCCAGCCGAAATCAGCATATCCTAGCAACTTGGCAACAATTATAAGAGATTAAAGAGAGAGAAATGGCCTCTTTATTTTTCATTTTGTCCAAGTCCCTTCTCTCTTTATATTTTTGGATCTTAGAGTGAGAGAGTGTGAGAAAACAAGCCAAGATCATATAATAAAACACCAAGAACAGATCATGAGGATCAGAAATCAAGATCAAGCTTCAAAGTGGTATAAACCCTAATTTTTATAAATCTTGTGTTTTGATGTTAGTTGTTGGTTAGATATGTGTTAGAAGGTGCCTTTTAGAGATCTGGGTTGTTGGATCATGGATCCATAACATCTAGATGCTCGAATCTAAAGATTTCAAAAATCTGGAAATGTTGAAAATGATGGCCTGATAGCCATATGTCAGGGCCTGTAAATCCTTCTCTGTTTTTGATTTGTGTTGTTTTATGTTATAAATGTGTTCTATGTCATGATGACTTTGATCTGTAACTTGAATCATGGTCAAATCGGGTCTAGATTACAAGTTATTAGTGGTCAAAAGTCGTTGACCGACCATGACCGAACGAATCTGGGTAACCCAGATTACCCAGAAATGTCTGACAACCATTTTGAAGACTCTGATCTTGCAGTCGTTTGATCTTTTGGCCATGTTTTTGTTTTAGTATTGTAGCCTGAGATTTATACTAAATATCTAAGCCATTAGACCCACCAGATAGTTCACAGGATCAAAGATATATGTGGTCAAAAAGGGTTGACCGTTCACGAAATTAGAAATCTGGGCAGCCCAGATTTGCCCAGATTGGTCTGATAAGATTTTCTGAGCCTCAAATCTTGCTGTGTGTTAGTGTTTAGTTTATGTTGCGGTGTTTATCTTGTAGACTGGTATGTGTACTAAACATACAAGTCTTTATAACCCTTTGATACATAACAGGATTAAATCTATTGTTGATCAAAGTAGCATTGACCGTCTGTTTTGTAAAATTTCTGGAAAACCCAGAAAGTTCAAGAACACGTTTTCTGTCAGAGTTTGACCATCTTTGATCTCTTTAATGCGTTGATGATAAACTTGTTTAAGGTCTTATAAATGTACCTTGACATCCCTACTTCATGATTCAACCTTTATATCGTACAAATCAAGCCCAGATTGCAAGTTATAAGAATTGGAAAGTGGGTACCTCGACTGTTCTTCAATTATGGAAAACCCAGAAATTGAAGAACATGTCTGACAGTGAATTGATGAGCTTAGATCTCTATGATATGTTTTGTATTGGCCAGGATCTTGATTGATAGTTGTAGTATTACACTTATACTATGATTATAACACTTAACCCCTTCCAGATACTTATTGATCAAAGATTTATCACTGGTCAAACCAATCCTCTCGAAGTCTGACTTTGAAGCTCAAGAACACCTCAAAAACACCATTAGCGACGGATTCGTCACCTAAGGCCCCTATAGCGACACTTAATTTTAGAAATTAATTATTATTTTCTGAAAATAATTATTTTAATTAAATAAATAGAAAAAATTAGATTTTAATTTTTAAAAATACTAAATAAATTTTGAAAAATTATTTTAAAGTCTAAAAATTAGTTTTTAATTATTTAGAGTATATTGCATAAATATTTAATATTTTTGGAATATAAATGGTATTTAATTTATTTAATTATAATATTAAATAAATTATTTAAAAATGATTTAGATACATAAAAAATCATAAAAAATAATATTATGGTAAAAGAAAATATTTTAAGTTATTTTCAATGACTTTTAATATTTTAGGATGAATTTCATTAATTAATCAATATTAATGATAATTAGTTTATTTAATAAATATATTAAATAAATTATGGAAAAATAGAATTAATGATTTATAAATCATATAAAAATGATTTAAGTGTTATAAAAATATTTTAAGTTATAAAATATAACTTTTGATATTTTGTCATGAAAATATTAATATTTTAATATTAATAACAATTATCGGATAATGAATTTTATTGTTTAAAAATCATATAAATATGATTTTAAGTTATTAAAAATACTTTGATATATTATAAATATATTATAATATTAAGTGATGATTTTCATTAATATTTAATAAAAGAATATTGTGGTATTTATATTATATAAATATGATATTAATGATTGAAAATTCATAATAAATAGTAATAATTATTTAAAAATTATTACGAGCTTGTGAAAATTATTTCGACTGATATTAAAATTATTTAAGTTAATTGTTAAGTGTTTAGGTAGAGTTTAATTGAACTTAAACTCGAATTTTTGACCGACTAGACCGTCGGGATGTTAGAATTGTGTCGGGTTCAACTCAGACTGCAATAGTTTGACTTGATACCGAGTCGTATGTGTGTTATAGATTGATAGGGTTATATGTTATGTGTTATGTGTTTAAGTTATTCTATGGATATATATATATATATATATATATATATATATATATATATATTATAGTATTATATTGTGATGATATTATTCTAATATTGGAGATCTATATTACTAATATTAGGTCTTCGGATAAAGCGATATAAATTGCGTAGCGGTAATCAACGGTTCAGGAAAGTTTGTTTTTACTTAACTCTACTAAGAGTTGTTTCATTCGGATACGCTTATGGTTAATCATTGCTGATTGCCATGTATAATTTTACTATGTACATATTGCATGTATAAGTCAGGTATGAAAGGCTGATCACCTTCATTACTGTTTTGTCCAGATATATTTGTTCATGTATAATACTTGTTCAATCAAAAGTTTGTTCCTGCTAGTTCACAATTATATTGTTGAATTATAGCCAGCTTATTATTCAGACTCTTTCAATCATGATATATCGTTATATTATTGAATTTAAACTTGCTGGGCAATCCTTATGCTCACCCTTGCTATATCATGATAAAACATTGCAGATTAAGACGAACGCGTCGGATACAAGGAAAGGTTAAAGACGGTTCCAGCTTAAAGTTAATGTGCGTGATTAGTTTTGTAATAGTATAGTTTGATAATGATGTTATGTGTTAGATAGTTATGAATTGTGTATAAGTTAAGGTTACTCGACCTTGGGGAATTAAGTGTAAGTTTAATGTATAAATAATTTATGTTTATATCTTCCGCAAATATAGTTATAGTTGTATAGAATGATCGAATCGGATCCGCGATGATTCGAGACCTCGGATTCGGGGCCCTCACAACAGCAAACTATCGAGATCATCAAAGTGATTCGAGCGAGATTAATAACTGCACAAGAAAGACAGAAGAAATATGCCGATCAACACCGACAAAATTGGGAATTCAATGTTGGTAGTTATGTTTTCTTAAAAGTATCTCCCTGGAAGGGGAAAATTCGGTTTGTCAAGAAGGGGAAATTAAGCCCTAGATTTATAGGAACTTTTGAAGTGCTTCGACGAATTGGCGAAGTAGCATATGAGGTAGCTTTACCTCCAGAGTTAGAGCATATTCATAATATTTTCCATGTCTCGGTATTGAGACCATATAAGCCTGATTATAAGCATGTTATAGAATATGAGCCCTTACAATTTGAGAAAGATTTGTCCTATGAAGAAGTCCATGTTCAAATTGTTGACAGAAAGGAGCAAGTACTGAGGAATAAATTGATACCTTCTGTTAAGGTAATCTGGAGAAACCACAATGCTGAGGAAGCTACGTGGGAACTTGAAAGCGTTATGATAAAGAATTATCCTCAGTTGTTTGCTTAATCTTGTATAGCAATTCTGGGTACAAAATCTTGTTAAGGAGGGAATAATGCAACAAATAAATTTTTCGAGTTGTGATTCTGGGGACAAAATCCTTTTAAGGAGGGAAGGATGTAACGAACCAGAAATTTGTAATTTAATTTAAATATTTATGGAATTAAATAAATATTTTAAATAATTTATTTATTGAGAAAATAAATAATTGATGGATTGTAATGAATTAATTTAGTAACTAAATTAGTTAATTGAATTGAATAATGATAATTTTATTTGAAGGATTTAATTTAAGAAAATAATTAAATTAAATCAATTACTTAATATTTAAGAAAATAATTAAATTAAATGAATTTTTTAATTTAAAGGAAATAAATAAATTAAATAAAGTAATGTGTCTAATTTATTAATTAAATTGGATATATAAATATTTATTAAATTATAAGTATAATAATGATAATGATAATAAGATTTTAATTATTATTAATTTAAATTAATTAAGCTAAAGTTATTTAATTAACTAGTGTGACACATGAAAACTATATAATATAAATAATTTAGTTTGGGAGGGAAATTCTTGGTTAGCCAAACATGGCCTTGTGGCCTTTGGTCTTGTGTAACTGACGTAGACGTATGATTTTTTTTAACTAAAGTGTGTGGGTTTCAATTTATTTACGCGTCTACTTTTCTAAGTCTTGGCTAGATATCACAGAGTGTTGAGAGAGAGAGCTTGGAAGAAGAGAACACATAGATTTTAGAGAAGGAAGATCACAGTGGTTTTGAGAGAGAATCACCATTTCTTGCTAGCATACAACTAGGGTTTGCTAAATCAAGGTATATTCTACTTCTAAGGTTTATGTTTGAGTTTTCATGTTCATTCTCTATAAATTGCTAAGTCATGTTGTGTTGAAATATACATGTAGATATGGTTTATAAACTAATAATCATCATATATGGTGGATACTTGTGTGTCAAATTTGTTAAAATTGGGTTGTAGGAAGGAAAAATAATTAACAGTGTTCATATTTGAAAAATGGCTTTAGAAAGTAACAAATTTCATGCTTTATATGTGTTGTAATTTGAAATTTGTTGTTGGATTGTGTTGCTATGGTAAGAAACGAAAACAACGAAGTTTAAATCATGACAATTGATTAAGAAACGAGTTCGTGGAGATCAAATTCGTTAAAAGTATAAAAATGAAGAAATTTGGAAAAATTATAGTTTTGATTCTTCAAATTCGTATATGTGTGATGTTTTTATATATAGAATGATGAATAGTATGTGTAGCTATGTTAGTACAAAGTTTTAGATGTTGAAGTGGGTAATTTTCTATAGAATTGGGATTATTGGCCAAAAAGCAGTCATTTTTCGAGCTTCGTAAAAAAGCGAAGTTCTGGTGCATCATGTGGCGCTTGGCTGCTTGTGAGAATTTTCGTGTATGAGCGCGTAACATTTGACGCTGACGACTTGCGGTGTCATCTGGCGGCGATAGCCCAGTATATTACTTCTGCGGTCACGTGAGTAGCCGAATACGATAAAATGAAGTCTCGCTTAATTCTGGTGTCATGTAACAGACTTGTGTTAGTTTAGCATGCATGTTAATGATGTTAAAACATGATATAAACTATAATAACAGATGTCAATGTGTTGTAATGCAAAGTGTAAAGATTTGAAATAATTATTTAAATAAGTTATAAAATGAAACTAAATGTGATGTTTTTCAAAGGTTAGAGATAAACGGTTAGGCTGTGTTGGCTCGTAATGAGATTTCAGATTCGTTAAGTACGTTAACCAACATGGTTAGATGCTAAGTTAAAGTTATAACCTAAATGATTGGCTAAACCCATAAAGCTAATATTCATACAATTAATTGTTGTTGCGATTTCAATGATATGTGTAGGGTAATTGGAGATTATTTTACGTTTGTGTAGCTTACAATCAAGGCAAGTTCCTAAACCTTAACTCCTTACAATTGAGCAAACTTTCTAACTTCATTCTTTTAATATTGAATGCAAGTTTCCATTCCTATATTATTATTGTACAAGTTTATAAAATTGAGCAAGCTTAATCTATCTTGAATATGTTTGTGCAAGCTCTTATAACCTAATTCGTTACATCGAGCAAGCTTTACTTTTCTTATTATCATTCGATGCATATATTGTTCAAACAAATTGATTCATAGAAGATTGTTTTAAACTCCTTTGAATATAGCACTTGGCATGTATATCATGTTATTCAGTTATATATATTGTTGATATCCGATCTTTGACTTTAATAGCCTTGTCTAGTTATACATTCTCGTATTAAATCTTTATTGATGGAAATTGAATAAAAGTGTTCTAAAATTCTAGAAACACTGATAAGCTAGTTCCAAACTAAACTTTCTTTAGTGCAGAAATTCTAAATTCAAACTGAGACGAACAACCCTAACATAGGGGATTTTTTCGATGTAACGTTTAGATGTTTGTGCACAATACATGGTACAAAGTGCTGATCCCCCTGAGTACGTTAAGAAGAGTCTCTACAGTCTAATGACTGTTAAGGTTAAGGTAATAATAGCTAAACACCGTGGACAAAGTTCGTGGTCTTACGACCCTCAGATAATTAAAGTTCGAACTTGTTTTCTATTTTGATTCGTAAAACAAGTTCTTTATTATTCAGTATTCATTGTTCACTCTCATTTTGTTACTATACTATCTTTATGTCAGTGAGCAATTGTTTGCTCACTCTTGCAATTAAACAATGCAACTAAAGTCGAAAGAGGTGATGAGCCATCTACTAGCAAAGAAAAGGGCAAGATGTCCAACTATTGAGAAAGTAATTAATGTTTATTTAAATGCATGAAGTTATAAGACTTATTTTATTTTATAATGTATCCCGCAAACTGATGTAATAATTTAAGGTTAGATTACATGGGATTGTTTATGAAATGATGTAACCCTTTAATGGAAAAGATTATTGTTTTAAGTTATTTAATGTTTTCTCCTTTATTAGGAGTAGTTAGATGTAATTATTTTGATAGTGAGCACCAAATTCGGTGGAAATGAAGTACCCGGATTTGGGGGTGTCACGGGATTAATCAAGAGCGGTCAATTCAGAATTGTAATAACCTGAATATTTTTTATATAAATAAATAAGAAATTTTGCATATTAATTTTTATTATTACTATTATTTTAAAGATGAGAATATGTGCCAAGTAATGTGTATGTATATATGTGTTAAATAAAATTATTTATTTCATGAATAATTTCAAATAATTTTATTTTAGAATTATTGATCATTATAAAGTATATACTTATAATAATTAATTTTATAGTAGAAATGTCTTTATTATTTATTTTTATGAAAATATGATTTTTATATTATTTAAATAATATATGAAATGATTATTGGAATTATTATAATTATTATTTTATTATATGAATTTTAGTTCGAGTTTTAAGTTAATTATTTTAACTTAATTAATAATGCATGCTATATGTGAAAGATAAATCGGATATGAAATCCAAACCCTAATTTTGGATTTTGAGTTATAAATGAGAATAATAATATTATATTAAGTATAATATTATTTTTATGTTATAAATAAATACATAAGATATGTGTAGATTGTTAATGGTTAGTCAATTATGGTGTATCACGACAAACCCTAGTATTACATCATATAAACCATGATTGGAAATTTAAAATTAGAAATTAAGATCTATTTAAATTGTGTTATATGAATTATGTGCATATTATAGAATTAATGTTAATTAGATAAAACCCTAATTAATATTTGAAATCCCTAATTTAAAATTAGAAACCCTAATTGCTAATTAGGAACACTAATTGCTAAAATTATAATCGTGATTATTATTTTAGTAAATTAAAATGTTAACTTAGGAACCCTAATGATAATTAAGGAACCCTAATTATTTAAACCCTAATTTTCTATTAAAACCCTAATTTCTATTAAAACCCTAATTTAATTAGTGTGTTTAAAATTAAAATTTTATTACACTTTAATTTTTAATTGTCCAAGCCCTAATAATTATTTGGGAAACTTTAAGATGTAAAATCTAGTGAATAAATCCTAGATTCAAGCACCTTGGACAAGAATACCCTTGAGAATACCATTAGTTGAATTATTGCTAGACAAATCTTATCCGAGTCTTGGCAGCCACTCTACCCTACCAACCTAGCAGCTAGCATTCTAACATATCAAATTCAATGCATCAGCCAAGGGCATTGCATACATGATATACATAAAGATTCAAGAGAGAGAAAGTGCACTTAATGGCCTAAATTATTCACAAGCACTTAGCCATTCTCTCTCAAGCTCAACCCCACGAAATTGCCTTGTTAGATCAGTCACAAATCAAGCCCCACGAACACCAACATCAAATCAGAAGCATAGAAATCAGAATTGGAGCATAAAGGTGCAAACCCTAAAATTCAAAAATCTTTTGATCTTATGTTAGATGTAAATTTTTTTGTGTTAAATATATATGTTGTATGGGGTGTTAATCAATGATCTGGGTTGCTAGATGTTAAACCTATAACATCTAGAGGCTCAGATTTGATGATTTTCCAAATCTAAATTTTTTTGAAAATAAGGGTGTGACAGTGAATGTCAGGTCCCACAGATCTCGATCTGTTATGTGTTTTTGTGTTTTAAAAGTTTGTACTTGTAGTCGGTTAGGAGATATTTAATATGGAACTTGATTCAGGTCCATAGCAGTTGTATATTAAAAGATATTTGTGGTCAAAGTGAGTTGACCGATCAGAAATTCTGAGTTTCTGGGCAACCCGTAAACCTGCAATTTCGGATACCATTTTTAGAGCTTATGTTCTTGCTGATCCATTATAGTATGGACATGTTCTTGTTATATAATTGTAGACTGACATGAGTACTACATATATATGTTTTTATATTACCCAAATACGTAACAGAATCGAATTAAGAATTGGTCAAACGTGGGTTGACGAAACTGCTCAAGAACATTTCTGGAAAACCCAGAAATGTTCAAGAACAGTTCCGGGGATGGTACTTTGACCGGCCCATTTATCTTGATCGTGTTGATGTTATGATGATCTCATGTTATGTTATTGTTACATGTCATGTACTCTATAGGTATGAACCATTATATCACAAGAAACAAGGTTGGAACTTAAATTAAATCGAGTACGAAACTAGGAACTCCAACTTCTGGGTTTCTGGGAAAACCCAGAAACACTCTGACAGTGAGTTTGATGACTTAGATCCTTCATGTTGTTGATATTTAGACATGAAATATGTTTATCCCTTGTAGTCGGTTAGCTTGTCTATACAGATCGACGTCCAGACCAACCATATCATCAACAGATTTCATGTTAGAAGGCCATTAAAAGGCATTGACCTACTACCACCGTAAATGCAGGCGACTGTAAAACATGATGAACATGTCCTAATGATTTTGATTTCAAAGATTTACATCTTGCTCATATGTTATGATCTGACCCAGATGTTGCTAAAGCATTTAGAGACGGATTTAATTATTTTTGTTTTATAATTTCTGAAAAATACATTAAAATAGAAATAAATTCCTAAAAATTATAAAATAAGTTTTAAAAATTATTTGAAGTTATAAAAATTAACTTTTAATAATTTGACATATTTTTCATAAATATTAATATTTATTTGGATATTATTGGCATTTTATTTATTTAATAAATGTATTAAATAAATTAATTAAAAATGATTTTATTGTATTAAAAAAATCATTTTAAATAATAATAAGGTATTTAATAATATTTTAAGTTATAAAACATAACTTTTAATATTTTAAGATAAGTTTCATTAATTATTAAATATTAATGATATTAGATTTATTTAGTAATTATATTAAATAAATTAATTAAAAATGATTTTAATATTATAAAAATCATTTTAAATGAAAATAAATAGTTTAAAAATATTTTAAGTTATAAAATATAACTTTTGATATTTAAAGGTAAATTTTATTAATAATTTAATATTAATGATATTAAGATTATTTATTAATTATATTAACTAAATAGTTTAAAAATGGTTTTATTGAATTAAAATCATTTAAAAGGAAATAAATGAATTAAAAATATTTTAAGTTATAACTAATGACTTTTAATATTTTAATAAATAATAGATTAATATTTTAATATTAATGGTAATTATTTAAAAATGATTTTAAATGTTTTAAAAATCATTTAAGGGTAGTATTAATACTTTAAAAATATTTTGAGTTATTATAAATAACTTTAATATTTTGGCAAAGGTTTCATTAATAGTTTAATATTAATTAAATATTAATGATAATAGAATTAGTTAATATTTAAATCATCTAATAATGATTTTAGTGTTTGAAAATTCATAATAAATTATAATAATTATTTAGAAATTATTATAAGGCTATGAAAAATAATATGACGGATATTTAAAATATCTAAACTACTATTGAACTACACGATAGAGTCTTAGACTCGATAATTAACCGATAAAGCCGTAGGTACACCGAAATATTTCAGAAATTGATTTAGACTTAGAAAAAATTGACTAGATATATGTTTGTTAGTGAATCAATAACCGTTAAACATATGTGACAATGTGATTAGGTTATGTGATGATTGCAATTAGCAGTACTATGTGATATGATACATTATTCTAATTGAACGAATGATCTTATTACTGATAGATCGCTGTATAAAAGATTAATCTAAGTTGCTTATTGTAAGCAGCAGTTCAGGCAAGTATCTAAACCTTATGCACTACTTTTATTTCGTGCAAACAGGTATATCATGTTATGCAAGTTTCCTAAACTTACTCCAATTATTATTGAGCAAGTATCTGATCTATTATTTACATTATGCAAGTATCCTACCTTTGCATTTCCTTTATGCAACGGGCATGAGTAAGAAAATTTCAGAATCATATTATTGTGCCAGATTATTAACTCTATTATTATTGATTATGTATCCAATCTTTGTATTCATACAAGTTCTTATATTATCCAATCATTGTATTATTGTATAATTTAGATATTTATTCTGTTCGTTAATTCGTATATAGGGTTAGACAAGTGTCCCCACTTGGATAACCATTGTATTTAATCATATGTTGATACATACTTATTGATTTCAAGTATGTATACGTTGACTTAAAAGTCGTCTAAGCTATTTGATTCAGCTAGACATAAAAATATTGTTGAGCAAGATAGAACATTATTGTATCCAACCAGATTGTTTTGGTTCGGATTCCCGACTAAGTATGAACATCCCGAATATGGAAAAACTTTTGTGCACCTATGGTGGATAGAGTGAACGATAATATCATTCTTGTATGTAGTATTGATCAATACAGGGCATTGGGTAGATCACCCTCGTGTCCGTAAGTTATGACGGTTTGCGGATGAAGTTCTGCTAAACCCTAGCGAAAATGAAAAACAATGTTCATAGTCTATCGACTAATCTCCAGTTATAGTCAGTACGTAGTTTCAAAAATTTGAGATAGATTTGGTATTTGTTATTATTGGTTCAGTTTACTTCACAACTATAGATTCGTTGTAGAAGAGTTATTCAAAGAAAACATTTAATCCTTTCAGCTTATATTTATTGTTGCTATTACTTGCTGGGCAATCAAATGCTCATTCTTGCTTTAACTTTAATTGTTTTCAGCTAAGCATGATCAACCGGAATGTTCAGGCCAGAACAAGGAAAAAGGAAAGCAATCAGAATAATTCTATGTTATCTTTTGTAATAGTTAGACAGAATTAAGACAATGATATTTATTATCTATCATGTAATGTATTGTAGTAAAGGTTACGTACTTAGGATTAGACTTTGATAAATGTAAATTAAGTTTGATATTTATATTATTGTTATTATTATTAGTATTATTCCGCTCATAGAAATGGTATCGTAAAGCATCGAGTTCGGGTTTCAAGTACCCGAGTATGGGGGCGTTACAAGTTGGTATCAAAGCTTTAGGGTTAGAAACCTTAGGTGGGACAAACCCTAGGCTATAACCTTAGAACAGGGGAAAACGTTGAAAATATAAATAACTCATTTAGAGTTTAAAAGGAGATGAATTGAATAAATTCATCGTTAAACAAAATAAAAGATAACTTATATAAAATTATTAATTGTTGTGTGTATATACTATATGTTAATCAAGATAGTTAGTGTGTAGATGTTATGTGAGATAAGGATTAGCATACCTCAGGTCGTAAAGAAGGAGTCAATCTCCATAACCGAGCCAATATGAAAGCCAATAGCTGAAATAGAGGCTCACATTGAAAGCTACCTCAATGAGGTGATTATACAGGAAAGTGTAGTACAGGACCCAAAAATGATAGTATGACTGATAGGTAGAGTATAGTTAAAGGATAAAAGATCAAGCTCAAGTTCTTGAGCTCATATATTTGTGGTGAGTTCCTAAACTCATAATGTGTGGAAGGTTTGATGAACTAGGTATAGTTATGTCACAAAAGGGATAACAGATGTTTAAAGCAGTATGTGATATGCTATGAAAAGTACGATGAATTAGTTAGATGAACATGATCTTATTTAATCAGATAATGCCGCCAAGACGAAAACGAAACCAAAAGGCAGAAGAACATGTCAACAAAGCTGAAGGACAACTAGACCCAACACAAAATTTGGCGAATGTGGACGTTTAAGCTATGCAGAATGGATTACCATCCGTGGGAAATCAGCCAAATAATCGATCGACAAACTTCAAAGACTTCAAGGCAATCGAACCGCCAGGATTTAGAGGATCATTGACCACCCTCAGAGAGGTGTTTGTGTTTTAGTAGCGGATGGGCAAAAGACAGCTTTTGTCACCTATACGATGAAAGGGGAGATAAATTTTTGGTAGGAAGCAAATCAAGCTAGAGTCGGAGAAGAAAATAGTGGCGGTAAGACTGGGAAAAGAAAAGGAGATAATTTCAGGAATACTAGAAGTAGGCCAGGAGGTGGAAAGAAATAAGTTGCGCAGTGTGGGAATTGTGGAAAGAATCACCTGAGGGGATGTCTTAAGGGTAAGTTTTGTGTGCTAGGTGTGTGGGAAGGAGGACATATCTCTCCCAATCTGTCCCAATCCAAGGATGAACAGAGGTGTTTTGGATGTGGATCAACGGAACATAAGGTGAAGGACCATTCAAAAAGGAAGGGATCTGAGAGAGCACGAATAAAGGAAAAGGCAGCGGGACTAGTGACAACGGAACCCACTTCAACAAACAAACCAACAGAATCAACCGCAAGAGTCTTCAATATGACGGTCCAGTATACGGTAGCAGCTAAGAATGCAACTCCAGGTATTATTCGTATAACTTGTATATTTCAATTTATATATGATTTTCCAATATATAATAAATTATTTTATAAAGAAATTTTGAAGAAGGAATTTAAGTTCTCTTAGCAATCGAACTTCCGTTTAATCAGATAGGCACGCTTTATGTTGAATAGTTAAAGATCGGTTTGATCAAATCTGATCGAGATCTATTTGAAAAGACTATGTATGCTATGTACCCTTGTAAGTATTAGTTTTAAAACGGTGATTTCGAGGACGGAATCCTTATAAGGGAGGGTGAATGTAATAACCTGAATATTTTCTATATAAATAAATAAGAAATTTTACATATTAATTTTTTATTATTATTATTTTAAAGATGAGAATATGTGCCAAGTAATGTGTATATATATATATGATAAATAAAATTATTTATTTCATGAATAATTTCAAATAATTTTATTTTAGAATTATTAATCATTATAAAGTATATACTTATAATAATTAATTTTATATTAAAAATGTCTTTATTATTTATTTTCTATGACAATATGATTTTTATATTATTTAAATAATATATGAAATGATTATTGGAATTATTATAATTATTATTTTATTATATGAATTTTAGTTCAGAGTTTTAAGTTAATTATTTTAACTTAATTAATAATGCATGCTATATGTGAAAGATAAATCAAATATGAAATCCAAACCCTAATTTTGGATTTTGAGCTATGAATGAGAATAATAATATTATATTAAGTATAATATTATTTTTCGGTGTTATAAATACATACAGTATATGTGTAGATTATTAATGGTTAGTCAATTATGGTGTATCACGACAAACCCTAGTATTACTGTCATAAACCATGCTTGGAAACTTAAAACTGGAAATTAAGATCGGTCAAAAATTGTGTTATATGAATTATGTGCATATTATAGAATTAATGTTAATTAGATAAAACCCTAATTAATACTTGAAAGCCCTAATTTAAAATTAGAAACCCTAATTGCTAATTAGGAACACTAATTGCTAAAATTATAAACTGTGATTATTATTTTAGTAAATTAAAATGTTAATTTAGGAACCCTAATGATAATTAAGGAACCCTAATTATTTAAACCCTAATTTTCTATTAAAAACCCTAATTTCTATTAAAAACCCTAATTTAATTAGTATGTTTAAAATTAAAATTTTATTACACTTTAATTTTTAATTGTCCAAGCCCTAGTAATTATTTGGGAATCTTTAAGATGTAAAATCTAGTGAATAAATCCTAGATTCAAGCGCCTTGGACAAGAATACCCTTGAGATTAAAATAAAATTGCTAAAATACCCTTTTTGTCCCATTAGTTGAATTATTGCTAGACAAATCTTATCCAAATCTTAGCAGCCACTCTACCCTACCAACCTAGCAGCTAGCATTCCAGAATATCAAATTCAATGCATCAGCCAAGGGCATTGCATACATGATATACATATAGATTCAAGAGAGAGAAAGTGCACTTAATGGCCTAAATTATTTACAAGCACTTAGCCATTCTCTCTCAAGCTCAAACCCACGAAATTGCCTTGTTAGTTCAGTCACAAATCAAGCCCCGTGAACATCAACTTCAAATCAGAAGCATAGAAATCAGAATTGGAGCATAAAGGTGCAAACCCTAAAATTCAAAAATCTTTTTATCTTATGTTAGATGTAAATTTTTTTGTGTTAAATATGTTGTACAGGGTGTTAATCAATGATCTGGGTTGCTAGATGTTAAACCCATAACATCTAAGGCTCAGATTTTATGATTTTCCAAATATGGAAATTTTTGAAAATAAGGGTCTGACAGTGAATGTTAGGTCCCACAGATCTCGATCTGTTATGTGTTTTTGTGTTTTAAAAGTTTATACTTGTAGTCTATTAGGAGATATTTAAAATGGAACTTGATTCAGGTCCATAGCTGTTGTAGATTAAAAGATATTCGTGGTCAATGTGAGTTGACCGATCGTAAATTTCGAGTTTCGGGCAACCCGAAAACCTGCAATTTTGATGATCATTTTGAAAGCTTCGTTCTCACGATCCGTTATAGTATGGACATGTTCTTGTTATAAAATTGTAGATATCGATATGAGTACTACATATATATGTTTTATATTACCCAAATACGTTGAGTTGATGACTTAGATCCTTTTTGTGAATTTAATGAAATATGTTTTAATATTTATCAAGTAAATAACCATATTTTCAATGATTTAATTATTACAAAATTAAATTTATTGAGGCGTGATCTAGATGATGTAATCCTTTAAGGGGAAAGATGTGGAATGAGATTTTTGTAATTTAATTTTATATTTATTGAAGTAAATAAATATTTTCAATGATAATTATTAGATTAAATAATTAATGTTTTGGAGATTAATTTTATGTGTGTTACATCTATTAAATTAATGAGAATTTTATTATCGAAGTATGTCAGCTGAGCTATTGTATTAAATGAAATATTTATTTAAGCATGATGTTATTTTAATTAATTTAATTATTAATTAGAGATTTAATAATTTGATATAATTAATTCATGAGTAAATTAATTATGTGACTATGTGAATTTATGAGAAATTATTATATTTATTTTATATTAAATTAAATAATATAATTGAGTTATTGTGTATGGGTGTGACATGATTTAAACTATATTATAAAGCTTTTATTAAATTAAATGACCTTGAATCAATTAAAGCTTGCCAAACAAGGCCCTAGTAGTGGTTCAGAGCAGTTACCCATGATTGGGTTAATTGACCTTAGTGCGCATCAGTTCTTTCCTTTATACGTATTCTCTCCTTCATTATTACTAAGTCTAAGAAATATTCAGAGAGAGAGTTTGAGAATTGTCAGAGAGAATTAAGATATTGTGAAAGAGATTAAAAGAGGAGAATTTAAGAAAATATCTGATTCTTCTAATCTATACCTTACACTCAGGGTAATCTCTTCCTTCCCAAATTTTTAAAGTTACGTTGTGTAAGTTTTATGAAAATGGCTTTCAAGTTTTTTGTAAGGTCTCTGTATTTATAAAGGGTATGGGTTATGTGTTGTTTATGTGTTAAATGTTACCATATTATATTTAATTATATATATTTCATAAACCATATCATCTGTTTCATTAAAATACATCGTATATGTTGATCAAAACTTACAGAGTATGGGTTTTGGCCATATGGCCCTTATACGTAATTTTAATGTGTCAAACAGAAATGATTTTGTAAAATTTATACTCGTATATTATTATGCATGTTAATATGAAGAGACCAAACTTTAAATGAACGGATTCGTTGTTATAACGAATCCGCAGTGTTACTTTTCATGTTTTGTTTTCAAAACCTTCAAGAACATCAAGAACAGTGAAAATTGCATGCTTTAATTCTGTAATTAAGTGTTTAAATTGGTTAAAGTCACTCTATAAATGTTTGGTAATGATTATGTGTGAATTATATCATTTGGGTATGTCTAAATTCGAGTAGAAAATAAGAAATTGGTAGAAAATGGCATGTTCTCGCATGATTTTTCATGAATCGCCATTTTCAAGAATCGGCCGTGCCAATTAGCAACGTCGTCATTCATTTCGCGCTCGCTTATTTCGCATTGCCAGCCATACAGCCTAAGTGATGTCAAACTTACACAGTCATGTCAGCAATAAGACTTAGTATAAAAAGTATGCGTAGCCATATAGCCACTCTGCAGAATGGTCCAGAAATGTTATTTTTAAAGTGTTAAGTCTAGCAATGTATTGTTAACTTAATGTAATGAACATAAAAATATGTTATAAGTATAATGAGATGTTAAAATAGATATTTAACATGTAAATAACATAATTACATGTGGATTGAATTATTGATTTCATAATTAGCTTGTTATTTGTGAAGTGTAAATTATGTGACAATGAATGTGATAAATTGACTAAGTATAGTCATAACCAAAATTTAGATAAAAAGAATGAATTTATGATGGTTAATTATATTATAATTAACCGGTATTGTGAATGTGAATGGTATGTAGGATTAAATTCAAAGAACGTGCTTAGTTAAAGTGTAATCTACGCACGAGGCAAGTTTCCTAACCCTACTTGTCATTATTGTTCAAGTTTATTGGTTACCTCGAATAAATTATCATTACTATTATTCAAGTTCAAATGTTATATTAAAGATTGATTATCTTTTCAAAGCATGATTCAGTTATACAATAATTGTCCTATTGTATACTTCTTGAGATTATTATTCAAATCGAATTATCATTATTGTTGAACCTTATTAGACTAGTGAACTTTATTGATTCAACTAGTCCTTAGTTGATGAACGTTCTAAATTTCAGAACCCTTATTGAATTATCCAAACCAAACTTCCTTTGGTGCGAACTCGAATGTCAAACTGAGATGAACAACCCCGCAAAGGGATTTACTTTATACGTTAAGCGTTAAGATATTGTGCACAAGATGGTACTAAGGGTCGATCCCCTAAGTACGAGTAGAAAGGTCCATAGTCTTACGATCGTTAAAGGTTTCAAGTATAACCCTTGATAACCTAGGACATAGTTCAAGGTCTTATGACCCTCAGAAATCTTTTGATTCTTGTTATTCATTCTTGATTCAAAAGTTGAACTTTTATTTCAGAAGTCTTTGATTCCCTCGCATGTTATTATACATTGTAATTTCATTATTTTATTTATGGGAAATCATGCTCACTCTTGCTTAATAATAACATTGCAGTTAAGAACGAAAGAACCGATGAGCCTTCTACTAGTAAAGGCAAGGGCAAGATTAACAAATATTGAAGACTTGTATTTATGAGATGTTGAATTTATGTGTTAAGACTTGATGTTATTTAAGACTTATTATTTATGTTTCCGCACAGATGTTTAAGGTTAGCTTAACCTGGGATTGTATTATTATTATTCGGATGTTGTAACCCTTAAGGGGAAGATTTTTATTCTATCTATTGCATGGCTTGCATTTATTATGGGTAGATAGATAGATGATATTTCAGATGAATGAACACCAAATCTCGTGGAATTGAAGTTCCGGATTTGGGGGTGTCACAAGTTGGTATCAAAGCTATAGGTTATGAACCTTAGGTGGGGGAACAACCTTAGGTAGTAGCCTTATAGAAAGAACATAGTGATGGAAATCTCTTATCGAGTTCTAGGAAATGAATTTTTGTAATTCATTGAAGATAATAAAAGACTTTATGTGCTTATGTGTTAAAGGTATGTGATAACTAGTATGGCTTAGTAACTAAAACTCGAATTTTTGTTGTCAGGATGTCTGACGTTGGAGGAACTAGTTGAGCAGGGGAGGAGGAACCCCGAGTACCTGTAGTACCTACAGAGGAGGAGCCCAGAGACATTCATGTCGTTAGGGAACAGTTGGTACAGAGGGAGTCATCTCCATTGATCATAATTGTTGGTTAGGAGCGTGAACCTGAGGCTGATCCTGAGGAGGAATTTGACGAGGAAGAGGAAGAGGAAGAAGAGGAGTTTCCATAGCACTCCATTGATGCTGAGATGTATGACACATTATACGACCGTAACGTGGAGTTACGAGATGAGGTGCAGGATCTGACTGAGCGGGCTATTATTTAGCAGATTACTCTAGAGGAGAAGGAGAGGGAGATTTCAACTCTTCACTCACGACTAGGAAATGTAGAATGGGATTTGGTCCATGAGAAGGGTCAAACCGAAGATAAGACCACAGAGATAGAAAAGTTGAAGAAGGATCTGAAAGAGAGTGCAGAGAGGCTTGCCATAGCAGAGGAGGGCTGGGTAAGAGAGTCACGTCGTGCTGATCTTGCGGAAGAGGATGGTCATGCGAAGAAGGCAAAGCTTGGAGAGACATACTCTACACTTAATCATGCAATGGATGAAGCCCATGATCGAGTTTTGAGGTACCCCATCTAGTTCGAAGGACTTCCATCGTACATGCTGGATCGCAGGACGATGTCTCGTATCATGGAAGAGGAGCGTGGCAAGGCTATTCAGCACCTTGACAGACAGTGATATAATCTGTTTAATTATGTGAAAGACTTAGTTAGTTTTTATATGTAAATTCCGATATGTTTATGAATAAAGGAATATTTTAATATTTAAATCCTGTGGATTCTTTATCTCAGGATGGTGGATGTAAATAGCAGTTATGCTATCGTTTGATGTAAAACTTTTAGTTTGAATTAAATATATTAAGTTGTTTGAGATGATGTGTTAAATGATTATATTAAATTGTTGAGTTAAGTCTTAACTATTTAGAGAATTTAATAGAGATTTAATAAGCATATATTATTCTTAACAGAAATATGCCGCCTAGAAGAAGACAACCACGTCAACAAGCTCATGAAGAGTCAACAAATAACAACAATAATGCCAATGCTAATCCCGTGGAACAGTTGGTTAACTTACTGACTGGAGCAATGAATAATCAACCTCAAGCTCCACCAAATACTACGTTTAAAGATTTCAAGGCGGTGTGGGACCGCCAGAATTTAAAGGTTTCATGAACCCGATCGAGGCTCAAACGTGGGTTATGGAAATGGAGAAGGTTTTCGACGTTGCTAGGGTTGGAGAAGACCAGAAGACCGCTTTTGCAACGTTTATGTCAAGTCCGAAGGCTAGCTATATTGTGGCAAGCAAACAAAGTTCGAGGAGGTGAAGGTGTAATTACTTGGGAGAGATTTAAAGAAATGTTTTTCGAGATGTACTTCCTAACTAGCTCGCAGAACCAGATGGAGGTTCAATTTCTGGAATTGAAGCAAGGAAATATGAGCGTACCTAATTATGCGGCAAAATTCAACGAGTTAGCGAGGTTCGCCCCGTATCAAGTTCACATGGATGAGAGGAAGGCGAGACGGTTTGAGCAAGGACTAAAACCTTGGGTGTACAACAAAGTATCAATGTTTTAGATAAACACATTTGCCGGAGTATTGGAAAAGTCCATCCTCGCTGAAGGTGGAAGTGATGCGGTGACCAAATACAATCAAGATCAGAAGAAGAAGAAGAAGAAGAAGAGTGAAGGTGAAGGAAATAACAAGGTTAGTGGAAGTGGCACAGGAGGTGGAAATTTTAATCAGAAGAAAAGGTGGAATGACAACTCATCATCGGGGAATCAGCAAGGTAGTCAGAAGAAAAGAATCGAAGCATGCCTGACCTGCGGGAAAGCCCATCTGGGAGTTTGTATGAAAGGAAAAAGAGTGTGTTATAATTGTGGTCAAGAAGGCCACATAGCACCTAACTGTCCTAACCCAAAGAAGGGTGTTTGCTTTACTTGTGGTTCAAAGAACATCTGGCAAGAGATTGTCCTAAGAAGGGACCGGGAGGGTTAGGATCAGGAGGAAACCAGGGAAATAACAGTGGAAATGCCTTAACTATTACCGGACCAACCGCAACAAACCGACCAACCGCCAGGACTTTCAACATGACAGTGCAGGATGCAGTTCAGTCTCGGGATGTGGTGTCAGGTATCATTCCGATCAATAAAATTAATGCTTATATTTTATTTGATTCGAGTGCTACTTGTTCCTTTATATTCGATGACTTTGCTAATAGTTTAGATATGCTTAAGGATGAGTTGGAATATCCCATGAACATAGAAATTGCGAATAAAGAGATAATCCATGTTAAGTACGTGTATAAGAACTATAGAGTAGATATTAAGGGTAATATCATGAACGTAGATCTTATCCCTATTCGACTTGGGGAATTTGACGTTATTTTGGGAATGGACTGGTTATTCAATTACGGGTCAGTAATTGATTGCAAAAGAAAAGATTAACCTTATAACCCCGCCAAAGGTTGTATTTTATGGTAAGAAGTCGCCCAGACAACAAGCGAGTTGTCCGACGATGATGATGATGCAGCCGAAAGTTATTAAGACAAGGCTGTGTAGGATATTAAGCTTACATAGTCGACAGTCGAAAAGAGAATCCGAAGGTAGAAGAGATACCGATTGTGAGGGACTTCATCGACGTATTTCCAGAAGATTTGCCAGGACTTCCACCAGATAGAGAGGTAGAATTCGTGATCAATTTGGCGCCCGGAACTGCTCCAATATCGAAGGCACCATACCGAATGGCACCAGTAGAGATGAAAGAACTAATGGTACAACTACAAGAATTTTTGGACAAGAAGTATATTCATCCGAGCGTATCGCCGTGGGGAGCGCCGGTTTTATTTATGAAAAAGAAGGACGGATCGATGCGGCTCTGCATTGACTACAGAGAACTAAATAAGGTCATGATTAAGAACAGATATCCATTACCGAGGATCGACGACCTGTTTGATCAATTGAAGGGAGCGAGATACTTTTCCAAAATAGACTTGAGAAGCGGTTATCATCAACTAAAGGTGAGGCCAGAGGATGTACCGAAAACAACGTTCAGAACGCGATATGGTCACTACAAATTTTTAGTAATGTCGTTTGGTCTTACGAATGTTCCTGCAACATTTATGGGACTAATGAATGGTGTGTTCAAGCCGTTTTTGGACAAGTTCGTAGTGGTATTTATTGATGACATTTTGATTTATTCGAAAACCAAGGAAGAACATGAAGAGCATTTGAGATTAACATTGGAAGTATTGAGAATGGAAAAGTTGTATGCTAAGTTTTCAAAATACGAATTTTGGATTGAACGAGTACAATTTCTTGGTCACGTGATCGATAAAAATGGAATTTCAGTAGATCCATATAAAGTCGAAGCCGTGATTAACCGGGATCAGCCGAGAACGCCGTCGTAAGTAAGAAGTTTTCTTGGATCATGGATATTATAGAAGGTTCATACAAGACTTTTCCAAGATCGCAACTCTGCTAATAACGAATTTAACTCAAAAAGTGTGAAATTTGTTTGGACGGATAAGTGTGAGGAAAGTTTTCAAGAATTGAAGAAGAGGTTGAGTACTTACACCGTGTTATCTCTTCCGAATGATACAGAAATTTTGTTGTTTATAAAGTGATGCGTCGCGATAAAGGACTTGGTACGTGTAGTGTCGATGCAAAACGAAAAAGTCATTGCGTATGCATCACGACAATTGAATGATTACGAGAAGGGATATTCAACCCATGATTTGGAGTTAGCTGCAGTTGTTTTTGCTTTGAAAATTTGGACGCACTATCTGTACGGGGAGAAGTGTGAAATATATACGGACCACAAGAGTCTGAAATATATTTTTACACAAAAGGATTTGAATATGCGTCAAAGAAGATGGTTGGAATTAATTAAGGATTACGACTGTGAAATTTTGTACCATCCAGGTAAAGCAAATGTGGTTGCCCACGCCTTAAGTAGAAAGGGTCATGAGAAATTAATGATGTTGACTGCTCAAGAGGAGCTAATTGCAGAAATGGAAAAACTGGAGTTGGAAGTGAAGTATCCTATGGAGATTGATGAGAAAATATTTCAAATGCAATCTGGTACAACTCTACTAGAAAAAGTAAAGGAGGCTCAGCTTCAGGACGAAGAATGTAAAAAGGTGACAAAGAAGATATCTGAAGGAACTAAACCGAGATTTAAGATGGATAAGGAAGGAATACTGAGATTTGAGAGTAGAATTTGGGTACCGCCAAAGATAAGAGATTAAGGAAGATATTTTGAGCGAGGCTCATAGTTCATTTATATTCGATTCACCCTGGTAGTACCAAAATGTACCAAGATCTTAGACAACATTTCTGGTGGCAGAATTTAAAACGTGATGTTGCAGAATGTGTTGCCAAGTGTCTGACCTGTCAGAAAGTGAAAGAAGAACATCAAAGACCAAGTGGATTGCTACAACCATTGGAGATCCCAGAATGGAAATGGGAACATATTACAATGGACTTCGTGGTTGGCCTTCCGACGACTCAGAAAGGTTACGACGCGGTATGGGTTATCGTTGACTGACTAACGAAATCCGCACACTTCCTTCCGATTAAAATTAGATTCAACTTATATCAGTTGGCGAGGTTATACGTAAAAGAGATTGTTTCGAGGCACGGAGTTCCGGTGTCAATTGTTTCTGATAGAGATCCGCGCTTCACATCAAATTTCTGGAAACGTCTTTAGGAATGCATGGGTACACAATTGCGAATGAGTACAGCATACCACCCTCAAACAGACGGACAGAGCGAAAGAACGATTCAGACATTAGAAGATATGCTAAGAGCCTGCGTGATGGACTTTAAAGGAAATTGGGATGATCACCTACCGTTAATAGAGTTCGGCTACAACAATAGTTACCACGCTAGTAGCCTTATGAAACGTTATACGGCAGAAAGTGCAGAACTCCGCTTTACTGGGATGAAGTTGGTGAAAGGCAATTGCTAGGGCCAGAATTGGTACAACAGACAGCAGAAATAGTCAAAGTTATCCGAGCACGACTGGTAGCAGCTCAAGATAGACAGAAGAAATACGCTGATCCACATCGTAAAAATATTGAGTTTGAATCAGGTAGTTATGTTTTCTTGAAGGTCTCTCCCTGGAAGGGAAAGATCAGGTTCGGAAAGAAGGGGAAATTAAGTCCAAGATTCATTGGACCATTTGAAGTATTGCGTAGAATCGGAGAAGTCGCGTACGAGGTAGCCTTACCTCCATCACTCGAGAATGTCCACAACGTTTTCCATGTTTCTGTTTTACGACCTTACAAAGCCGATTACAAGCATGTAATAGAATATGAACCCCTGCATTTTTAAAAAACTTATCTTACGAAGAAATTCCTGTTCAAATTGTCGACAGAAAAGAACAAGTTCTCAGAAATAAAGTAATACCTTCTGTTAAGGTAATTTGGAGGAACCACAACGCTAAAGAAGCTACGTGGGAACTCGAAGAGAATATGATGAAGAATTACCCTCATTTATTTACTTAATTTATGTGTAAGCGATTCTGGGGACAGAATCTTTGTAAGGAGTAGAGAATGGAACGGGTCGAATTTATTGAGTCGTGATTCTGGGGACAGAATCCTTTTAAGGGGGGAAAGATGTGACGAACGAGATTTTTGTAATTTAATTTTAATATTTATTGAAGTAAATAAATATTTTTGATGATTTAATTATTAGATTAAATAATTAATTGATGCAAATTGTGGTAGATTAATTTAACTATACGTGTTACATCTATTAAATTAATGTGGAGAATTTTATTATCAAGTATGTCATTATGTGAGCTTATTGTATTAAATGAAATATTTATTTAAGCATGATGTTATTTTAATTAATTTAATTATTAATTAGAGATTTAATAATTTGATATAATTAATTCATGAGAAAATTAATTATATGACTATGTGACTATGTGAATTTATGAGAAATTATTATATTTATTTTATATTAAATTAAATAATATAATTGAGTTATTGTGTATGGGTGTGACATGATTTAAACTATATTATAAAATCTTTTATTAAATTAAATGACCTTGAATCAATTAAAGCTTGCCTAAACAAGGCCCTAGTAGTGGTTGATAGCAGATTTTACCCATGATTGGGTTAATCGACCTTAAAGGCGATCAGCTTCTTTCCTTTATATTTATTCTCTCCTTCATTATTACTAAGTCTAAGAAATATTCAGAGAGAGAGTTTGAGAATTGTCAGAGAGAATTAAGATATTGTGAAGGAGATTGAAAGAGGAGAATTTAAGAAAACATCTGAGTCTTCTAATTTATACCTTACACTCAGGGTAATCTCCTCCTTCCCAAATTTTTAAAGTTATGTTGTGTAAGTTTTATGAAAATGGCTTTCAAGTTTTCTGTAAGGTCTCTGTATTTATAAAGGGTATGGATTATGTGTTGTTTATGTGTTAAATGTTACCATATTGTATTTAATTATATATATTTCATAAACCATATCATCTATATCATTAAAATACATCGATATGTTGATCAAAACTTACAGAGTATATGGGTTTTTTGGCCATATAGCCCTTTATAACGTAATTTTAATGTGTGTTAAACATAAATGATTTTGTAAAATTTATACTCGTATATTATTATAAATGTTAATATGAAGAGACCAAACCTTAAATGAACGGATTCGGTGTTATAATGAATCTGTAGTGTTAATTTTCATGTTTTGTTTTCAAAACCTTTAAGAACATCAAGAATAGTGAAAATTGCATGCTTTAATTCTATAATTAAGTGTTTAAATTGGTTAAAGTCACTCTATAAATATTGGGTAATGATTATGTGTGAATTATATCATGTGGGTATGTCTAAATTCGAGTAGAAAATAAGAAATTGGTAGAAATTGGTATGTTCTGCGATTTTTCATGAAATCGCATTTTAAGAAATCGGGTACTATGACACGCCAGTCAATCGCCCATTTTTACCGCTTACCTACCTAGATTCTAAGTCGTACAAGACTCCAAGACCTAGTATAAACGTTGCAAAATAACCCAATACCACTCTCAGAATGGTCCAGAAATGTAATTTTTAAAGTGTTAAGTCTAGCAATGTATTGTTAACTTAATGTAATGAACATAAAAGTATGTTATAAGTATAATGAGATGTTAAAATAGATATTTAACATGTAAATAACATAATTACATGTGGATTGAATTATTGATTTCATTATTAGCTTGTTATTTGTGAAGTGTAAATTATGTGACAATGAATGTGATAAATTGACTAAGTATAGTCATAACCAAAGTTTAGATAAAAAGAATGAATAACCCTGCAAAGGGATTTACTTATGCATTAGCGTTAAGATATTGTGCAAATGTTATATTAAAGATTGATTATCTTTTCAAAGCATGATTCAGTTATACAATAATTGTCCTATTGTATACTTCTTGAGATTATTATTCAAATTGAATTATCATTATTGTTGAACCTTATTAGACTAGTGAACTTTATTGATTCAACTAGTCCTTAGTTGATGAACGTTCTAAATTTCAGAACCCTTATTGAATTATCTAAACCAAACTTCCTTTGGTGCGGACTCGAATGTCAAACTGAGATGAACAACCGTGCAAAGGGATTTACTTATACGTTAGCGTTAAGATATTGTGCACAAGATGGTACTAAGGGTCGATCCCCTAAGTACGAAAGTAGAAAGGTCCATAGTCTTACGATCGTTAAAGGTTTCAAGTATAACCCTTGATAACCTACGACATAGTTCAAGGTCTTATGACCCTCAGAAATCTTTTGATTCTTGTTATTCATTCTTGATTCAAAAGTTGAACTTTTATTTCAGAAGTCTTTGATTCACTCGCATGTTATTATACATTGTTATTTCATTATTTTATTTGTGGGAAATCATACTCACTCTTGCTTAATAATAACATTGCAGTTATGAACGAAAGAACCGATGAGCCTTCTACTAGTAAAGGCAAGGGCAAGATTAACAAATGTTGAAGACTTGTATTTATGAGATGTTGAATTTATGTGTTAAGACTTGATATTGTTTAAGACTTATTGTTTATGTTTCCACACAGATGTTTAAGGTTAGCTTAACCTGGGATTGTATTATTATTATTCGGATGTTGAAACCCTTAAGGGGAAGATTTTTATTCTATCTATTGCATGGCTTGCATTTAATATGGGTAGATATATTCTTCTCATTTCCCTTTTTTTCCTGTTGTTTTCATGCTTTCTTTTAGTATTTATATTTATATATTAGCGTGTTCAAATTTTTATTTATTATTGATTTCTATCCTTTTATTGATAGTGATACTAGTGATATCGTTGGATGATGATGTTTTCTCTATGAGGAAATCGAGGTACATTACATTATATAGTAGTTTTTGAACCTTAAAGCTTTGTTCATTGTTTTATCCAAATTGATTATTTTACACTTAAGGGTGTATTGGGATCTTGATTCTTGTCTTAAAATATTCCAACAAACGGTTGTGATTGGTGGTTTTCGGGGTTGGTAATGGGTTCCGCTTTTGACCCACCATGCTTGTGAATTTTGTTTCTTTAGTTGAATTTTGTGGTGTAGTAGAAAAGCCCATCAACTTATTGCCAAAATTTAGGCTCTTTTTACTGTTACTCCATTTTTTAATGTTGCAGTGGTGGGAGTAGAGAATTTGCCTTCACAGGATACTCCAGTTGTATATGTGTCCAACCACCAGAGCTTTTTAGACACGTGTGTTATTCTCACTCTAGGTAGTAGCTTCAAGTTCATCAGCAAGACATCAATTTTTTTCTTTCCTGTTGTTGGATGGGCCATGTTTTTAATGGGTGTAATTCCTTTGAAACGCATGGACAGCAGATGCCAATTGGTAACTTGATTCCTTCCCTTGAAAATAGTATTTCACCTTTGATGCAAAAAATTAATCAATTTGTTTAGGTTGGATTGCCATCTGGGAAATTTATATTATAGTACTTGTTCTAGTAAACTATTGTTATTCTCTTGAACTATACAGGTTATATTTTTTGTCTTTATGAATGTAGCAAACTCTCAAAAGATGCATGGATCTTGTGATGAAGGGAGGATCTGTTTTTTTTCTTTCTAGAGGGTACTCGGAGTAAAGATGGAAAATTAGGGGTATTCAAGGTGTGGTCTATTGATGGTTCTTACTCCCAACATTACCATATGGTATTACTTACGTAAAGGTAGTAGGAAAGTTTCAGATGCTCGTGTGATAAAGATGTTTTTCTTCATCTTCTAAACTACATAGAGGAGCATTAATCTGAAGTCTAACTATAAAAAAATCACAACTTCTATTTATACCCGGCTGAAATTAGTATGTTCACACACTGCCTTTTGTACTATAGTCTTAATTGCAATAGGGATGGCCTATAGAATATTTATATAGGAAGAATTATGGATGTCCTCAAAAGATTTGATTTCAAACAAAAGGGTTGTGCTTATAAAATTTCTTTAAAGATCTCTATATGTTGTTTTTACTTGCCCAAAAGCTTGCCTTTCTTATTGTGGATAATGGTAGTAGGAAATATGCTCTAATGATGACCTTCATTTTATGCTTTGTATATATATTTTCTTTTAGTGATCAAAATAGGTTGATTTTCATCTTCCATTTGTAATAAGTAATTGAATAATGCAGTTTGGGTAAATTTAGCACGTTTTCTTGACTTTGCTATTATTTTACTGACTTTGCTATTATTTTTAAATATGTGCAGGAAGACTGCTTTTACGACCTGCCTTACAATATTAGGTATCAAATTTTCGTGCTACGCTTACGGAAGACAAGGGACGAAATTATGAAGTGTACTCTCTATATATGTAGATATATACTTTGATTGAAAAACTGTGGTAGCTTTAGATGGTTAATTGTAAAGATAATGAATGATTATGTAGTCGATGATTTTATTAAGTTAATAATATTTTAGTTTTTTGTATTTTAGCCATTATTTGTTATGGAGACATTGAGCCAGTAAGGTATACAAAAAGAATGTCAAATTTTGATTTGGCAACAATATAATTTGTTACCAAAGCATTGAACAAGTTTTAATATAGCAATAATTTTTTATACATTTAGCAACAAATTTTCGTTGCTAATGGCATTAAAAATATAATATTTGGCAACGAAAAATTAACCTAATAACATCGGAGAGGATATTGTTGTTAATACTAATATAAAAGGCAAAATTTTTTATCATTGCAAATCATATACACTTTCGTTGCAATTGAAAAATAACTAGCAACAAACATTTTTATTACTGATTCAGCATAATGTCGTTGCCAAATAATTTTATCAGCAACGAAAATCGTTGCTAAAAAGTTTACATTCCACAACGAAAGCAAGCTTAGGCAACAATTTTCATAATTTACTGCAACAAAAAATGTCGTTGCAAAATGGTGTCAATTGCAACGAAAATGCATGGTCGTTACAAAAAAAGAGAGTTCATTTCGTTGCCAATTAGAAGGCTTTTGCAACGAAATGGGGTTTTTAGTAACGAAATTTTAGTTATTCTGCAACAATACATTTTGTTACAAAAGGATCGATGTCTCTGTACGAAAGCCAAATTCGTTGCAAAATGTATTACTTTTTGCAACGAAAAAAAAATGTTCGTTACGGAACAATTAGCAACGCTCATTGCGCAATGAAAGATGCAACGACAGTAAAGTCGTTGCCAAAACCCTTTTGCAACGAAATTTGACACCTTTAGCAACAAAAATTTGTTGTTGCTAAAGCCACATTTTTTTGTAGTGTATGTTGTATGGGATGTTAATCAATGATCTGGGTTGCTAGATGTTAAACCCATAACATCTAGAGGCTCAGATTTGATGATTTTCCAAATCTGGAAATTTTTGAAAATAAGGGTCTGACAGTGAATGTCAGGTCCCACAGATCTCGATTTGTTATGTGTTTTTGTATTTTAAAAGTTTGTACTTGTAGTCTGTTAGGAGATATTTAATATGGAACTTGATTCAGGTCCATAGCAGTTGTAGATTAAAAGATATTTGTGGTCTAAGTGAGTTGATCGGTGAGAATTCGAGTTTCGGGCAACCCGAAACCTGTAATTTCGACGATCCATTTTAGAGCTTCTGTTCTTGCTGATCCATTATAGTTTGGACATGTTCTTGTTATATAATTGTAGACAGACATGAGTACTACATATATATGTTTTTATATTACCCAAATACGTAACAGAATCGAATTAAGAGTTGGTCAAACGTGGGTTGACGAAACTGCTCAAGAACATTTCTGGAAAACCCATAAATGTTCAAGAACAGTTCCGGGGAGGGTACTTTGACCGGCCCACTTATCTTGATTGTGTTGATGTTATGATGATCTCATGTTATGTTATTGTTACATGTCATGTACTCTATAGGTATGAACCATTATATCACATGAAACAAGGTTGGAACTTAAATTAAATCGAGCACAAAACTAGGAACTCCAACTTTTGGGTTTCTTGGAAAACCCAGAAACACTCTGACAGTGAGTTTGATGACTTAGATCCTTCATGTTGTTGATATTAGACATGAAATATGTTTATCCCTTGTAGTCGGTTAGCTTGTCTATACAGACCGACGTCCAGACCAACCATATCATCAACAGATTTCATGTTAGAAGGCCACAAAAGGCATTGACCGGCCATGACTAGAAATTCTGGTCAGCCCAGAAACATGATGAACATGTCTGACAGTGATTTCAAAGATTTATATCTTGCTCATATGTTATGATCTGACCCAGATGTTGATTTACACTTGTAGTATTACATCAATACTACAAGATCCAAGTTATAGCTAGCCTAGAAACACTACACATAACGAATTAAAGATGGTCAAAGAAGGTACCCTTGAGCACTGACTATCAGTGTTCTTGAGTCTCAAGAACACCTATCGCGACAGAAATTGTCGCTAAAGCCTTTAGCTTGATTTGATTTAATTATTTTTTTTTATAATTTAGAAAAATACATTAAAATAGAAATAAATTTCTAAAAATTATAAAATCAGTTTTAAAAATTATTTTAAGTTATAAAAATTAACTTTTAATAATTTGACATATTTTTCATAAATATTAATATTTATTTGGATATTATTGGTATTTTATTTATTTAATAAATGAATTAAATAAATTAATTAAAAATAATTTTATTGTATTAAAATCATTTTAAATAATAATAAGGTATTTAATAATATTTTAAATTATAAAACATAACTTTTAATATTTTAAGATAAGTTTCATTAATTATTAAATATTAATGATATTAGATTTATTTAGTAATTATATTAAATAAATTAATTAAAATAATTTTAATATTATAAAAATTATTTTAAATGAAAATAAATAGTTTAAAAATATTTTAAGTTATAAAATATAACTTTTGATATTTAAAGGTAAATTTCATTAATAATTTAATATTAATGATATTAAGTTTATTTAATAATTATATTAACTAAATAGTTTAAAAATGGTTTTATTGAATTAAAATCATTTAAAAGGAAATAAATGAATTAAAAATATTTGAAGTTATAACTAATGACTTTTAATATTTTGATAAATAATAGATTAATATTTTAATATTAATGGTAATTATTTAAAATGATTTTAAATGTTTTAAAAATCATTTAAGGGTAATATTAATACTTTAAAAATATTTTGAGTTGTTATAAATAACTTTAATATTTTAGCAATGGTTTCATTAATAGTTTAATATTAATTAAATATTAATGATAATAGAATTAGTTAATATTTAAATCATTTAATAATGATTTTAGTGTTTGAAAATTAAGTGATAAATTATAATAATTATTTAAAAATTATTATAAGGCTATAAAAATAATATAGACGGATATTTAAAATATCTAAAGGACTATTGAACTACACGATAGAGTCTTAGACTCGATAATTAACCGATAAAGTCGTCGGTACACCAAAATATTTCAGAAATTGATTTAGACTTAGAAAAAATTGACTAGATATGTGTTTGTTAGTGAATCAATAACCGTTAAACATATGTGACAATGTGATTAGGTTATGTGCTGACTGCAATTAGCAGTACTATGTGATATGATATATTATTCTAATTGAACGAATGATCTTATTATCGATAGTCATCAGATAAAAGATTAATCTAAGTTGTGTTATTGTAAGTTAAAGTAGCTCAAAAAGTATTTAAACCTTACGACTACTACTTTTATTTCATGCAAACAGTATATCATGTTATGATGTTTCCTAAACTTACTCCAATTATTATTGAGCAAGTATCCGATCTATTATTTACATTATGCAAGTATCCTACCTTTGCATTTCCTTTTATGTGGGTAAAAGTAAGAAAGTTTCGTAATCATATTATTGTGCGGATTATTAACTCTATTATTATTGATTATGTATCCAATCTTTGTATTCATACAAGTTCTTACATTATCCAATCATTGTATTATTGTATAATTCAGATATTTATTCTGTTCGTTAATTCGTATATAGGGTTAGACAAGTGTCCCCACTTGGATAACCATTGTTGTAAGACCCCAACTTTTTGAATAAAGATTAAATTTTCTCGAAATATATTTTTGAATATTATGGTGTGGATTTGATATAATATTATAGTTGTGGGTAATATTTATAAATTTTGCAAAGTACGCAAGTTGTTATATAATATTCGATTGGTCGGGGAATATTCATTTTAACAGGGAATATACGTACAACGACACAATCATTGGTGGACCCCCCACAACGGAACTATTGTCGGATTGAGAAAATGACAAAAATACATTATAAAAATAACGGCGGAAGTTTTATCGCTAACTGTTGAACTACCCGGTAGTAAAAGTACAAGAATATCATATTGGTTGCATAGTAGCATACCAGATTGATTATTGATGCTTACGTGAGAAGTCACTCAGTTATACTCAATTATTGCTACAGTAATTGCTGCATCATATCTCTCATATTATTGATTCGATTATTATGTTATTTTATTACATCAATAATTGAGATGACAAAGTTATTCATATTATTAAATTGTAATATTTACAATGTCTAGAAGTTCACTAATGAGAGGTTTGGTCACCTAATTAATTGCGCCAATAGGGAGAAATCCTTATCGAAAGCCCCTCTTCCAAGAGAACGACTTTGGTTGATAAATATTGTGAGTTATAATATTAATGATGAATGTTATTAAAATTGAAGTTGTGTTCGGAGTTGAATTTGGAGACACGGACGTGATATTTGAGTCCGAAACGATGAAATTAGTAAAATTGGTCTATAAACACAAAATTTTTCGGAATTCATTATTTGGTCAAAAAGTCAATAGTTGACTTTTTTGGAAAAAGTCAAACTTCGACATTTCAAAATTTATATTTTTGATAAAAATGGTTTCATTGTGTTGGAATTATTTGTGTTAGTGAAAATCGACAATTATTTCGATAATAATTGATGTTTGGAGGTTATATTGACCAATCGGGTATTTAACCGGATAAATGAGCAATTGATTGCTATTATTTCACATGATTATAACTATTTGTTCATATATGTATACTATTGTTTCACATTCTTGTTACTATTAGGGGAGTTGGTGTAAGATTGATAATACTTGCATGACTAAGTTAAAAATGGAGGTATAGATGGAGGTACTATACTGTAATTCATATTTCCACATGTCTAGAACTATTGATTCACATAATTTACTATTGAATCACATTATTTACTATTAGGGGAGGTGGTGCAAGTTTGATAATACTTCCATGACTAAATTAAAAATAAAGGAAAAGTTGGAGGTATTGTACTGAAATTTTTCGAGCCCCAAAACGTGCAATTATCGAAACTATATTTTTCTATAAATAGAAGATCATTGTTCCTTCATTTCTCACCAATTCACAAAAGCTTTAGAGCGATCATTATAGAGAGAAATTATAGAAAGAAGAAGAAAAGTCTGCTACCTCACTATTCCAGTATCCAGTTTTTCTAAAGGTAGGGAGTATTATTTCTTTCTTATCCATGAAGAGAACTTCTGTTATTCCATTCTTTATTATTCTGTTGGAATAACCTGTATACGCAGGCTACCCTATACTTGGTGAAATTCTTCTGTTGTTCCATTCTTTATCATTCTGTTGGAACATCCTATCTGTGCGTTCTACGCCGGACCTGGTTTCGTCTTTATTATTCTGTTGGAATATCCTGTCTGTGCGTTTTACGCCGGACCTAATTTTGTCTTTATTATTTTGTTGGAATATCCTGTCTATGCGTTCTACGCCGGACCTGATTCCGTCTTTATTATTCTGTTGGAATATCCTGTCTGTGCGTTTTACGCCGGACCTGATTCCGTTATTTATTATTCTGTTGGAATAACCTGCCTGTGCGGTCTATCGCATGCCTGGTGATTTCTTTTGTTATTCCATTCCTTATTATACCCAGTTGGTTAAAATTTTGACTTCTATACTCCATGAAATTAGTGGAATATCCTTGATATTTACGCTTCATCCAGTATCTTTTCATGGAAATATTCTTTTGAGCATTCTTGAATTTTACTCTACAAAGCAATATCATGTTGACAATTTGGACGTTATTAGTTCCTGGATAAATTAATTCTTGAACTTGTTTTATTGAATTCTTATATCATTGTCATCATCCTCATGTTTATATTTTGTTGAAAGTCATCTGTGGCCTATAGTGCATAGATGGACTTGGTATGATTATGACCAGGGATTATTCGGTGTAATCATGACCATAATGTTACAAATGATGTGGAAAAAGTCCTCATTGGCCCGTAATGCATTGATGGACAGTTGTTGGCATGATCATGACCATTATTGAATACACAAATATTCTTGGCCCGTAGTGCATGGATAATTGTGGTCGTGATATTAAAGAATATCCTGGTCAGAAAAAGGTGGGTGATTCGATGATGTGGATTATTTATTGTCGAGTCCCAAGTGATAAAAGTGATGAAAAACCTTTTAAATCATAAAAGATAGTAGATTTTATTCTCTACTTGACTCTTTTAATGGATTGCTTGTTCCGCTGCAGTTAAACTTGATGGTTGCTATATTGTATCAGTTTAACACTGTTGAAGGCTAACGATAATATATTCTGAATTATCTTAGTCATAACATTTTCTACTGGGCTAGTTGAGTTCACCCTTTTACTTTTATTGTTCTCTTCAAGAAATGAGAACGTAGCGAGGACTAGTCGAGGAGCGGAGTGACGGACGATGATGATAGCATTAGTAGTCCCTCACTATTCAAATTGAAATAGTGAAAATAAATGTAATAATATTGAATTTGAGTTTGAATATTGTCAGGCGACAATATTTGTATTAAAACTCACTGACTTATGTTTTGTCGTACTTTACACGACGGTTGTATAATTAAGTTGTATTTGTATTCTGTACCATGTATTTGACGACTCAGAATAGGTGATGTATACCTATTATAGGGGCGTCACAATTGTATTTAATCATATGTTGATACATACTTATTGATTTCAAGTATGTATACGTTGACTTAAAAGTCGTCTAAGTTATTTGATTCAGCTAGACATAAAAATATTGTTGAACAAGATAGAACATTATCAGTATCCAACCAGATTGTTTTTGGTTGGATTCGACTAAGTATGAACATCCCGAATATGGGAAAACTTTTGTTCACGAAAGGTGGATAGAGTGAACGATAATATCGTTCTTGCATGTAGTATTGATCAATACAGGGCATTGGGCAGATCACCCTCGTCTCCGTAAGTTATGACGGTTTGCAGATGAAGTTCTGCTAAACCCTAGCAAAAATGAAAAACAATGTTCATAGTCTGTCGACTAATCTCCAGTTATAGTTAGTACGTAGTTTCAAAAATTTGAGATAGATTTGGTATGTTGTTATTATTGGTTCAAATTTTACAACTGTTGTTGATTCGTTGTAGAAGAGTTATTCAAAGAAAACATTTAATCCTTTCAGCTTATATTTATTGTTGCTATTACTTGTTGGGCAATCAAATGCCCATTCTTGCTTTAAATTTAAATGTTTTCAGCTAAGCATGATCAACCAGAATGTTCAGGCCAGAACAAAGGAAAAGGAAAGCAATCAGAATAATTCTATGTTATCTTTTGTAATAGTTAGACAGTATTAAGACAATGATATTTATTATCTATCATGTAATGTATTGTAGTAAAGGTTACGTACTTGGGATTAGACTTTGATATATGTAAATTAAGTTTGATATTTATATTATTGTTATTATTATTAGTATTATTCCGCTCATAGAAATGGTATCGTAAAGCACCGAGTTCGGGTTTCAAGTACCCAAGTTTGGGGGCGTTACAAGAATCAAGAGATATCAATTCAAAATCTGCAGAACCAGATGGATCAAATGCTCAAAGCCTTGAACAACTGTCCTCAAAACAATTGGTGTTATGATGAGGATTCTGAGATTGATGAAGTGCCCGAACCAAATCCACAACTAGATGAGACACGAGATGTTGAAAAAGAGGAGACAAGTGGGGATGAACTAACTATGAAAAGTAACGCGGATGAGCCGATGTTATTAATGCCTCAAGTGCCTTCTCTGCCAAAGTTCAAAGGTCCAGTTAGATTTGTAAAATCATGCCAACTTGGTAGTCATGTCGTCGATGAAGTTCTCTATGACATAAGAGCGAGTGCAACAATGAAGCCGTGGTGGGAAGAGAAAGAGAAGATAGACAAAGAGCACATTGTGTTTGACACACTTTCATGCCCAAATATGATCACAAACACAATGGAGATAGCACCTAGTCATTTGCCCTTCTTCATGGAGATTATACCGAGTCAGAGCATGCTAGGTGACTTTGATGCTATGGCCATCGCTTGTGGGAACCTCCCAAAGGATTATTTGCTACTGATGGATGGAGGATTCCTCAACTTTCGAAGAAGAATTGGATAGCGTTGACCAGAAAAAGTCTGGCTGAAGGACTATAAATCAAGCGCTTATTGGGAGGCAACCCAAGTTTAATTTTTATTTATAGTTTTTATTAGGTTTTATATTATTAGTTAATAATTTTCATTTATTAGGATTTAATAAACTTGCTTCTATTGTGTTTACAGGTTATTTAAGTCCAACTCAAGTGTGGTGCCCAATTTATTCCAATGTGCCTGTCCTATTCTTCAGACTTAGCAGACAAGGAGGAACATGTTGTATTTTCAGGGAAGTCCACTCTTTTAATTTTTCCTATTTCAGCCATTGAAGACAATGTCTAGTTTAAGTTTGGGGGGCATTTTAGTGTCGTATTGCATATAGTTAGTTATTTATATTGGTTATTTACATTGTAGTTCATATAGTTACATTTAGTCTTTGCATTCAGTTTCTTGAAAAAAAATTGAAAAATAAAAAAAATTAGTAGTTAGTTTACTATGTTTATATAGCATTTAGTACATCTTGTATAAGTCCAGCTGTTTGATATTTACAGTTTGTTTTGGCCAATGATGAGTGTTACGCCCCCAAAATAGGTATACAACACCCATTCTGAGTTGCCAAATATATGGTACAGAAAGCAAACTATAACTTCAATAATACAATTGTCGTGCAAAATACGACAACACATACTGTGAGTTTAAATACAAATATTGTCTTCTAGACAATATCCACACTCAAATAAGTCCTCATTATAATTATTCATACACTATTTTACAGAAATAGTGAGGAATGCTAAAACATCTTTCTAGAACTATCACTCCATACCCCGACTAGATCCTGCTATGTTCTCACCTCCCGAGAAGAAAAATGGAACAAAAGGAAAAAGTGAGCTCAACTAGCCCGAAGTAAAGAATATTATGACTAAGATAATATACAACAAATTATCATTAGTCTTCAACAGGGAAAAATCTGATAAAATATAATAGACAACAAGTTTTAGATCAACAATTGCAGCGGAAACAACAATCCATTAGAAGAGTCACGTAAAGAATGAATTCTACTATCTTCTAAGATTTAAAAGTCCATCATCAATTTTTTATCCCTGTAAAATCAATCAATATACATCTTTAATCAAATATTCATCTTTGCACTACAAGCCAAAGATATTCATTTGTATCACCAGTTGGTCATGTTCATCTCAACACCTGTTCATTTTTGCACTACGGGCCAAAGATATTCATCAGGTAATCATTTATCTTTGCACTACAGGCCAAAGATATTCAGTTATATCATTATTTGGGACTGAGGATGATGAAAAATATCTTAAAGAAAACGAATCCAGTGAGATAAAAGAACAAATATTAGGGATTCGTATTACAGTTTATTCAAGTTCAATAATACTCCATAATAACAAATTTTGAAGCAGAATTCAAAAATAAAGATAAAAACATGGATACAATCAAAGATAGTAACCATAATAGACATCTTAGATAAAAAGAAGAAAATTTCATTTTTCGGTGAATAGTGATGTATTTGTGAATAGTGTCGTATACGTGAATAGTACCGTATACGTAAATAGTAACCCCGACACAAAAAGTTCCAAAATTGATAAAAAGTTCAGACCAATATTTCGGCATAATGATATTGAAAGAAATAATATCATTTACGAAGAAAATAACATCCTTACCTCAAAATAACTGCAGATTCGATCGAATATCGAATATAAAGTCAAGGAAGAAGCATGCACCTAACAAAGAACTCTCAAAGTATCTAAATACTCACAAAAATACGCTCGATAATATAGAGAGAAGAAAACTTGTTTCGGTGTGATTTTCAATTCTAACCTAAGCTACTTATTTATAGGAAAATGCTTTAGAAGCTAAAGAAGACTAAAATAATAAAATATTATTATTTCTTTTCTCAATTCTACGACACTCACCAACCAAGACCAAAGACCTCAATTACGAAATTTTTTGGCCCACATGTTTAAAACAAAAGTGGGTCCCACCCAATTTTAATAAAAATATTTTATTTTCTCGAAACTTCAAAGTAATTCATATAAAATATCCCGTTTATCGAAAAATACTGAATTTTATGTCCATTCCACATTTAAATCAATTCTCTACAACTTTGTAGCTTTGAGTTTTCCAAATTCCAAACATAAAATATCCAAAATCCACAAACGGGTGATTTTAATACCTCCATTCAGATAAAATATCGATAAAACACCTCAAAGACATTAATTCCTTCATTTATAACCACATAAAATAAATAAATCCATCATTTATATCCACAAAGAAATAAATATTTTCTTATCATATAAATCAATAATTAATTATTCACAAATAATATTATGTAATCACAATTATAACAACCAGTAGCCCTCAGAAAGAGGGGCTTTCAATAAGGATTTACATAAGGAGGTGATCATTTGTTATAAATCAATCGAATAAGCTATTAGGTTATAATCGAAACCGAATTATTGATATTTTCACTATCCGAAATACTAACCAAAATAAAAATAACCGAATTACCGAATACCGAATTACCGAATTGTAATTTCGGGTATTCGAGTAATAACCGAACTATCATTCATTGAATATATGAAATTTATGAATTAACAAAGCAAGCCAAATTAACTGTCCAAAATACATCAAGTCAACAACAACAAGCCAACAAATTAACTGTCCAATCCTTAAGACATTAACAAATTTATGACTTAACAAATTAACTATACAGTCCTTAAGACATTAACAAATTTATGACATAACAAAGCAACAACAAGCCAGCATGAAATTAATCTACTAGCAGAGATAGAGAAGAAGGCGGTAAGAAGAATTTAAAAAGATCAAGTTATAGACAGAAGAATAGGTTGTAGCTTGTGCAATGACCCAACAACCAACATCGAACAACAACATACAACAATGAATACCAAATGAAAGTGAACAACAGCAACATGAATATGCAACACAAATCCTGTACATCAAAATAACTAACTTTATATGGATCCAGCAAAAGCAGCATTTATAAGATCCAGCAAAAGCAACATAAAAAGAAACATTAATACTTATGCTATTATTACACAATTATTGTTACGGTCCTTTCAATGCCAGTTTCAAGTAAACTAAAGAATGTAATTTTTATAAGATTTCCAGTTCCACATGAAATAATAAAGAATAAGGCTTCAAACTGAATATAAGTAGTTCAAGCATTAGGGCGTCACCATTACTTCAACTAAACACCAAGTTCATCCTGAAAACATTAGCCACTATATATCAAACACAATCTGAAATTCATAATACAGAAGTGAAATTTGGAATATTGAGTATATATAAACTAAAATGTAAAATTGATTCTCAAAATTCTCATCAAGTAAATGCATAACATTGCATCATCAAGAATAGTATATATTCATGTAATAGATGAGACCAAAACCACAAGACTGCAATTTATACCAGTGTCCCCAAGGTTGAAGCTAGAACATTGTGGTGTTAGAGGATAACAAAATTGATGAACTAACACATATAAAAGAATCCTCTCTTATCACTGAGCTTGACAAACCATCACATTCATCGAAGAAGATGTTTTTGACCGCTACTATCTCACCAGTAACAGTGTTGCGACATCTATAAACCACCGATGCCACCTTGTCCAACTTTCTCAATTTCCTTGTACTGCGGTGCATTGACCAACATGACTAACAGTAAAATTCTGACAGAAATATGCAAAAATACACCACCCTATGATTTTCACATACCTTATCCATTTGATGAAGAAGATCAATCAACAATGTGACTGTGACAACCCGAGAATTTTGAATATTTTTAAAAATTTTATTTATTTATTTAGGGTTCAATATTAGAACCTAGACAGAAAATTAGTGTATGCGTTTGATATTTTTAAGATAGAATTTTGAGGATTTCAAAATTCTGTGAAGAATTTAGGTGAATTATTTAGGATTAAGTGTATATGTGTTTATGTTCTGTGTATATGGTCATTTATGTGTTCAGAATGTGGTTAAGGGTCAAGGTTTGACCAGATAAATTTTATCAGTGTCAAACCCTAAGTATATATTAAGAACGTCAACGTTCAGCTAGAAAACCCTAATTTGGGAAATCAAAGGCTAAATATAATGGCTTAAGTATTTTTGATTATATATTAGGGATAACCCTAATTGCTAAATTAAAAACCCTAATGCTATGTATAAAACCCTAAGGGTTAAAAGTATGTGAGTAATGAATATGAATATTATGTGATTGTGTATTTGTTTATTATAAAAACAAATAAAAGAAACTAGGGTTGTGACGCCCCCAAAATTAGGTATACGTCACCCATCTTGGGTCGCCACTTACATGGTACATAAATTCAAATACAACTTACTAACCTAACTGTCGTGTACAATACGACATAAACTGTGAGTTTGAATACAAATTTTGTCTACTAGATATTATACAAACTCAAAAGGAGTCCTCATTACGCCTATTATCACACTATTTCACGTAATAGTGAGGACTACTAATGCTATCCTCTCGGACCATTACTACGCTCCCCGACTCGTCCCGACTATGTTCTCATTTCAAGAGAACAAAGGAAAGAAAGGGTGAGCTCAACTAGCCCAAGAAGAAATATTATGACTAAGATAATGCGAGAATAAATTATCATTAGCCTTCAATGAGTGTTAAACCGATAAAATACAATAGACAACCCGTTTAATCTGCAGTGGAATAAGCAACCCATTACAAGAGTCAAGTAGAGAATAAAGTCTACTATCTTTAGGTTTTAAAAGGTTTTCATCAATTTTTATATTGAGACTCGACTTAATAAATAAACCACCACATCTAATCATCCCGCATTACACTGGCCAAGGATTTTCATCAAATTATCAATGGTCATGACTATACCGAATCACCCCCGGTCATAATCATACCAAAAACTATCCATCATCGCATTACATGTGCCATCGAGGACTTTTGTCACATCATTTATATCAAGTCATGATTATCCGAATGATCCTCGGTCATAATCATACTAAGTTCATCTACGCACGTAAGCCAAAGATAACATAATATAACATGAGGATGATGACAATGACATAATAATTCAATAAAACAAGTTCAAGAATTATTTAATCCATGAATTATTAACGTCTAAATTATCAACGACATCTTTGTTTTCAGAGAGTAAAATTCAAGAATGATCGGAAGAATATTTCCATGAAAAGATATTGGATGAAACGCAAATATCAAGGATATTCTACTAATTTCATGGAGTATAGAAGTCAAAGTTTTAACCAAACTGGGTATAATAAAGAATGGAATAACAAAAGAAATCACCATGCATGCTGTAGATTAGACATGACGAGTTATTCCAACGAGTAATAATAATAACGGAACCGAAGTCGGGTGAAATTCACAAGCGACAGGATGTTCCAACAGAATAATAAAGATGGAACTGATCGGTGTAAAACACACGAGATAGGATATTCCAATGAATGATAAAGACGGAACTGTCCCAGGTGTAAAACACATGCATGTGATGTTCCAACAGAATAATAAAAAGCGGAACCGGTCCTGTGTAAAACACATGCATGTGATGTTCCAATGAGAATAATAGAAGAATGTCACCAAGTATAGGTAAATCAGCAGATCAAAAGTTATTCCAATAGAATAATAAGCAATGGAATAACATAAGGATTTCACTAAGTATAGGGTATGTCATGGCGTATCAAAGTTATGTATAGGGTATGCCACTTTTACAAAAGTTATTCCAACAAAATAATAATGAATGGAATAATGTAAGTTCTCTTCAAGAAGAAAGAATAACACCCTCTACCGTAAAAGAACCTGAATATAGAAGTAGTGAAGTAGCAGAATACTCTTCTTCTTTCTATAATTTTCTCTATAGCTTCTCTCTATAATTTCTCTCTCTAGAGTTTCAATGAATTCGTAAGAAAATAATGAAGGAATGAGCTTTATTTATAGGAAAATGGAATGCATAAGAACTAATCCATGAACTATCAGATTGATTTACTTTAATCGACGGTCCATATTTAAAGAAAAATCTTTTAAATAAAATATAATATATTCTATTTATATAAAAACATTTTACTATGCAAACACTATGCAATACTATGCAAAAACACTATGCAACACTATGCATAATAAAATATAATATATTCTATTTATAGAATAACTTTAATAAAGTATTCTATTTTATATAAAAGATGTTTCGCATTTTATTACGTTAATAATACGAATAAAACAAAACGTCATTATCGCTATAATAATTCATATTATTAATCGACAATAATGGAATCAAACTAAGTGACTTCTTACATAAGCATCAATAATCAATACCGGTGTGCTACTACTATGCAACCACACGACATCGCTTGTACTTTTACTACCGAAAGTAGTTCAACAAGAACCACAGTAAAACTTCCGCCGTTATTTCAATAAAAAATATTTTTATCGTTTTCTCAATCCGACAATAATTACATTTATGGGGTCCACCAATGATTAAGTCGTTGCATTTAATATTCCTCGCTAAACCGAATATTCCCCACCAATCGAATATAATATAACCACTTGCATACTTTGCAAAATTTATAAATACTACCCACAACTATAATATTTATCTCAAATTCACACCATAATATTAAAAATTATTTCGACAAAATTTAAATCTTTATTGATAAAAAACTGGGGTCTCACAAGGGTAATCTAATTATATAATAGGAATGAAAAATTTAATAACTTAAAGGTTATGGTATGGGAGAATAATAGTATTTATAATATATACTAACATTAAGAGATCTATTTTATATATCTCAAATAATTAATTTTATAACCTAAGAATATAGCGTGTCTAATCAAGTTATGAAATTATAAAGGCATAAGTAAGGAACTTATTCACGAAGGTGTAGTGGAACCCTAATTAAATGATTAGAGTAAAATAGAATTAAAAGTATTGGACTATAATAATATCATAGCCCAATAATTTATTTAGAGTTCAAGTGAATTAAAATTTAATGGACTAAGGAGATTATATTAAATTTGTAGCCCAATTATTTATTTAAGCAATGGATTTGTGACTAATTGATTTAAGGGTGATTAAATTATTTAATCTAGTCCAATATATTATGTGTAGGGAAAGTTTAGTAATGACCCAATTTATTTGGTGGAGGAGCCCAAGCTCATTTTAATTAGCAGACAAAGGAATAAGAAAATGCAAGCTCAAAAAGAAATAAAAGGGAGCCCAAGCTTGGCCCAATTAAAATCCACATAAGGAGGGGTATTATTGTCATTATATAAGCATAAAAGGAAACCAAACTTGGAAAAAAAAAAATTGGCCACATGGCCGGACATCTTCGGGAGAGAAAAGGAAGCATATGATATAATGATTAAAAATTATCAACTCTTAACAACTCCTTACTAACCCACTTTTGGTGTCATCCTCCCATTTCACCAACACATTATTTAAGCTTACAAGCAACCTCATAATGATGAGCGGGAGAAAGAGTAAGAGATTGGTTAATATTAATAGATATATACCTTATATCTATTTACTTTTTGCTAAAAACAAATATTTACTTCATTTCATCTCTCACACTTCCTAGCTCAAAAAGCAAAACTAGAGAGAGAGTGTGTGCAAGAGGATGATTTTCGGCCATAATAGGGAGAGAGAGAGAGAGAGAGAGAGGGAGAGTTTTGTAAGTTTTCAAGTTCCATAATCTAAGCATTAGAATGAAGAAGAAGAGGAATCAAGAGAATGTATAAGAAATCCCTACACTTGTAGTTTAATTTCTCTTTGTGGTGATTTGAGTTTTGATTTTTGTAAAACTATGATCTTGAGGCTTAAAACCTTAGATCTTGGTATTTAAAAGTGTTTTATGTTTAGATCCAACTCTTTTGTAGATCAAAAGTTGAATCTAAACTAAGAAATATGAGTTAGGTTTTTCAAAAGTTAGAAAACTCTAATTTTTCTTAGCCTTGATTGTGTTTAATCTTGTGTTTGTTCACTAATTGGTGAATTAAACCATGGATCATGTTAGATCCATGAGTATATGATTTATTTTGAGTTAATATGATGAGTTATGTTAGTTTTATGGGAGATCATGAAAGTTTTCTTAGATTACATCAAGAGTTAAAAAACGGATTTTGGTGAAAACGAAACACGAAATTCAAACGACCATATCTCCTATTCTATTTTGAATTTTTGAGTGTGGTCAAGTCCTAGAGTTAGATCTATGAGTTTTCTAACGTCTCCAAGTGGAATCACTGGAAAAGGTGGTGTAGATTTTTGTGTGAACTGATTTTAGCAAAGGAGTCAAAAATAGAAAACTGACAAAAGTAGACTGCCAAGGTTTTTGAAAGGGCTGTTTCGGCCACTTAGTTTGTGAAATAAATTCAGGCCTGTTGGGGGATGAAACTATATTGGATAAAGTAGGTTGTGTCCAAAAATGAGCTCATTCCGACTTAAAATGATCAAGTTATGACTATTTCAATTTTTACGATTTTTTATTAAAAACGCGCTATAAGGAAAGTTCTATAACTCTGATGGCCACAAAATTTAAACTGGAGGCTCACGTTAACATGTGTAAGATCCCGCCAAGAGTTGGGAATTTCTGGAGTTAAGTACGAGGTAGCTAATTTCTTAAGGAATTAACTAAAATTGATTTTTGAAAAATACTTAAGAGAGTTGAAAAATTCCAGAAAAATAGTTTTTGTGTATGGAATACATGTGTATAGGATTGGCCAAAAGATTGAAAAAGAATAAGCTAATTTCATATTTTCATGAAATGAACATTTCAGCTTCCTGAAATGAACATTTCAGGTTACTGAAATGGGAAACCAAAATGTCAGAAGAGATGTCAGTTTTGTTTTAGCTTACTGAAATAGAAACTGAAATGATTTATTAAGTTTTCTAAAGTCATAAATAATTTAGCAAGTTATATTAAGAACTTATTATATATAATATTAAAGTGTTTAAATCATATAAATATGATAGTAAATATTGAAAAATCATTTTAAATGATAATAATTATTTGAAAATTATTATGAGACTTGGAAAATTATTTTGATTAATATTAAAATTATCTGAGATAATTGTTAAGTGTTAGGTAGAGTTTAATTGAACTTAAACTCGAAAAATTATCCGACTAGACCGTCAGGACGTTAGAACTTTGTCGAATTCAACTCAGACTATAATAGTTTGACTTGATACCGAGTCTTATGTGTGTTATAGACTGATTGGGTTATGTATTATGTGTTATGTGTTTAGGTTATTCTATGTATATATATATAATAGTATTATATTGTGATGATATTATTCTAATTTGTATATCTATATTACTAATATTAGGTCTTCGAATAAAGCGATATAAATTGTGTAACGGTAATCAACGAAACATACAAGTTTATTTTGACTTAAGTCTACTAAGAGTTGTTTCATTCAGATATGCTTATGGCTAATCATTGTTGATTGCCATTGTAGAATTGTACTATGTACATATTGCATGTATAAGTCAGGTATGAAAGGCTGATCACCTTCATTACCCTTCGGTTCAAATATATTTATTCATGTTATATACTTGTTCAGTCAAAAGTTTGTTCCTGCTAGTTCCCAATTATATTGTTGAATTATAGCCAGCTTATTATTCAGATTCTTTCAATCATGATATATCGTTAAATTATTGAACTTAAACTTGTTGGGCAACTTTTATGCTCACCCTTGCTATATCATGGTAGAACATTGCAGATTAAGGCGAATGTGTCGGATACAAGGAAAGGTTAAAAATAGTTCCAGCTTAAAGTTAATATACGCGATTAGTTTTGTAATAGTATAGTCTGATAATAATGTTATATGTTAGATAGTTTATATATTGTGTATAAGTTAAGGTTACTCGATTTTGGGGAAATGTGTGTAAAGTGTATTGTATAAATAATTTATGTTTATATCTTCCGCAAATAGGAATAGTGTTAGAATGATCGAACCGGATTTGCGTTGATTCGGGACCTCGGATTCGGGGCCCTCACAGTTGGTATCAAAGCTGTAGGTTATGAACCTTAGGTAGAATACAGAGACTAATAACCATGATGATTAGATAAGTACTAACTCAAATAGAGTTAGTTGGTCGGTAAGATTCAAAGACGAATCTCGGTGAGTTATAAGATACAGAGTTCCCTAACTCTGATAATAAAATTTAATAGTAGTGATGAATAGATAGAGTCTAAAAGACTAAAAGACTAAAAGTACAGTGATAAGAGATCATAAAACAAAATGATCAAAATATAGAAATGAATCGTAATATATACGATGAGATCACCCCGTGATCTGATAAGGTTATAATATGGAGAAGGATCTGCTTAATGATTGAAAAGTTTACAAAGAAGATTGTTTGTGTGTGGCTTGTACAATGAATTGGTACAGATTCAGGAAAGGATTATGAATACGACTTAAATGAAATTCGTATTGAGAAGGGAGTTAGTGTTAGGTGGGGATTCAATTAAGGATTCATGTCGGCAGCTGAGTTGTATGATTCCTTGTGTGGGCGTGGAATTGTACTTGGTGTAAAAATTACTTAGTTCTGGCAATGATAATCATTAAAATGTTTGTGTCGCGATATTTGATATATGCATGTTAAGAGGGTGATTCCTTTCTCATGTGTATAACAGATATGTAGGATATAGGTAGAGAATATATAGGATTAAGTACGAGTTCTTAAGTTTGATGAACTGGGTAGAACTAAGTGTGAATGTAGTATTGAGGATAATAAGAACAAATAGATTGTTAAGAAAATGATTTATAGTGAAGACATAAGTTTTCCGAAACTCCTAGCTATGCTAGACTTCAAAATTTTGACATCAAGCTAAATACGCACTATGTGCTTTTGAAAAAAAAACTATATGTAGACTCGTAATCATTTTTGGAACGGTTTAAAGTATAGTCTATGCTACTTGTTTCAGCTAGACGAAGATGATTTGAAATATCAAAATATATTTTTATTTATCACTCATGTACCATATAACCTGATGCAGAGATGATAAAAGTTGATAGAGTTGTAAATACAGGAATACTTAGTGCGAATTTGATCTAAAATTGTTATTCCATTATTGTATGATGTGTTATGACAAAGTCATACAATGACGACATTCTCAAACAGACTGTTAATACAGTACGGCATCATGACATCATTCTCGAAAATATTTTCAAAAATTATAATTTGCCAACGGGGTTAGGCTACACCTAAATAATTCGATTGAATTGAATTATTGATATGAGTCTATGTTATTCATTCAGCTAGACTAATGTTATGAAAACTCTAAGTGTTCATTGAAAGAAATTTCCCAAACCAAATTGTTTTGATGCGGAATCCAATAAGACTGAGGTAAGAAATTTTGTGCGCCTAAGGCGGATAAGAGGAACAACTTGTTCGAACAAGCAAGATGCTGGCCAAGATAGGCATATATCAGCTAATCACCCTTTGTGTTCGTAAGTTATGCCGGTTTGCGGATGAATTTCCGTATAACCTTTGCTAAAATAACAGACAAATAGTCTATATGACTCCTCAGCAAAATTTGAAAATTTTTACTCTTGTGAGTGGTGTATTGGGTAGGATGTGATAATGTGTGTGAATGGTGTAAGCAGTATGGTGTAAGGTGTAAGGTAAATTTCGGGGACGAAATTTTTGGAAGGGGTGAATGTGACAACCCGAGAATTTTAAATATTTTTAAAAAATTTATTAATTTATTTAGGGTTCAATATTAGAACCTAGACATAAAATAAGTGTATGCGTTTGATATTTTTAAGATAGAATTTTGAGGATTTCAAAATTCTGTGAAGGATTTAGGTGAATTATTCAGGATTAAGTGTATATGTGTTTATGTTCTATGTATATGGTCATTTATATGTTCAGAATGTGGTTAAGGGTCAAGGTTTGACCAGATAAATTTTATCAGTGTCAAACCCTAAGTATATATTAAGAACGTCAACGTTCAGCTAGAAAACCCTAAATTGGGAAATCAAAGGCTAAATATAATGGCTTAAGTATTTTTTATTATATATTAGGGATAACCCTAATTGCTAAATTAAAAAACCTAATGCTATGTATAAAACCCCAAGGGTTAAAAGTATGTGAGTAATGAATATGAATATTACGTGATTGTGTATTTGTGTATTATAAAAACAAATAAAAGAAACTAGGGTAATCTAATTATATAATAGGAATGAAAAATTGAATAACTTAAAAGTTATGGTATGGGAGAATAATAGTATTTATAATATATACTAACATTAAGAGATTTATTTTATATATCTCAAATAATTAAATTTATAACCTAAGAATAGCAGGTCTAATTGGGTAATGAAATTATAAAGGCATACGTAAAGAATTTATTTACAAAGGTGTAGTGGAACCCTACTTAAATGATTAGAGTAAAATAGAATTAAAAGTATTGGACTATAATAAAATCATAGCCCAATAATTTATTTAGAGTTCAAGTGAATTAAAATTTAATGGACTAAGGAGATTATATTAAATTTGTAGCCCAATTATTTATTTAAGCAATGGATTTGTGACTAATTGATTTAAGGATGATTAAATTATTTAATCTAGTCCAATATATTATGTGTAGGGCAAGTTTAGTAATGACCCATTTTATTTGGTGGAGGAGCCCAAGATCATTTTTATTAGCAGGCAAAGGAATAAGAAAATGCAAGCTCAAAAAGAAATAAAAGGGAGCCCAAGCTTGGCCCAATTAAAATCCACTTAAGGAGGGGTATTATTGTCATTATATAAGCATAAAAGGAAACCAAACTTGGAAAAAAAAAATTGGCCACATGAACGGACATCTTAGGGAGAGAAAAAGAAGCATATGATATAATGATTAAAAATTATCAACTCTTAACAACTCCTTACTAACCCAGTTTTGGTGTCATCCTCTCATTTCACCAACACATTATTTAAGCTTACAAGCAACCTCATAATGATGAGAGGGAGAAAGAGTAAGAGATTGGTTAATATTAATAGATATATACCTTATATCTATTTACTTTTTGCTAAAAACAAATATTTACTTCATTTCATCTCTTACACTTCCTAGCTCAAAAAGAAAACTAGAGAGAGAGAGTACAAGAGGATGATTTTCGGCCATAATAGGGAGAGAGAGAGGGAGAGTTTTATAAGTTTTCAAGTTCCATAATCTAAGCATTAGAAAGAAGAAGAGGAATCAAGAGAAGGTATAAGAAATCCGTACATTTATAGTTTAATTTCTCTTTGTGGTGATTTGAGTTTTGATTTTTGTAAAACTATGATCTTGAGGCTTAAAACCTTAGATCTTGGTATTTAAAAGTGTTTTATGTTTAGATCCAACTCTTTTGTAGATCAAAAGTTGAATCTAAACTAAGAAATATGAGTTAGGTTTTTCAAAAGTTAGAAAACTCTAATTTTTCTTAGCCTTGATTGTGTTTAATCTTGTGTTTGTTCACTAATTGGTGAATTAAACCATGGATCATGTTAGATCCATGAGTATATGATTTATTTTGAGTTAATATGATGAGTTATGTTAGTTTTATGGGAGATCATGAAATTTTTCTTAGATTACATCAAGAGTTAAAAAACAGATTTTGGTGAAAATGAAACACCAAATTCAAACGACCATATCTCCTATTCTATTTTAAATTTTTGAGTGTTGTCAAGTCCTAGATTTAGATCTATGAGTTTTCTAACGTCTCCAAGTGGAATCACTGAAAAAGGTGGTGTAGATTTTTGTGTGAACTGATTTTAGCAAAGGAGTCAAAAATAGAAAACTGACAAAAGTAGACTGCCAAGGTTTTTGAAAGGGCTGTTTCGGCCACTTAGTTTGTGAAATATATTTAGGCCTTTTGGGGGATGAAACTATATGGGATAAAGTAGTTTGTGTCCAAAAATGAGTTCATTCCGACTTAAAATGATCAAGTTATGACTATTTCAATTTTTACAATTTTCCGACGAAAAACGCTATAACCGGAGTTCTATAACTCCGATGGCCACAAAATTTAAACTGGAGGCTCACGTTAACATGTGTAAGATCCCGCCAAGAGTTGGGAATTTCTGGAGTTAAGTACGAGGTAGCTTATTTCTTAAGGAATTAACTAAAATTGATTTTTGAAAAATACTTAAGAGAGTTGAAAAATTCCAGAAAAATACTTTTTGTGTATGGAATACATGTGTATAGGATTGGCCAAAAGATTGAAAAATAAAAAGCTGATTTCATATTTTCGTGAAATGAACATTTCAGCTTCCTGAAATGAACATTTCAGGTTACTGAAATGGGAAACCAAAATGTCAGAAGAGATGTCAGTTTTGTTTTAGCTTACTGAAATAGAAACTGAAATGATTTATTAAGTTTTCTAAAGTCATAAATAATTTAGCAAGTTATATTAAGAACTTATTATATATAATATTAAAGTGTTTAAATCATGTAAATATGATAGTAAATATTGAAAAATCATTTTAAATGATAATAATTATTTGAAAATTATTATGAGACTTCGAAAATTATTTTGATTAATATTAAAATTATCTGAGATAATTGTTAAGTGTTAGGTAGAGTTTAATTGAACTTAAACTTGAAAAATTGTCCGACTAGACCGTCAGGACGTTAGAACTTTGTCGAATTCAACTCAGACTGTAATAGTTTAACTTGATACCGAGTTTTATGTGTGTTATAGACTGATAGGGTTATGTATTATGTGTTATGTGTTTAGGTTATTCTATGTATATATATAATAGTATTATATTGTGATGATATTATTCTAATTTGTATATCTATATTACTAATATTAGGTCTTTGGATAAAGCGATATAAATTGCGTAACAGTAATCAACGAAACAGGCAAGTTTGTTTTTACTTAAGTCTACTAAGAGTTGTTTCATTCAGATATGCTTATGGTTAATCATTCTTTGATTGCCTATCAGAGAATTGTATTATGTACATATTGTATGTATAAGTCAGGTATGAAAGGCTGATCACCTTTATTACCCTTCGGTTCAGATATATTTGTTCATGTTATATACTTGTTTAGTCAAAAGTTTGTTCCTGCTAGTTCACAATTATATTGTTGAATTATAGCCAGCTTATTATTCAGATTCTTTCAATCATGATATATCGTTAAATTATTGAACTTAAAATTGTTGGGCAACTTTTATGCTCACCCTTGTAATATCATGATAAAACATTGCAGATTAAGGCGAATGCGTCAGATACAAGTAAAAGGTTAAAAACAGTTCCAGCTTAAAGTTAATGTGCGCGATTAGTTTTGTAATAGTATAGTTTGATAATAATGTTATATGTTAGATAGTTTATGTATTGTGTATAAGTTAAGGTTACTTGATTTTGGGAAAATGTGTGTAAAGTGTATTGTATAAACAATTTATGTTTATATCTTCTGCAAATAGTAATACTGTTAAAATGATTGAACCGGATCCGCGGTGATTCGGGACCTCGGATTCGGGGCCCTCACAGTGACATTACATCAAAAACTTTCAAATAATTAATTAAGGAAATATATTGTTTTGTCAATATATAGTCCTTTCAAATAATGTTAGAGTTGAGATGGATCACAGAGTAATCTAGTTTTGTCATAGAGTAAAAAATATATAGTGAAAACAAGCTTAATAACTTAAATGGACAAACTAGTTCAAGGAAATATATGGCAGTAACTTGAGATATCAAATAATTAATTAACCTTCACCACTCACCAGTTCATGATTTCAAATTTTGAATCTAACCAAGTGAAAGTAAAAGAGACCACAAATTGTGCTTTCTGCAATAAATTGTGCTTCATAGTTCATACTCATAGCATAACACCAATACACCATGACACCTTCAATTTTCAAAACCATTATAATCAAAATTTATGAAAGAATCAAAAGATTACCCAGTACCCACCTTAGAAATCATAACCCTAACTAACAAAATCAGATCGAATAATCCGTAAAAGGGTTTTAATCAAAATCAGATGTAACTTACAATAACTCGTAAAGAGAGTCGAAGTGGGGGAGGGCCGAGATCGAGACTGGGAGACTGGTAGCCGAGATCGAGATCGTGCGTCGGCCGAGGCGCGTTCGCCACGGAGGCCGGAGAGAGGCGGAGGTTGGAGAAGTGGAGAGGTTGTGAGATCGAGTACGACGGTCGACGAGTAGAGTCAAGAGTGAAATGAAGATAATGGTAATGGATCTATAAAAACTGAAATGGAGTTGGATCTGATCTGAAAGACAGAAATAGTGAAATGGACTCCAAGTATAGACTTAGATAGTAGATATATAATTATAATATTATATAATTAATTTTTTTTAAGTATTAAGGTTCAGTTATTCGGATACTCGAATAACCAGTTTTTTGAAAACCGAAACCGTAACTGAATATTGAGTAATAATTCGGATATAACCGAAATTGTAAAAAAAACCAAAAAATAGAAATAATTCGGTTAAAAATTTTTGGTTCGGTTTGGTAATTCGGTTTTATCCATTTTTTGCTCACTCCTACTCCTTACTAACGCGCAATTAGGTGACCAAACCTCCCCTTGACAAAATTTTCTAGACATTGCCAATAATGCTATCTAATAATATTATTCAAATAATATGAATTATTGATCTGATAATAGGAAATATCGTGTAAATGATAATTATTGAAACAACAATAATATAAAATATCAACGCAAAGAATTATTGAATCAATAAAATAAAATATTGAATAAAGAATTATTGTAACAATTATCGAGTAGTGTCTTTCACGTAAGAATCAATAATTAACAATACTGCAGGTAATAGTGTGCTCTTGTGTAACCACGCCAGACATCGTATTTTAACCACTGTGTATTCCAACAATGTTAATTCAGTAACAATTACGTTGTTATTTATAAAACTCAAACTTTGTCGCTTTCTTCATCCGACAGCTTATTTCAAGTTATATGGGCCCATAAATGGTTCTTGCCGTCAGCACTAATATTCTCCGACAACAAGAATATTCCACGACCAAACGAATATTCCCCGACACAATGAATATTTTATAACCACTTGCTTATTTTGCAAATTTTGCACATTTCACCCATAACCAAAGTATTATATTAAATTAACATTTTATTATTCACAATAATAAATAGAGGAAATTCGATTTTATTTATAATAAGTTGGGGTCTTACAACCTCCCCTCCTTATGAAATTTCTTCCTCGAAATTGATGTACGTACCTGGTGTTTCAAAAAGGTGAAGATACCTCGCTTTCATTTCTGATTCCAACTCCCATGTCATTTCTTCAATAGCATGGTTTCTCCACAACACCTTAACTTGTGGTATAACCTTGGTGGGTAGGACATGCTCTTTCCTATCCAAGATCTTAACAAGTACCTCTTTGTACATTAAATCTTTGGCTATCTCGTCTTGTTCTAACGCAATAATATGGTTCGGTTCTTTCACATATTTACGAAGCATAGATATGTGAAAAACATTATGAACACAAGACGTACTTGGAGGTAATACGAGTCTATAGGCCACATTTCCTATTCGGTCAAGAATCTCAAATGGACCAACAAATTGTGGATTGAGCTTTCCTCTCTTCCCAAATATTGTAACTCCCTTCCATGGAGCAATACGTAACAGTACATGATCTCCAATATTAAATTCCACGTCCTTTCGATGAAGATCAGCATAACTCTTTTGTCGATCTTGTGAGGTTTGAATACGTTGTCGAATCATTTGGATCTTTTCTGTAGTCATGCGTTCTAATTCTTGTCCCAACAACGTTGCTTCTCCCACCTCGTCCCAGCATACTGGAGAACGACACTTTCGTCCATACAACGCCTCGAATGGAGCCATGCCTATACTTGTTTGATAAATTTTGTTGTAGGAGAATTCCATCAGTGGCAAGTTCTTATCCCAACTTCCTTTGAAATCTAGGACACAGAGTCTTAATAGATCTTCAAGGGTTTAAATAGTCCTTTCCGATTCGTCGTCTGCTTGAGGATGGTATGCCGAATCAATCAGAACTGCTCCTATAGCTTTTTGCAAGCTAACCCAAAATCTTGAAGTGAATCTTGGGTCACGATCCAAAACTATGGATACTAGCATGCCATGCAATCTTACAATCTCATTCATGTACATACGACCAAGACGTTCAAGAGAATAAGTCTCATGTATTGGCAAGAAATGAGCAGACTTGGTTAATCTATCAACAATAACCCAAATCGCATCTATGCCTTGAGAAACTTTGGGAAGGCCTATAACGAAATCCATGGTAATGTGTTCCCACTTCCATTTCGGAATCTCAAGTGGTTGCAATGGACCCTTTGGCACTTGATGCTCCTCCTTCACACGTTGATAGGTTAAACACCTTGAGATAAACTCCACGATCTCTCTCTTCATATTGTTCCACCAAAATGTATGTCGAAGATCATGATACATTTTGGTACTCCCAGGATGGATTGCAAACGGGGTGTTGTGTGCCTCCATCATGATTCTATGCTTCAAGTAAAAATCGTTAGGAACACAAAGTCTAGAGTTGACTCAAAGTATTCCTTCTTCATCGATTCTTGCTTCTGGAACATCACCTTCTTGCACTTTCTTCTTCATACGCATCAGTCCCAAGTCCGTAGCTTGAGCAGCTTTAACTTTATAGATTAAAGTCGGTTTTACTCGTATATTCGCCATCATCACGAGGGTCCCTGGAGTCTTTAACTCAATCTCCATCCTTTGTAAATCGATAAAATGGGTCTTTGTGTTAACAACATCGCACTCGCATTCGCATACGATCTTCTACTCAATGCGTCAGCTACTACGTTTGCTTTTCCAGGATGGTATTGAATGGTATGATTGTAATCTTTCAACAGATCGAGCCAACGTCATTGCCGCATGTTGATTTCCTTTTGGATGAAGAAGTATTTGAGGCTTTTATGATCCGTATAGATCTCCACTTTCTCCCCATACCGGTAGTGTCTCTAGATTTTTAACGCGGAACGATCACGCTAACTGCTGATCACGATCATAGGAGGATAATTCCTCTCATATTCTTTGAGTTGTCGTGAGGCATAGGCTATGACTTTCCCATGTTGTATGAGAACACATCCTAACCCTTTGTCTGAAGCATCGTTGTATATAACAAATCCATCTGAACCAGATGGTATTGCCAAAACAGGTGCCGAAATGAGTATCCTCTTGAGCTCTTGGAAACTCTTCTCGCATTCCTCGCTCCATACAAATTTTGTATCCTTCCGAGTCAACTAAGTTAATCTGAGTAGCGATTCGAGAAAATCCTTCCACTTAATCTCGATAATAACCAAATTTATGCCCGTAAAGCTACGACTTCATCAATCGACTTGGTTGTTCCTAACTTCAGTATTTCTTCAATCTTATTTGGGGGTCGCCAGATACTCTATGTTTTAACACCACGTGCCCAAGGAATGCTACTTCCTCAAGCCAGAACTCGTATTTCTTCAGCTTGGCATATAGCTTGTATTCACGATGCCTTTCAAGTATCAGCTTCAAATGGTGCTCATGATCTTCACGGCTTTTGTAATAGATGAGGATCTCATCAATAAAGACAAAAAAGAACTGATCCAAATATTCCTTGAATACACGGTTCATCATATCCATGAAAGCAGCAGAAGCATTAGTCAATCCAAAAGACATAACTAAGAATTCATAATGCCCATACCGAGTTTTGAATGCAGTCTTTGGAATATCCTCAGTTTTAATCTTCAGCTGATGATATCCAAAACGAAGATCGATCTTTGAAAAGAATTGGGCTCATTGCAACTGGTCAAACAGGTCATCAATGCGAGGTAGCGTATACCTATTCTTAATGGTGACATAGTTTAATTCTCGGTAGTCAATATAAAGTCGCATACTCCCGTCTTTCTTCTTTACGAATAAAATAGAAGCACCCCAAGGAGATGTACTAGGACGAATGAAACTGATGTCTAACAATTCTCAGAGTTGGACTTTTAAACGAAGTTCAATAAGAGCCATTCGATATGGGGTTTTAGAAATGTGTTTTGTACCCGGTTCAAGGTCAATAAAGAATTCAACATCACGTTCTGGCGGTAGACCGGGAAGTTCTTCAGGAAATACGTCAGGAAATTCACTAACAATAGAAATATTATTCAAATTTGACGTGTTTTTGTTCAAGTCCGTGACATGGGCTAAGAAAGCTTGACATCTGTTTTTCAATAAATAAATAGCTTTATGGCTTGATATGACAGTGATTGACTTTAATGGTTTAGTTGCTTGAATTCGCGCATAACAGGTTGGTTAGGAATATGAAAACTAACAACCTTACGAAAATAATCAATTTTAGCATGATGAGTGGTTAACCAATCAATCCCTACAATCACATCAAAAGCAAGTATCTTTAAAGATATAAGATCCACAGGTAATGTGATGGTGCCAACTTGGATTAAGCAAGATTTATAAATAGTGGACATAACAAAAGTTTCTCCTAACGGAGTCTCCACTGATAAATCAAAGTCTAATTTCTCCGGAGTCAAGTTTAAACGTTGAGCACAAGCAGGGGAGATAAAAGAATGTGTAGAACTGGTATCTAGTAAGGTATAAACTTTGCAAGAGTTTATGATAAGCTTACCCGTGATCACCTCTCGCTCGTTCCTTGCGCTTTTGGCGGCCACGACAATAAACTTCTTCCAAGAACCGCTGATTTAGACTTATCCGGGACAGCCTTTGGAGTCACCATCCCCGTTGAACTTGGTTTCACAACTAGACAATCTCTAGCTATATGACCTTCCTTTCCACAGTTATAAGACACATTGGATTGTTGTGGGCGCTTGAGTGATGTGTCCTCTTCCCAAGATTTGTAATAAAACCACCCAAGTGCTCGTTCTCCTCCCCTAGAAACAATTGATGTTTATGCTGACGTCTTCACGTTATCATTGTTGTACCTTCTCTTTTTAAATTCTCCTCCCAACTCGCTCCTTCTATTATCACGGCCACGATTACCACTAGAGTGGTTACCGCTTTTGTCCGAATTTTTTCCTCCCTGCTGGTTTTCATTGCTTCGATGACCGCCGCACCCAGATGACCTCGGTCAGGTTCCTTGGTTGAACATACTCATTATCTCGCTCTAATAATTGAGCCCTATTTACAACATCTGAATATAAAGAAAATTTATGAGAGATAAGATCTTGCCGAATCTCGGGTTTTAGACCTCTCAGAAACATCCTTGTCATTTGTTCCTTATTCTCTACCAAATGAGGTGCAAACCTGGATAACTCAAATAACTTCGCCTCACATCGGGACACCGCCATGTTCTTTTTTGTTCAAATCGATAAACTCTACCTCCTTCATATGATGAATACTTTCAGGAAAGTACTTGTCATTGAATAGTTTCTGAAATGTTCCCCAAGACATGTTGAGTGCTGTAGGCTGGGTACGCTTCACAGACTCCCGCCAGTAGTCTGCCTCACCGCGGAACATAAAGGTGGTAAATGGAACCTTCTTTTCCTCTATGCATCCCAAGACATCGAATATCTTGGTAATTTGCTTGACCCACGTTTCCGCCTTGATCGGATCCGGCTTTCCAATAAATTATGGTGGTCCCAACTCCTTGAATCGCTGGTTGTGACAGATGTAGCGTTGCTATCACTTCCACTTCAAAGATTTTGTACACGAAGTTTCCTCGTCTCGATTTTGCATGAATCGCAAAAAGCTCCTAAACATTCCATCATTCATCGCTTACTCTTGTGAGTGTTGTTTACGTGGAGGAATATTGCCTTCATGTAGTAAGACGCCTCTCCGGTTTATGACTAAAGGTTGTTCCATAGTCTCATACACTCCATTGTTAACGTTCAAACAGCCCATTCTAAAATCGCTTATAAAATAAGGGTTAATTAAACAAATTAACATATCACATAATATCCCTATATTATGACCGACCAACAAATAAGCTTAGGTAGGACATACAAGCGAAAGATTTACTCATCTCTCCCCTCCTAGTTCTATTCCCCGATCTTTGCCAGAGACCATATCCCTAAGCTCTAATACCAACTATGACGCCCCCAAAATAGGTATACAACACCCATTCTGAGTTGCCAAATACATGGTACATAAAGAAAACTACAACTTCAATAATACAATTGTCGTGCAAAATACGACAACACATACTATGAGTTTAAATACAAATATTGTCTTCTAGATAATATCCACACTCAAATAAGTCCTCATTACAATTATTCATACACTATTTTACGTAAATAGTGATGATCGCTAAAACATCTTTCTAGAACCATCACCCATACCCGACTAGATACATGCCTATGTTCTCACCTCCCGAGAAGAAAAATGGAACAAAAAGAAAAGGGTGAGCTCAACTAGCCCAAGAAGAATATTATGACTAAGATAATATATAATAAATTATCATTAGTCTTCAATAGGAAAAATCGATAAAATATAATAGACAACAAGTTTTAGATCAACAATCGCAATGAAACAAAGAATCCATTGAAGAGTCAGTAGAGAATTAATTCTACTATCTTCTAAGATTTAAAAGTCCATCATCAATATTTTATCCCTGTAACATCAATCAATATACATCTTTAATCAAATATTCATCTTTGCACTACAGGCCAAAGATATTCATTTGTATCACCAGTTGGTCATGTTCATCTCAACACATGTTCATCTTTGCACTACGGGCCAAAGATATTCATCAGTTAATTATTCATCTTTGCACTACAGTATAAAGATATTTAGTTATATCATCATTTAGGACTGAGGATGATGAAAAATATCTTTAAAAAAACGAATCCAGTGAGATAAAAGAACAAATATTAGGCATTCGTATTACAGTTTATCCAAGTTTAATAATACTCCATAATAACAAATTTTGAAGCAGAATTTAAAAATAAAGATCAAAACATGGATACAATAAAAGATAATAACCATAATAGACATCTTGGATAAAAATAAGAAAATTTCATTTTTTGGTGAATATAGTGTCAGATTCGTGAATAAAGGTCGTATACGTGAATAAGATCAGATACGTGAATAGTAACCCCGATTAACAAAAAGATCAAAATTTGATAGATAGCAGTTCGCACTAATATTTAAGATAATGATATTGAAAGAAATAATATCATTTACGAAGAAAATAACATCCCTTACCTCAAAATAACTAAGATTCCGATCGAAATATCGGATATAAAGTCAAGGAAGCTTTCTTTAACAAAGAACTCTCAAAGTATCTAAATACTCACAAAAATACGCCGACAATAATATAGAGAAAGAAAACTTGTTTCTGGTGTGATTTTAAATTCTAACCTAAGCGCATATATATAGGAAAATGTTAGAACGTCAAAGGAGACAAAAATAATAAAATATTATTATTTCTTTTCTCAATTCTACGCACACTCACCAACCAAGACCAGAACCTCAATTCTGAAATTTTTTGGCAGCCCACATGTTTAAAACAAAAGTGGGTCCCACCCAATTTTAATAAAAATCATTTTATTTTTTGAAACTTCAGTAATTAATATAAAATAGCCCATTTATCAGAAAAATACGAATTTTATGTCCATTCCACACGAAATCGAATTCTCTAAAACTTTGTAGCTTTGAGTTTTTCCAAATTCCAAACATAAAATATCCGAAATACACAAACGGATGATTTTTAATACCTCCATTCCGACAAAATACTGATAAAACACCTCAGCATTAATTCATTCATTTATAACCACTTGAAATAAATAAATCCATCATTTATATCCACATCAAATAAATATTTTCTTATCATATAAATCAATAATTAATTATTCACAAATAATATTACAGAATCATAATTATGACAACCAGGCCGTTTCCAGGAAAGAGGGGGCTTTCCAATAAGGATTTCTCCTTCTTCGTAAGCAATTAGGTGACCAAACCTCTCCTCGATGTAACTTTTTAGACATTGCCAATAATGCTATCTAATAATATTATTCAAATAATATGAATTATTAATCTGATAATGGGAAATACTGTGCAGTGACAATTATTGAAACAACAATAATATAAAATATCAATGCAACAATTATTGAATCAATAAAATAAAATATTGAATAAAGAATTCATTGTATCAATTATTGAGTAGTGCCTTTTACGTAAGAATCAATAATCTGTAATACCGCAATGGTGCTACTTTGTGCAACCACGCCAGACATCGTATTTTAACCACCGTGTATTCCAACAAAGTGTTAATTCGGTAATAATTACGTCGTTATTTATAAAAATCAAACTTTGTCGTTTTTTTTTCATCCCACGCTTATTCCAAGTTATGGGCCCATAAATGGTTGCGTCAGTCGTATTTAATATTCCCCGACAACAAGATTATTCCACGACACAATGAATATTTTATAAACACTTGCTTATTTTGCAAATTTTGCACATTTCACCCATAACCAAAGTATTATATCAAATTAACATTTTATTATTCACAATAATAAATAGAGGAAATTCAATTTTATTTATAATAAGTTGGGGTCTTACAATGAGATTGGAATTGGGTAGACAAGTATAGTACTGATTATTAGAGCGTTGATGTGACAACCCCAAAATAGGTCCATTCCATCCATCCCACTCTGAGTCGCCAAATACATGGTACAGAAAACAACTACAACTTTATTAATACAATTGTCGTGCAAGATACGACAACACTTAAACTGTGAGTTTAAATACAAATATATACCAAGTGTGACTCATGTCCCAACCGTGGACAGCACCTCATAATGACACGTTACATAAAGGTATAGTTGAAAACTATTTTAGAAATTAGAATCTTTGGGAAGTGCTGAAGGAAACCTTCGTACATGGGAGGCCATGAATGATAGATATTATATGCCCACAGAATTATCCTTGGTTGACCCAATAGACCCCAAAGAAAAATGAGAAGATTACTATCACATTCTTCCCAATGGTGAGTCTTCTCTTGACATATCATTATCTCCACTGTCTCTAATTGAATATTAAACTCCAAACAAACACCAAGATTATATAGGTAGTGCTTGTAAATATACTCAGCAAGTGGATGAGCACAACCCTGTCTTATGATGACACGAGGTTGTATGTCATTAGACATCTTGTATGATAGTGGCAAAACACCCTTTCAAGTTAAATTCACCTCACCCTCAATATCTGTAGACCATCGTTCTATTCCCTTGTTATCCCCCGCTCGACCCAGCTACACTTTTATTACCTGAAAGGAATTGTGAAGCAAAAGGGTGAGCACAACTAGCTTCGAAAGAATATCATGACTAAAGATAAATAAATTATCAATAGCCTTCAACAAATAATAAATCGTAGATTTAGAACATATGGTAGATGATAAAAATTTTCAACCATAGTTCATAAATAAACGATCAATCCATTAGAAGAGTCAAAAAGACCATAAAGTCTATTATCTTCTCCATGTTAAAAGTCCACCAACAATGTTTTATCCCAGTAACATCAATCAATAGTTCCTGTCCACATTCATATAAATTACTCATAATCATAATTGTGGTTCTAAATTCCTCTTCTCATCCAGGACAAAGATAATTTTCATCACTGTCTTTACTCGAAACATCAAAGATCATGGTTATACCAAATCACGTTCTGCTCATAATCATAATAATAAATTCATCTTTGCACTACGGGCCAAAGATATTCAACAACATGTCATCTTTGCACTACAGGCCAAAGATATTCAACAACAGGTCATCTTTGCACTACAGGCCAAAGATATTCAACAACAGGTCATCTTTGCACTACGGGCCAAAGATATTCAACAACAGGTCATCTTTGCACTACATGCCAAAGATATTAATATCTCAAAGAAATATATAATCATTTCAGAATTTATATAAACAATAATTATAACCATGTTGATCAATTCACCCTTACACTTAAGCTAAAGATATTCAATTATAAATTCAATGGTCATGATCATACCAGTCACAATTCAACTTTTCACTACTAGCCAAAGAGAACCCTAGTCATGATCATACCAATAATCTACCCATCTTTACACTCCAATGAAAGAGAATTTCAACATCAGGGTTATAAAAATGTTATATATGATAATAAAGTCAATATAATTAATACATAGTTTTAATCTCCAGAGTAATATTCATAAATCAACTATAATTCGGTTAGAAAAAGAAACCAATTTTGTAGTGAATAGTAACTCCTGAATAGTAACTCGTGAATAGTAACTCATGAATAGTAACCCGTCGTGAATAGTAACTCGTGAATAGTAAATCGTGAATAGTAATTCATGAGTAGTAACTCATGAATAGTAACTCGTGAATAGTAACTCCGACATGAAAAAGTTCCAAATTTGATAGAAAGTTCAAATCAATATTTCGGCATAATGATATTGAAGAAATAATATCATTTATGAAGAAAATAATCTCCCTTACCTCAGAAAGAATAGTACTTCTGACTGGAATACTGGATATAGTGCTAAAAGAACTTACACCGTATAGCAATACTCGAAGTACTAAAATACTCACAAAAATACGTCCGATATATAGAGAGAGAAATCTTTAGTTTCTGGTGTGATTTTCAATTCTAACCTAAGCACCCTATTTATAGGAAAATGCTTAGGACACCCAAGCAGAAAATTTAATATAATATTAATATATTAAATATAAATTCCTACGCTAACCTTTGAATGCTAGATATCAGCCAAAACATGTGCCAACATTACCAAAACGTTTTTCATACTAAAATTATTGAAAACTCCAAAATAAAAATAAAAATCAATTAATCTGGAACTTCAATAATTCATAATAAATAGCCATTTTATTAGAAAATTTAAATCTTGCGTTTTGTTATAGGAAATTCAATTCTCTACAATTTTGTAGAAGAAAGTTTTTCTAAATTCCAAACAGAAATTGACCGAAATCCATAAATGGGCGATTTTACAGGATATAATCAAATTTCAGTCAAGAAATGGGGTCTACCGACATGTTTAACATGTTTTAAACAACTTTTTCAACAAAAATACTCTTCCTCCTCATATACTCATATATACCACATTCATTATAAAAATATCACCATTATTATATTATTAAAATATAATAATAAATTATTTTATCAGAAAAGATAAAATATCAATTTTCAACAATTGTCACTTTAAAAAAAATTTCTCCATTTATATCTACATAAAATGAATATTTTCCTTATCATATAAATCAACAATTAATTATTCATAAATAATATTACGAAACAACAACAATTGACGATTAGGTTCAGAAAAGGGGGCTTTCCAATAAGGATTTCTCCTTACTGGCGCGCAATTAGGTGACCAAACCTCTCCTTAGACAGAACTTTCTTGACATTGTCAATAATGTTATCTAATAATATTATTCAGATAATATGAATTATTGCTTCGATAATGGAAAATAATCGTAGTGTGTAATGACAATTATTAAAACAACGGTAATATAAAATATCAACGCAAAGAATTATGAATCAATAAAATAATGAGCTTTGTAACAATTATTGAGTAGTGCCTTCACGTAAGAATCAATAATTGGTGCAATCTGTCTGTTGTAATAACCGTGTGAATTTTAAGTCACTATATATGTATATACATTATTGATTTTTTACCTTGTGTTATATAAGGATTTAATATGTGACAACACATGTGAAGTGGTGCATGGGTCAATTAACATATATACTATAGTTATGGATACATACATTTATAGATTTCATAAAATGAAAGCTTCGTAACCTAATTATACATTAGGTAAGACTATTAAATAACCTAAGGGTTATGGTAATACGGAAAAGTTAGTATTTAATATGTATACTAACTTAAGTGGGTAAACTTAGTATTTCAAGTGACTAATAATTTTTAAACCTAATTCTTGTAAATCTAATTAGGTTATGAGATAAAGTCACATGTATAAGTAATTAAACTTCATATGATTGGAAATGGAAGCCCTAAATAATCAAATTGGGTAACATTATTAAAATTGCTAGACTATGTTTAGTACATAGCCCAAAACAATTAAAGGAGAAGCCCAAAGGAATAAAATACAATCTAATACTTAGCCCACTTGATTAGGGGTATTGTAGACATTTGATTAATCAAAATTGGGCATTTAAAATAAAAGCTAAATGGAGGATATTATGGGCTAGAGGATCCTAAGTGGAATAATTATAAGCTAACTTGTCAATTAGTAGAAATTATTAAACACAAGGACAATGTTGTCAAGCTCCCATTGGTTGCCACTCCATTATGCACCTTTAATCATGTCTAGAATAATGGATGTGATAATGCAAAGCTTTTACCCAATGGACAACAAAATAGTTATGGGGGTTATTAGTGAATTGCCCATTTCATTTTGTAAACACATTTCATTCTTTCAACATCTCATTTTTCTCTCCATCTTCTTCTTCTATCTTTTGCTCCCAAGCTAGCCAACTTCAAAGAGAGAAAAGAGATAGAGGGTTTCGGCTATAGAGAGAAAGAGATAGGAGTGCTAGTTGTTCATGCCTCCTAAGTTTATTACTTACTTTGGAAAATTAAGAAATGTAGCAACTAAGTTAAGGTATAACTTACCTTCATCTTCTTCTTTTACTTTGTTTTGCTAGCTTGAGTTTTGATGGGGTTATGTACAAATACTTAAGATACACTAATTCTACATATCATCATGTATGGAACTAAGTATCTTGAGTGTTAGATCAAAGACTTAGAGGAAGAAAATGAGCATATGTTCTCCAAGGGTGAAAACTCTAGTTTTTCTTCCACTAAATCTTGTGTAACACAAGTTTTACAACTTTGAATTGTGATCCGTCGAAGGGGATGCTAGATACATGAGTTATGTAGTAAACCAAGTGGTAGAACACAAATCTATCAAGTTTTGAAACCTTTGAAACTATTTTTCCCAAAACAGTCCACTTTGCATGTTGAGGCTTTGAAAACCCTAAATCAGCTACTGATCCGTTTTTCATGAGACTGTTTCTGTCAGTTTCTTGTCTTTTAAAAATTTGAGAAAAATCACAGAGGTACCTTAAGAAGGTATCTACATGTAGGAAAAAGAATGGACGCGTTTCGACTTATAGGTTGTGAGTACTGGCCAATTCCGTAAAGGACTCCGAAATATTAACCTTTGAATATCTCACTGCGTATACACTGGAAAATTCCGAAATGTTTACAGTAGCTTTATGTATGTTAAGAGAGAATACCCTGAAAATATCAGATTTTTCTGAGTAAAACTCAATTTATCAAAAATAGACCAAGATCCCGAGTGTTTTGGACACTTTAAAAATAGTAAACCATTTTCTAAAATTCCAGAAAAATTAGGGGATCATTGTTGGTTCATATTCTGTCAAAATCGAGAAGTTGAGAATTTTTGAAGTCGGTTTACTATTTTCCTAAAAAATGGTTAAGTTATGAATAAAAGGAAATAAATAGTTAAATGATGTCTTTAATGAGAAAAATGTGATTTTTATGCTTGAATGCTCATAATATATTATATCATGACTATCTTAAGGCACTTTGGTAATTTATGATAAGAAATATCATTTATGACCTTTTATGGATATTAAATAAGAGGTTTAATAAAGGGTGAACAATTAGAATAAATTGTTTATTAATCCAATAAATCATTAAAATATTATTATGATGTTAATAATATTAGAATATAATATTTTAAGTAAATAAAAATATTAAGATTAAAATTTCATTAAAATATTATTAAATAATTAATAATATTAGATTAAGATATTAATCTTAGATTAAAATATTATTAAAAGATTAATAATATTAGATTAAAGTATTATTATTAAATGATTAAAATATTATTAAATAATAATATTCGAGATTAAATAAAATGTTATTAAATGTAATAACATTAGTATAGAAATAAAATATTATTAAATGATTAATAATATTAGTGAGTGAATGAAAGTATTATTAGTGAACCAATAATACTAGAAGGTGAATTAAATATTATCTAAGTTAATAATATTATGTGAATTAAAGGTATTCGTTAATTAATAGTAACACTATCTAGACATGATAATGTTTATAAGAACTAAATGTAATGTATAATATCTATGTGATTACATAATCTAATGTAGACTTTGACTAATTGAAAGATTAACTATAGGTCTCTCAAAGGAAGATAATATAAGCTGCATAGTGGATATAAATTAATTACGTGGTAGTAGTAATCTCTGAGACGAGGCAAGTTTCCTAACTCAAACTCGAGTTATTATTTTCAAAGCATGTTAGTGAATAATTATTGATGATTATTAATGTCTATATTGATTATTGAAATTCGCACTTTGTGCAATTAAATTCCGTTCTACTGCTATTGAACTGTGAATTAAATTAAAGTTCTTCATTTATGAATTGTTTATGAAATAGATCTATGCTAATTGTATCAGCTAGATCAAGCATGTCTAAATTTGTTAAATCAAATGTGTTTTAAATAGTTGTTCTTATTAAATTGATATGATAAGAACTTTTGACTGAGAAAAGGACGAATTTGATTAAGGCATGATATCAATGCTGGATTATTAAGTGTTTATGCATAAATCACGAGGTATGAAAGGCTGATCCCATAGAATACCAAAACTTATTAAAAGGTCCAGTTTAAATCACTGAGCACCTTGGCAAATGTTCATGGTTATTCAAAACCACTCAGTTCATGTTATTCAATTATCGAATATTCAATTGTTGATTATTAATTCATGTTCCTTCACAATCTTATACTATTGTTGAACATTGAATGCAATATTTCTTTCTAAGTCATGATATATCTCCCTTGCATATAAACTTGCGAAGCAAATTAGTTGCTTACTCTTGCTATATCATGACATCTATTTTAGTTAAGCCCGAAGAATCCAACACGAAGGACAAGGGCAAGGGCAAGATCCAGGAGTAGTTTATAATGAATGTCAATTTTATTATTATCTGATGGAATTTCTTAAGTAAACTATTTATATTATGAATGGTGTATTTAAAGTTAAGGTTATGGAGACCTTGGGACCATGTTATGAGACTTTATTATAATGAACAATGTATGTTTATTATTTCGTAATAGTTATAGAATGCTTATGATGATGATAGATCGTGAACACTGAATCTGAGCTTAGAGAACTTGGATTTGGGGGCGTCACAGGTTGGTATCAGAGCTGTAGGTTACAAACATTAAGAATGCGAAACCTAGGTTATAACCTTAGTAAAAAACTCTTATAGAGTATGTTAGGAGATGGATTATGGAAATTCATCGAGTATGTGTTGTACTTAATAAAATATTGTTTCATTTCATCAATGAATATATTTTATTGTAGTACTAATGTTGTATCCTTGTTTTATAGGATGCCAAGTGATAGTCAGGGGAGCCATTCTATAGACCAGGAGGAGGTCGTTCCAGGGGAGGTGTCGGACACCTCGAAAGATGTGATGATCAGTAACTTGTTAGAAAAAAACCATGCTCAGGAGCGAAATTTTTGCGATTGAGAGGCGGAGAATATGAACCATCAAAGACATGGTGCAAAGAAGTATAAGGATCTTTGCTCATCGTGCAATGATGGAGCTAGCAGAGATGCGAGTCTAGCTAGAGCATGAGAAGGCAAAGTTTGCAGCACTGAGCGTAGAGCATCTGGCGATACAGAGTGAGTTTGACATGGAGATTGCCGATAAGATACGAGTGGAGGAGGCATTTCATGAGTCGGCCAAGCGGGTGGACCAATTAGAGATTGCACTGGATGCCATGAAGGTCAGGGTAGAGACTTTAGGACTGGCGTTAGACGCAGCGTATGAGGGCCAGCGCAGTGGGGCTAGGAGGGTCCACTCTGAGATAGGAGAGTCTAGTCGATCCGTTCGACGTAGAGTTATGGAGTAGTTGCTTCCCCAGGAGCCTGTGCAGGTGACCCAGCAGGGCCACCAGTGATGATTATGTGATGACCCAGTTGTAGATAGATGCATTAGTATCCCTTTTTATGTAATAGGGTTTTATGATGATGTAAACCTCAGCAGGGGTGAGGTAGTAGGTAGTTAGATAGTATCCCTATTTGTGTTTGTAAGGAGGTATCATTATGAGTTAATCCCATCTTTTGTGTTTAAAATGGGATAGTAGCATTTATAAAATATACATGTATTAATCATGTAAGTCACTGAAGATCGGTATATGAATATAAATGCACGATATTATATGTTATGTGTTGGAAAATTTTAAATAGTAGATTATCTATTTAATGTTATGTGAATCCGATGAGATTGAATTGGAAATTTTTTTTTTTTAAAAAAAAAAACAAACTTAACCCACTAATCAGGGAGAAAGACTTCCAAATCTTGGTAATTTAAAACTCTCACATAATAATCATCTGATTGTATGAATTCAGTAGCGTGTTACATGTTAACTACTTATATGATAATAAACCCGAGTAACGTGTTAGAATTTTGTTTCACTAGATAATGCCTCCCAGACGTGGACTGAGGAACCAAGAGATTGAAGAGTCAGTTAATAATGCAGCGGGAGCTCAACCGAACCCAATGCAAGATTTTATCAACATGATGGCTGAAGCCATGAGGAATCAAGCTCAACCTGCAGGAAATCAGGCGGGCAACCAACTAGTCAACTTTAAGGACTTCAAGGCAGTAGGACCGCCGGAGTTTAGAGGAACAGCAGACCCGATAGAAGCCCAGACGTGGGTAAAGGAGATTGAGAAGGCCTTCGTTATTGCTAGAGTAGCAGAAGAGCAGAAGACAATTTTTGCTACCTACTTAATGAAGGGTGAGGCTAACTATTGGTGGGAGGCCAACCAGAACAAAGCCGGGACTGGAATTGTGACTTGGGAAGCATTCAAGAAGTTGTTCTTTGAGAACTACTTCCCTGAGAGTACACAAGCGAGGATGGAGATCAAGTTCTTGGAATTGAAATAGGAAAATATGTCAGTATCTGAGTATGCTGCAAAGTTCAGTGAATTGGCCAGATTCGCTTCACATCAGGTGGACACAGAGGTGAGAAAAGAAAGAAGGTTCAAAAATGGACTAAAGTCGTGGATTTATAGTAAGGTAGTGGTTTTACAAATCACATCATTCTCAACTCTGTTGGAGGAAGCTCTTATAGCAGAAGGTGGAAGCGAAGCGGTCTCAAAATATAATCGGGAGAAGAACAAGAAGAAAGCAGAAGGTGGGAATCAGAATGTTAGCAGTGGCGGTAGCAACAACAAGAAGCGAAAATGGAGCAGTGGGGGTAGTAATCTGGAGATTCAAAGACTTGAAGTGTGCAACAAAAAGAAGTCGGTGTGTGGAAGCTGTGGAAAAGGTCACGGGGAGTGCTTGAAAGGAAAAAGCGGTATGTTATACTGTGGACAAGAAGGGCATACCTCACCCAATTGTCCTAAGGTGAAGAAAGGAGGTTGCTTTAAGCTGTGGTGAAGTGGGACATCGGATCAAGGATTGCTAAAGAAGAAGAAAAAACACGGATGGCGGAAATGGCAGCAGGGCAATAACACTAAGACAACTGACCCGGTGGAGGACAAGTCCCGACCAAACAAGCAAAGCAAAAGACACGGACATTCAATATAGCGGTGAAAGATGTCGTGGCATCCGGGGAGGTGGTGTCGGTATAATTCGATCAACGATATAAATGCCTATGTGTTATTTGATTAGGGAGCTTCATGTTCTTTTGTATCTGATAAATTTGCTCAAAGATTAAGTTTACCTTATGAACTATTAGAACACCCAATGAATGTAGAAGTAGCAAACAAAAAAATTATCCCTGTAGACTACATCTATAGGAACTGTTGTGCTAATGTAAGAGGGTTTAAGCTTAGCGTGGATTTGATACCGATTCATCTTGGAGAGTTTGATGTAATCCTTGGGATGGATTGGTTATCAAGTCATGGAGCGGTCATTGACTGTAAGAAAAAATACGTACACCTAAAGACTCTGAATAAGTCAAAGGTGGTATTTCATGGCAATAAATCGCCGAGACAATCTTGTTGTCTGACGATGATGCAAGTAAGTAAGTTGCTTAGGAAGGGTTGTACAGGTTATATGACTCACGTTGTGGATACCCCATGAGTCGAGGGTGAACCGGGTCGGATACCTATTGTAAGAGAATTCGTTGGCGTTTTCCCAGATGAGATTCCTGGATTGCCACCGGAGAGAGATAGAGTTTGTTATCGATTTGGCACCGAGGGACATCACCGGTATCCAAAGCTACCAGATCGTATGGCTCTAGTAGAAATGAAGGAACCGATGGTTCAATTGCAAAAAGTTGTTAGATAAGGGATACATTCGACCAAGCGTGTATCCGTGGGGGAGCACCGGTCTTATTAAGTAAAGAAGAAGGATGGGTCATTAAGGCTTTGTATTGACTACAGGGAGTTGAACAAGATCACCATTAAGAACAAGTACCCGTTGCCCAAGATCAACATTTTGTTTGATCAATTGAAGGGGGCAAAATACTTTTCAAAAATCGACTTGAGGACCGGTTATCACCAACTGAAGGTGAGACAGGAGGATGTTCCAAAGACGGCATTCAGAACTCGGTATGGACACTTTGAGTTTCTGGTAATGTCTTTTGGGTTAACGAATGCGCCAGCAGCATTCATGGATTTGATGAACAGAGTGTTTAAGTAGTATTTAGATAAGTTTGTTGTCGTGTTCATCGATGACATTCTGGTATATTCAGAGACAGAGGAAGATCACGCCAAACATCTAAGGAAAGTGTTGGAGACGTTAAAGAGGGAGAAGTTGTATGCAAAGTTCTCCAAGTGTGAGTTTTGGTTACGGAGAGTGCAGTTTTTGGGTCACGTTATCGACAAGGATGGTGTTTCAGTAGATCCAGCAAAAGTAGAAGTGGTTATCAACTGGGAACAGCCAAAGACGCCGACAAAAATTAGAAGTTTCTTGGGATTAGCAGGATACTATCGAAGATTCATCCAAGATTTTTCAAAGATAGCATCGCCATTGACCAACCTTATTAGAAAGACAATGAAGTTCGTTTGGACGGAGAAATGTGAAGAGAGTTTCATGGAATTGAAGAAGAGGCTCAGTCAAGCACCTATGTTGGCTTTACCAGACAACACGGGAGGATTTGTAGTGTATAGTGATGCGCCACACAAGGGTCTTGGCTGTGTACTAATGCAGCATGGAAAGGTCATTGGGTACGCTTCACATCAGCTGAAGGATTATGAGAAGGGTTATCCAACTCATGACCTGGAATTAGCAGCACTAGTTTTTGCCTTGAAGATTTGGAGGCACTATTTGTATGGTGAGAAGTGTGAGATATATACGGATCACAAGAGTCTGAAGTATATCTTCACATAGAAAGAGCTAAATATGAGGCAGCGCCGATGGCTAGAATTGATCAAGGATTATTATTGTGAGATTCTGTACCATCCGAAGCAAAGCAAATGTAGTGGCGAGATGCCCCAGCGAAAGAAAAAGACAAAGAGAAATTCATGAAGTTGACCATTCAAGAGGAATTGGTGAAAGATTTCGAACGACTTGACTTAGAGGTTAAGTATCCGATAGAGACCAACGAGAAATTATTTACAGTGGCAATGAGCCCAACTTTACTAGATAAGGTTAAAGGGGCTCAAGAGAAGGACGAGGATTGCGACAACATCAAGAAGCGGTTAGGTGAAGGGATGAATTGAAATACAAGATTGATGGCACTTGGGACTACTAAGATTTGAAGGCGAATTTGGGTGCCGTTAGTACCGAACTAAGAGAAGAGATTCTCGCAAGAAGCGCGCTTGTCTGAGGTACTCGATACACCCGGGAAGTACAAAGATGTATTAAGACTTACGTCAACACTTTTGGTGGCCAAAAACATGAAAGAGAGGTTGCGAGAAGAACGCGCCGAGATGTCTAACTTGTCGAGGTCAAGGCGGAACATCAACTAATCGAGTGGATTACTACTGACCTTTAGAGATTCTAGAGTGGAAATGGGAGCACATCACGATGGATTTTGTGGTGGGACTTCAAAGAACGCAAAAAAAAGACACGACGCCATATGGGTGATTGTAGATCGTCTTACGAAGTTGGCTCACTTTTTGCCGATCAAGATCGGTATAGTCTGGACCCGATAGCCAAATTATATATCAAGGAAATTATCTCGAGACATGGCGTATCAAGATCTATTGTGTCCGGATAGGGATCCGCGATTCACGTCAAACTTCCGGAAGAGTCTTCAAGAAAGAATGGGGACTTGATTCACGAATGAGCAAGCGTATCATCCGCAGAAGCCGATGGGCAAAGCGAGAGAACGATTCAAACACTTGAAGACATGCTCAGAGCTTGTGTAGTGGACTTCAAGGGTAGTTGGGAGGATCATCTTCCATTGGTAGAGTTCGCATACAACAATAGCTATCACGCCATCATTGGAATGCCGCCAAATGCGTCTAATCGTATGGAAGGAAATATAGAAACGCCCTTATCTTTGGGATGAAGTAGGTGAACGCGTCATTGTTGGGACGTAGCTGGTGCGATGAATAGTAGAGACCATCAAGGTGATAAGAGCCCGATTGGTAGCGACTCAAGATCGCCGGAAAAGTATGCGAGACTTACATCGCCGTAAGAAGAGATTTTGAGGTGGGAAGCTATGCATTTTTGAAAGTATCTCCTAGAAAGGGAAGATAAGGTTTGGAAAGAAAGGTAAACTAAGTTCGAGATTTATTGGACCTTTCGAGATCTTGAAGAAGATAAGCGAAGTGGCGTGACGAGATAGCTCTACCTCTGACTGGAACATATTCATAATGTGTTTCGTATGTCGATCTCTACGACCATATAAGCCTCGATTACAAGCACGTGATATCGCATTGAGCCAATTCAAGTCGAAAGGATTTGTCGTCTGAGGAAATTTCGATCAAAATTTTTGAAAGAAAGGAACATAAATTGCGAAATAAGGTTATACATTCGTAAAAGTTCTTTGGAGAAACCACAATCTTTGTCAAGAAGCTACGTGGGAACTCGAAGAAAGGATGAGAGGAAATTATCCACACCTTTTGAGTAACCTTATATGTAATTCGGGGACGGAATTCTTATAAGGGGGGAGGATGTAATAGTAGTGAATTTTAAGTCACTATATATGTATGTACATTATTGATTTTTTTAAACCTTGTGTTATATAAGGATTTAATATGTGACAACACATGTGAAGTGGTGCATGGGTCAATTAACATATATACTATAGTTATGGATACATACATTTATAGATTTCATAAAATGAAAGCTTCGAAACCTAATTATACATTAGGTAAGACTATTAAATAACCTAAGGGTTATGGTAATACGAAAAAGTTAGTATTTAATATGCATACTAACTTAAGTGGGTAAACTTAGTATTTCAAGTGACTAATAATTTTTAAACCTAATTCTTGTAAATCTAATTAGGTTATGAGATAAAGTCACATGTATAAGTAATTAAACTTCATATGATTGGAAATGGAAGCCCTAAATAATCAAATTGGGTAACATTATTAAAATTGCTAGATTATGTTTAGTACATACCCCAAAACAATTAAAGGAGAAGCCCAAAGGGATAAAATACAATCTAATACTTAGCCCACTTGATTAGGGGTATTGTAGACATTTGATTAATCAAAATTGGGCATTTAAAATAAAAGCTAAATGGAGGATATTATGGGCTAGAGGATCCTAAGTGGAATAATTAAGCTAACTTGTCCATTAGTAGAAATTATTAAACACAAAGACAATGTTGTCAAGCTCCCATTGGTTGCCACTCCATTATGCACCTTTAATCATGTGTAGACTAATGGAGGTGATAATGCAAAGCTTTTACCCAATGGACAACAAAATAGTTATGGGGGTTATTAGTTAATTGCCCATTTCATTTTGTAAACACATTTCATTCTTCCAACATCTCATTTTTCTCTCCATCTTCTTCTTCTATCTTTTGCTCCCAAGCTAGCCAACTTCAAAGAGAGAAAAGAGAGAGGTTTTTCGCTATAGAGAGAAAGAGATAGGAGTGCTAGTTGTTCATGCCTCCTAAGTTTATTACTTACTTTGGAAAATCAAGAAAGGTAGCAACTAAGTCAAGGTATAACTTACCTTCATTTTCTTCTTTTACTTTGTTTTGATAGCTTGAGTTTTGATGGGGTTATGTACAAATACTCAAGATACACTAGTTCTACATATCATCATGTATGGAACTAAGTATCTTGAGTGTTAGATCAAAGACTTAGAGGAAGAAAATGAGCATATGTTCTCCAAGGGTGAAAACTCTAGTTTTTCTTCCACTAAATCTTGTGTAACTCAAGTTTTACACCTTGGAATTGTGATCCGTCGAAGGGGGTGCTAGATACATGAGTTATATAGTAAACCCAAGTGGTAGAACACAAATCTAGCAAGTTTTGAAACCTTTGAGACTATTTTTCCTAAAAAAGTCCACTTTTCATGTTGAGGCTTTGAAAACCCTAAATCAGCTACTGATCCGTTTTTCATGAGGCTGTTTTGGTCAGTTGCTTGTCTTTTAAAAATTTGAGAAAAATTACAGAGGTACCTTAAGAAGTTATCTACGTGTAGGAAAAAGAATGGACGCATTTCGACTTATAGGTTGTGAGTAATGGCCAATTCCGTAAAGGACTCCGAAATATTAACCTTCGAATATCTCACTGCGTATACACTGGAAAATTCCAAAATTTTTACAGTGGCTTTATATATGTTAAGAGAGCATACCCTAAAAATTTCAGATTTTTCTGAGTAAAACTCAATTTATTAAAAATAGACCAAGATCCGAGTGTTTTGGACACTTTAAAAATAGTAAACCATTTTCTAAAATTCCAGAAAAATTAAGGGATCATTGTTGGTTCATATTCATCAAAATCCAGAAGTTGAGAATTTTTGAAGTCAGTTTGCTATTTTTCCTAAAAAATGGTTAAGTTATGAATAAAAGGAAATAAATAGTTAAATGATGTCTTTAATGAGAAAAAATGTGATTTTTATGCTTGAATGCTTATAATATATTATATCATGACTATCTTAAGGCACTTTGGTAATTTATGATAAGAAATATCATTTATGACCTTTTATGGATATTAAATAAGAGGTTTAATAAAGGGTGAACAATTAGAATAAATTGTTTATTAATCCAATAAATCATTAAAATATTATTATGATGTTAATAATATTAGAATATAATATTTTTAAGTAAATAAAATATTAAGATTAAAATTTCATTAAAATATTATTAAATAATTAATAATATTAGATTAAGATATTAATCTTAGATTTAAATATTATTAAAAGATTAATAATATTAGATTAAAGTATTATTATTAAATGATTAAAATATTATTAAATAATAATATTCGAGATTAAATAAAATGTTATTAAATGTAATAACATTAGTATAGAAATAAAATATTATTAAATGATTAATAATATTAGTGAGTGAATGAAAGTATTATTAGTGAACCAATAATACTAGAAGGTGAATTAAATATTATCTAAGTTAATAATATTATGTGAATTAAAGGTGAGTCGTTAATTAATAATAACACTATCTAAACAGGATAATGTTTATAAGAACTAAATGTAATGTATAATATCTATGTGATTACATAATCTAAATGTATACTTTGACTAATTGAAAGATTAACTATAGGTCTCTCAAAGGAAGATAATATAAAGCGCATAGTGGATATAAATTAATTGCATGAGTAAGTAATCTGCACGAGACAAGTTTTCCTAACTCAAACTCGAAGTTATTATTTTCAAAGCATGTTGTGAATAATTATTGATGATTATTCACGTCTATATTGATTATTGAAATTGCACTTTGTGCAATTGAATTTCGTTTCTATCGCTATATTGAATCGTGAATTAAATTAAAGTTCTTTTATTTATGAACTATTTATGAAATAGATCTATGCTAATTGTATCACTAGATCAAGCATGTCTAAATTTGTTAAATCAAATGTGTTTTAAATAACTGTTCTTATTAAATTGATATGATAAGAACTTTTGATCGAGAAAATGATGAATTTGATTAAGGCATGATATTAATCTTTGGATTAATAAGTGTTTATGCATAAATCACGAGGTATGAAAGGCTGATCCCCTAGAATACCAAAACTTATTAAAAGGTCCAGTTTAAATCATTGAGCACCTTGGCAAATGTTTATGGTTATTCAAAACCACTCAGTTCATGTTATTCAATTATCAAATATTCAATTGTTGATTATTAATTCATGTTCCTTCACAATCTTATACTATTGTTGAACATTGAATGCAATATTTCTTTCTAAGTAATGATATATCTCCCTTGCATATAAACTTGCGAAGCAAATTAGTTGCTTACTCTTGCTATATCATGACATCTATTTCGATTAAGTTCAAGGATCCAAACACAAAGAACAAGGGCAAGGGAAAGATCCAAGAGTAATTTAGAATGAATGTCAATTTAATTATTATCTGATGGAATTTCTTAAGTAAACTATTTGTATTATGAATGGTGTATTTAAAGTTAAGGTTATGGAGACCTTGGGACCATGTTATGAGACTTTATTATAATGAACAATGTATGTTTATTATTTCGTAATACTTATAGAATGCTTATGATGATGATAGATCGTATGTGACGCCCCCAAAATAGGTATACACAACACCCATTCTGAGTCGCCAAATACATGGTACAGAAACAACTACAACTTTATTATTACAACAGTAAAACTGTGAGTTTGAATACAAATATTATCTTCTAGACAATATCTATACTCAAATAAATCCTCATCACATTATTGATTCATTATTTCACAAAAATGGTGAGGACTACTAAACAACTCTCTCTAGAACCTTCATTCCATACCCCGACTAGTACTCGCTACATTCTCGCCTCCCGAGAAGAAAAATGGAACAACAAGGAAAAGGGTGAGCTCAACTAGCCCAAGATAAAGAATATTATGACTAAGATAATATACAACAAATTATCGTTAGTCTTCACGAGGAAAAATCGATAGAATACAATAGACAACAAGTTTCGAGATCAATATTCATATTGAAATAATAATTCATAGAAGAGTTACGTAGAGAATGAAATCTACTATAATCTATGAATTTAATAGTCCATCATCAATATTTTATCCTGTAACATCAATCAATATACATCCGGAATCAAATATTCATCTTTTTGCACTACAGCCAAAGATATTCATCGATTGGTCATGTTCATTTAAACACTGTTCATCTTTGCACTCTGAAGCCAAAGATATTAATCAATCGATCATGTTCATCTCAACACTGTTCATCTTTGCACTACTGGGCCAAAGATATTCTTCAGAAATCATTCATCTTTGCACTACTGGGCCAAAGATATTCAATAATATCATCATTTAAGACCGAGGATGATGAAAAATATTTTAAAGAAAGCGAATCCGGTGAAACAAAATGACAAGGATTAAGGATTAAGGATTCAGTACTTGGTTTTATCCACGCCCAAAAATACCTCAAAAATAATCATAGTGGTGTAAAATTCAAGAATGATCAAAACATGGATACAATCGGAGTTAGTATCCGAATAGATGTTTTAGACGAAAAGAAGAAATTTTATTTTTAGATTGAATAATACAAGTATCACGTGAATAGTGTCAGTATCGTGAATAGTGCCGTATCGTGAATAGTAACTCAGACACCAAAAGATAGAAATTCCACAAAAACATCTTCACGCTTCATGAATAGTACTCGTGAATAGTAACTCGTGAATAAGTAACTTTCATGAATAGTAACTCGTGAATAGTAACTCATGAATAGTAACCCATGAATAGTAACCCCGAGCATGAAAAAGTTCCAAATTTGATAAAAACTTCAGATCAACATTTCAAGATAATGATATTGAAGAAATAATATCATTACGAAAAAAAATAATATCCCTTACCTCGAAGATCAAGACTTTAGCTAGAATAGGGTATAGTCTTTGAAGGAACTTGCAACCGTCTAGCAATACTCAAAGTATACTCAAAATACTCACAAGAATACGCTCAAAATATCGAGAGAGAAATAGAGAAAACTTGAGCCGGTGTGATTTTCAATTCTAACCTAAGCACCTATTTATAGGAAAATGCTTAGAACACCAAAGCGTAAAATTTAATATAATATTAATATAATTATACAAATTTTCCTTAGCCCACCTTTTGGTCAAAACACCAGCCACACATGTTAATGATGTCCAAAAAAATACAAAAACGTTTTTCTTAACAAAAATAATTTAAACTCCCAAAAATCAATTATTTTGAGACTTGAACTTCAATAATTCATAATAAATAGCCCTTTCATCAGAAAATTCGAATCTCGCGATTTTTATAGTAAATTCAATTCTCTACAACTTTGCAGAAGAAAGTTTTTCCAAATTCCAAACAAAAATCGTAAAGAAATCCACAAACGGACGATTTTACAGGCTATAATCAAATTTCGGTCAATAATTGTGTCCACCAACACACAAAACATGTGTTAAACATTTAATGCCACAAAAATACTCTTCCTCCTCATATACTCATATATCCCACATTCATTGTAAAAATATCACCGTTAATATATTATTAAAATAATATATTTAAATGAATTATTTTATCAGAAAAAGATAAAATATTAATTTTCAACAATTGTCATTTTAAAAATTTTCTCCATCTATATCCACATAAAATCAATATTTTCCTCATCATATAAATCAATAATTAATTATTCATAAATAATATTACAGAATCACAATATTGACAACCAGGCAGTTCCCAGGAAAGAGGGGGCTTTCCAATAAGAATTTCTTCTTACTGGCGCGCAATTAGATGACCAAACCTCTCCTTAGACAGAACTTTCTAGACATTGCCAATAATGTTATCTAATAATATTATTAAGATAATATGAATTATTGCTTCGATAATGAAAAAGATCTTTGTGTAATGACAATTATTGAAACAACAAAGAATATAAAATATCAACGCAAAAGAATTATTAACTCAATAAAAATCTTTGAGCGATAATTACCGTAACCATTATTGAGTAGCGCCTTTTACGTAAGAATCAATAATTGGTGCAATCTAGAACTCTTGTTCAACAACGCGTATTAGTGTGTTTTAACCAAGGGTATTCCAAGTAAAGATAAGCTGCAACAACAACTACGTAGTTATTTAAAAACAACTTATATTTGTCGTTTTCTTCATCCAATCGCTTTCCGATTATGGGGCCCCACATGGGTTACTTGCGTCGCATTTAATATTTCCGATAAAGATCTTAATATTCTACGACCAAACGAATATTCCCTGAGCAAAATGAATATTTTATAACCACTTGCTTATTTTGAAATATTTGCGTATTTAACCCTTAACTATCCACATTAATCAAATCAACCCTTACTATTTTAAAATAAAGGAAATTCCTTTTTATTTAAAAATTTTGGTCTTACAACCTCCCTCCTTATGAAATTTCGTCCTCGAAATTGGACGACGATACTGGTGTTTTGAAAAGGTGAGGATACCTCGCTTTAATTTTCGTTTCCAATTCCCGTGTCATTTCTCTATAGCATGATTCCTCCACAAAAATTTAACTTGTGGTATAACCTTTCTTGGCGTAGGACATGCTCCTTCCTATCCAAAATCTTGACAGTACCTCCTCATACGTTAAGTCTTGGTTATCTCGTCCGGTTCTAACTCAATAACGTGGTTCGGGTCTTTCACATATTTACGAAGTACAGATATGTGAAACACATTATGAACACGAGACATACTCGGAGGTAACGAAAGTCTATAGGCTACATTTCCTACTCGGTCAAGAATTTGAAATGGACCGATAAATCGTGGATTGAGCTTTCCTCTCTTCCCAAATCTTGTAACTCCCTTCCATGGAGCAACTCGCAATAATACATGATCCCCTACACTAAATTCTACGTCCTTTCGATGAAGATTCGCATAACTCTTTTGTCGATCTTGTGCCGCGTTTGTATCGTTGTCGAATCATTAGTCATACGCATTAACTTTCGGGTCCCAACAATGTTGCTTCACCCACCTCATCCCAACATATTGGAGAGCGACATTTTTTGTCCATATAATGCTTGAATGGAACCATGCCTATATTTGTTTAATAACTATTGTTTGTATGAGAATTCCACCAATGGCAAGTACTTATCCCAACTTCCTTTGAAATCTAGGACACGAGTTTTAATATATCTTCAAGAGTTTGAGTAGTCCTTTCGATTGCATCCATCCGTTTGAATATGGTATGCCAAATCAATCGTAAATTGCGTGCCCATAGCTTTCTACAAACTAACCCAAAATCATGAAGTGAATCTTGGGTCACGATCTAAAACTATGGATCTTGGCATGCCATGCAATCTCATAATCTCATTTACGCATATACGAGAAAGACGTTCAAGGAAATAAGTCTCTCTCGATCGGAAGAAAATAAGCGGAACTTGGTTAATCTATCAACAATAACCCAAATAGCATTGATGCCTTGAGAAACCGCAGGAAGATTAGTAATGAAATTCAGGGTAATGTGTTCCCACTTCCATTTCAAAATCTCAAGTGGTTGCAACGGACCCTTAGGTACAAGATGCTCGCTTTTACACGTTAAGCAAGTTAAACACATCGAGATAAACTACGCGATCTCTCTCCTCATATTGCTCCACCAAAATGTATGTTGAAGATCATAATACATTTTGGTACTCCTGTGATGGATTGCAAATGGTGTATTGTGTGCCTCCATCATAATCTTGTTCTTCAAATCGAGTCATTAGGAACACAAAGTCAGAGTGGACTCAAGTATTCCTTCTTCATCAATTCTTGCTTAGGAATAGCTCCTTCTTGTACTTTCTTACGCAGATCGCTCCGGTTGGTGGCTTGAGCAACCTTAACTTTTTCTATTAAAGTTGGCTCTATGCGTATACTTGACATCATCGCACTCGTTCCCGCATATGATCTTCTACTCAACGCGTCAGCTACCACGTTCGCTTTTCCAAGATGGTATGGTTAGAATATGTGCCGAAATGAGTCGCCTCTTGAGCTCTTGGAAAATCTTCTCGCATTCCTCGCTCCATACGAATTTTGTATCTTTTCGAGTCAGCTAAGTTAACGGAATAGCGATTCGAGAATATCCTTCAACGAATCTCCGATAATAACCAACTAAGCCTAGAAAGCTACGTATTTCGATTACTGACTTAGGTTGCTCTCAACTGTGACTCATATCCCAATCTTGGATAGCACGTCACAATGACACCTATCAGTTTACTATCGCACGAATATGACGTCCCCTACAGAGAGTCTGGCTTAGGTGAATTCCACAAAGGAAGTCACAAGATAAAGGCTCAGGTACCAAATTCTATAGTTGAATTTTAACTCGAAGTTCAATAGGAGCCATTCGATATGAGATTTTAGAAATGAGTTTTGTACCGGGTTCAAAGTCGATACAAAATTTAATATCAGGCTTTGGGAGTAAGCCAAGAAATTCTTCAGGAAATACGTCAGGAAAAATCAATAACAACAGGAATATTATTCAAATCTGACGTGTCTTTATTCAAATCCATAACATGGACTAAGAAAATTTGACATCCGTAATAAACGAATGACTTCATGGCTTGATATGAAAATGTTTGACTACAATGGTTTGATTGCTTGAATTCGAATAACAGGTTGCTTAGGAATATGAAAACTAACAACCTTACGAAAACAATCAATTTTGGCATGATGAGTAGTTAACCTTAAAATCACATCAAAAGCAAATATCTCTATAGAAATAAGGTTAACAGGTAATGTGATAGTGCCAACCTGAATCAAACAAGATTTATAAACAGTGGATGTGATGAAAGTTTCTCCTAACGGAGTTTCCACAGATAGGTCAAAGTCTAATTTCTCCGGAGTCAAGTTTAAACGTTGAGCGCAAGCAAGAGAGATAAAAAAATGGGTAGAACCGGTATTTAGTAAGGTATATACTTCGCAAGAATTTATAATTAACTAACCCGTGCTAACTTCGTTCGGGTTCCTTGCATTTTGACCGGTCACGACAAACGCTCTTCCCGGAATCGTTGACTTTGACTTTTCCGGGATGATCTTTTTGAGTCACCGTCCCCGCTGAACTAGGTTTCGCCACTGCACAATCGAAAGCGATATGTCCTTCCTTTCCACAACTATAGCATACCTTGGAAGGCTTTGAACAGTTTGACATTATATGTCCCTCCTCTCCACATCTGTAGCATCTAACTGGCGATCGTTCTCTTCCCCAGAATTCTGGTGGTCCCAACTCTTTGAATCGCTTGGGTTGTGACCACTCGTGAATTGCTATCATTTCCTCTCAGTATTTTGAACACGAGTCTCCTCGTCGATTTTGCATGAATCGCAAAAAGCTTCTAAACATCCCTCGTTCATCATCGCCGCCGGTGGTGTTGTTTCACAGGAGGAACATTGCCGACTGCAGCACGTTCTCCTCGTTGGTGAGTCTGAGGAATCTCCACGGTCTCATTTACTCCATTGTTAATATTCTCATCGACATTCTCAAATCTTGTCATAAAATAAGGGTTAATTAAGGAAATCAATATATCACATAATATCCTATATCTTGACCAACTAACAAATAAGCTTAGGTAGGACACACTAGCGAAGGATTTACTCGTCTCTCCTCCTAGTTCTATTCCCGATCTCCGCCAGAGATCATATCTCTAAGCTCGATACTTAACCGTGACGCCCCCAAAATAGGTATACACAACACCCATTCCGAGTCGCCAAATACATGGTACGTAAACAACTACAACTTTATTATTACAACAAGAAAGCGTGAGTTTGAATACAAATATTATCTTCTAGACAATATCTATACTCAAATAAATCCTCATCACATTATTGATTCATTATTTCACAAAAATGGTGAGGACTACTAAACAACTCTCTCTAGAACCTTCATTCCATACCCCGACTAAGTACTCGCTACATTCTCGCCTCACGAGAAGAAAAATGGAACAACAAGGAAAAGGGTGAGCTCAACTAGCCCAAAGAAGAATATTATGACTAAGATAATATACAACAAATTATCGTTAGTCTTCAACAGGAAAAATCGATAGAATACAATAGACAACAAGTTTCGGATCAATATTCGCAATGAAATAATAATTCATAGAAGAGTTACGTAGAGAATGAAATCTACTATAATCTATGAATTTAACGATCCATCATCAATATTTTATCCCCTGTAACATCAATCAATAAACATCCGGAATCAAATATTCATCTTTGCACTCTGAGCCAAAGATATTCATCGATTGGTCATGTTCATTTAAACACTGTTCATCTTTGCACTCTGAGTGCCAAAGATATTAATCAATCAATCATGTTCATCTCAACACTGCTCATCTTTGCACTCTGAGCCAAAGATATTCTTCAGAAATCATTCATCTTTGCACTACTGGGCCAAAGATATTCAATAATATCATCATTTAAGACCGAGGATGATGAAAATATTTTTAAAGAAACGAATCCAAATTGAAACAAAATGACAAGGATTAAGGATTAAGGATTCAGTACTTGGTTTTATCCACGCCCAAAAATACCTCAAAAATAATCATAGTGGTGTAAAATTCAAGAATGATCAAAACATGGATACAATCAGAGTTAGTATCCGAATAGATGTTTTAGACTTAAAAGAAGAAATTTTATTTTTTAATTGAATAGTACCAGTATCGTGAATAGTCAGTATACGTGAATAGTCCGATATCGTGAATAGTAACTCAGACACCAAAAGATAGAAATTCCACAAAAACATCTTCACGCTTCATGAATAGTACTCGTGAATAGTAACTCGTGAATAGTAACTCATGAATAGTAACTCGTGAATAGTAACTCATGAATAGTAACCCATGAATAGTAACCAGAGACATGAAAAAGTTCCAAATTTGATAAAACTTCAGATCAACATTTCAAAGATAATGATATTGAAGAAATAATATCATTACGAAAAAATAATATCCCTTACCTCGAAAGATCGATTTTAGCTAGAATCAAGGGTATAGTCTTTGAAGGGAACTTGCAAATCTAGCAATACTCAAAGTATACTCAAAATACTCACAAGAATACGCTCAAAATATCGAGAGAGAAATAGAGAAAACTTGAGTTTACGGTGTGATTTTCAATTCTAACCTAAGCACCCTATTTATAGGAAAATGCTTAGAACACCAAAGCAGAAAATTTAATATAATATTAATATAATTATACAAATTTTCCTTAGCCCACCTTTTGGTCAAAACACCAGCCACACATGTTAATGATGTCCAAAAAAAATACAAAAACGTTTTTCTTAACAAAAATAATTTAAACTCCCAAAATCAATTATTTCTGAGCTTCGGAACTTCAATAATTCATAATAAATAGCCCTTTCATCAGAAAATTCGAATCTCGCGATTTTTTATAGGAAATTCAATTCTCTACAACTTTGCAGAAGAAAGTTTTTCCAAATTCCAAACAAAAATTGACCGAAATCCACAAAAGCAGGCGATTTTACTGTTTATAATCAAATTTCGGATTCAATAATTGTGTCCACCAACACACAAAACATGTGTTAAACATTTAATGCCACAAAAATACTCTTCCTCCTCATATACTCATATATCCCACATTTATTGTAAAAATATCACCGTTAATATATTATTAAAATAATATATTTAAATGAATTATTTTATCAGAAAAAGATAAAATATTAATTTTCAACAATTGTCATTTTAAAATTTTCTCCATCTATATCCACATAAAATCAATATTTTCCTCATCATATAAATCAATAATTAATTATTCATAAATAATATTACGTAATCACAATATTGACAACCAAGCGGTTCAAGAAGAGGAGGCTTTCCAATAAGAATTTCTTCTTCTTGGTAGCTTGATTAGATGACCAAACCTCTCCTTAGATGTAACTTTCTAGACATTGCCAATAATGTTATCTAATAATATTATTGAGGATAATATGAATTATTGCTTCGATAATGAAAGATATCTTGTGTAATGACAATTATTGAAACAACAAAGAATATAAAATATCAACGCAGCAATTATTAACTCAATAAAATATTGAGCGATAATTACGTAACCATTATTGAGTAAGCGCCTTCTTTACGTAAGAATCAATAATTGGTGCAATATCCGAGAGCTCTTTGTTCAACAACGCCAGCGTATTAGTGTGTTTTAACCACAGGGTATTCCAACGAGATTAACGGCAACAACTACGGCAGTTATTTAAAAACAACTTATATTTGTCGTTTTCTTCATCCAATCGCTTTCAGTTATGGGGCCCCACATGGGTCGCAGCGCCATCGCATGCGAATATTCCGACAAAGCGATGCGAATATTCTACGACCAAACGAATATTCCCCGACAAAAATGAATATTTTATAACCACTTGCTTATTTTGAAATATTTGCGTATTTAACCCTTAACTATCCACATTAATCAAATCAACCCTTACTATTTTAAAATAAAGGAAATTCCTTTTTATTTAAAAATTTCGGGGTCTTACATCGTAAGCATTGAATTTGAGGTTAGAGAACCTGGATTTGGGGGCGTCACAGGTGCTACTGTGCAACAACGCGTATTCCTGTATTTTAACCACCGGATATTCCAACAGTGTTAACGGTAACAACTACGCCGTTATTTATAAAAACTCCCTTTTGTCATTTTCTTCATCAGCGATTATTATTTTGTTATGGGGCCCACAATGGTCTGCCCGTCGTATTTAATATTATTCTAAGCGAGAAAGAATATTCCACGACCAAACGAATATTTCCCGATAGAAATGAGTATTTTATAACCACTTGCATATTTTGAAAAAAAAATTCATATATCACCCTTAACTTTAACTTTTATCAATTTAACCATTTACTAAATATTAATTATAAGAAAAATTGAATACTTTTATTTCATAAAATTCAGGGTCTTACAATCTCCCCTCCTTATGAAATTTCGTCCCCGAAATTTACGTACCTGGTATTTCAAAGAGTTGAGAATACCTTGTTTTCATTTCAGATTCCATCTTCCCTGTCATCATGATTTCTCCATTGTTCATCTCCTGTATTTCAGATATCATTCTAGAATATATCTTCAAAACAAGGGTTAATTGAACAAATTAACATATCACATAATATCCCGATATTATGACTGACCAACAAATAAGCTTAGGTAGGACACACTAGCGAAGGATTTACTCGTCTCTCCCCTCCTAGTTCTATTCCCCGATCTCTGCCAGAGATCATATCCCTAAGCTCTGATACCAACTATGACAACCCCAAAATAGGTCCATTCCATCCAACCCATTCTGAGTCGCCAAATACATGGTATAAAAAATAACTACAACTTTATTAATACAATTGTCGTGCAAGATACGACAACACTTAAACTGTGAGTTTAAATACAAATATATACTAACTGTGACTCGTGTCCCGACGGTGGATAGCACCTCATAATGACACCTTACATAAAGGTATAGTCGAAAACTATTTTAGAAATTAGAATCTTTGGGAAGTGCTCAAGGAAACCTTCATACATGGGAGGCCATGAATGATAGATATCATATGCCAACAGAATTATCCTTGGTTGACCCAATAGACCCCAAAGAAAAACGAGAAGATTACTATCACATTCTTCCCAATGGTGAGTATTCTCTTGACATATCATTATCTCCACTGTCTCTAATTGAATATTAAACTCCAAACAAACACCAAGATTATATAGGTAGTGCTTGTAAATATACTCAACAAGTGGATGAGCACAACCCTGTCTTATGAGGACACGATGTTGTATATCATTAGACATCTTGTATGATAGTGGCAAAGCACCCTTCCAAGTTAAATTCACCTCACCCTCAACATCTATAGACCACCGTTCTATTCCCTTGTTATCCCCCGCTCGACCCAGCTACACTTTTATTACCTGAAAGGAATTGTGAAGCAAAAAGGTGAGCACAACTAGCTCAGTAAAGAATATCATGACAAAAGATAAATAAATTATCAATAGCCTTCAACAGTAATAAATCAGAGATTTAGAACATATGGTAGATGATAAAACTTTTCAACCATAGTTGCAGCGAAACGAACAATCCATTAGAAGAGTCAAATAGACCATAAAGTCTATTATATTCTCCATGTTAAAAGTCCACCAACAATGTTTTATCCCTGTAACATCAATCAACAGTTCCTGTCCACATTCATATGAATTACTCATAATCATAATTGTGGTTCTAAATTCCTCTTCTCATCCAGGCAAAGATAATTTTCATCATCATTGTCTTTACTCGAAACATCAAAGATCATGGTTATACCAAATCACAGTTCTGCTCATAATCATAATAATAAATTCATCTTTGCACTACGGCCAAAGATATTCAACAACATGTCATCTTTGCACCACCAAGGCCAAAGATATTCAACAACAGGTCATCTTTGCACTACAGGCCAAAGATATTCAACAACAGGTCATCTTTGCACTACGGGCCAAAGATATTCAACAACAGGTCATCTTTGCACTACATGCCAAAGATATTAATATCTCAAAGAAATATATAATCATTTCAGAATTTATATAAACAATAATTATAACCATGTTGATCAATTCACCCTTACACTTAAGCTAAAGATATTCAATTATAAATTCAATGGTCATGATCATACCAGTCACAATTTAACTTTTCACTACTAGCCAAAGAGAACCCTAGTCATGATCATACCAATAATCTACCCATCTTTACACTCCAGTGAAAGAGAATTTCAACATCAGGGTTACAAAAATGTTATATGTGCTAATAAAATCAATATAATCAATACATAGTTTTAATCTCCAGAGTAATATTCATAAATCAACTATAATTTGGTTAGAAAAAGAAACCAATTTTGTAGTGAATAGTAACTCGTGAATAGTAATTCGTGAATAGTAACTCATGAATAGTAACTCATGAATAGTAACCCGTCGTGAATAGTAACTCGTGAATAGTAACCCCGACATGAAAAAGTTCCCAATTTGATAAAAAGTTCAAACCAATATTTTGGCATAATGATATTGAAGAAATAATATCATTTATGAAGAAAATAATCTCCCTTACCTCAGAAAGAATAGTACTTCTGACTGGAATACTGGATATAGTGCTAAAAGAACTTGCACCATATAACAATACTCGAAGTACTAAAATACTACCAAAAATACGTCCGATATCTAGAGAGAGAAAGAGAGAGAAATCTTTAGTTTCTGGTGTGATTTTCAATTCTAACCTAAGCACCCTATTTATAGGAAAATGCTTAGAATACCAAAGCAGAAAATTTAATATAATATTAATATATTAAATATAAATTCCTACGCCAACCTTTGAATGCTAGATATCAGCCAAAACATGTGCCAACATTACCAAAACGTTTTTCATACTAAAATTATTGAAAACTCCAAAATAAAAATAAAAATCAATTAATCTGGAACTTCAATAATTCATAATAAATAGCCCTTTTATCAGAAAATTTGAATCTCGCGAATTTTTATAGAAATTCAATTCTCTACAACTTTGCAGAAGAAATTTTTCCAAATTCCAAACAGAAAATGACCGAAATCCATAAACGGGCGATTTTACAGGCTATAATCAAATTTTAGTCAAGAAATGGGGTCTACAGACATGTTTAACATGTTTTAAACAACTTTTGCAACAAAAATACTCTTCCTCCTCATATACTTATATATACCACATTCATTGTAAAAATATCACCATTATTATATTATTAAAATATAATAATAAATTATTTTATCAGAAAAGATAAAATATCAATTTTCAACAATTGTCACTTTAAAAAAAAATTCTCCATCTATATCACATAAAATGAATATTTTCCTTATCATATAAATCAATAATTAATTATTCACAAATAATATTACGTAATCATAATAATGACAACCAGTGCGGTTCGTGAAAGAGGGGCTTTCAATAAGGATTTCTCTCTTCTTTGGCCGCAATTAGGTGACCAAACCTCTTCTTAGGCATGTAACTTTCTAGACATTGCCAATAATGTTATCTAATAATATTATTTAGAAAATATGAATTATTGCTTCGATAATGGAAAATCTTTGTGTAGTGACAATTATTAAAACAATGTAAATATAAAATATCAATGCAACAATTATTGAATCAATAAAATATCGAAGCAATAACTACTATAACAATTATTGAGTAGTGCCTTCTTACGTAAGAATCAATAAGCTGGTGCAATATCTGGTATCTTCTGTGCAACAACGCGTATTCCTGTATTTTAACCACCGGATATTCCAACAGTGTTAACGGTAACAACTACTGTTGTTATTTATAAAAACTCCCTTTGTCATTTTCTTCATCCCACAATTATTACATTATGGGCCCCTAAATGGGCTACTTGTCAGTAAATGCGAATATTCCCAACGTAAAGAATATTCCATGACCAAACGAATATTCCCCGATAGAAATGAGTATTTTATAACCACTTGCATATTTTGAAAAAAAATTCATATATCACCCTTAACTTTAATTTTTATCAATTTAACCATTTACTGAATAGTAATTATAAGAAAAATTGAATACTTTTATTTCCTAAAATTTGGGGTCTTACAGTTGATGTGATTTCTTGTTATGAATTGAGTCTTTTTCTGTTTGAAACTGGTATAATAAAGATAGCAGAGTAAAAATAACTTGTTGATTGATTGAGTTTTAATTAATACATAATCGGATTCTAAAGGATAATGCTAGTTTGAATGAAAGAATGACAAGAATAAGCAGTGATGACTAAAGTTAGAAAAGAACCTAAGTTTGGGGGAATATTTGGGGTATATAAGCTATAGAAAAATAAAATAAAAAAAAAAGAAAAGAAAAAAAAAGAAATATGAATAAACATCGTGGCGTGCTTGTCTAGTTTTGTGGCCTTTGTTACTTGAGTAAGTAAGCCCGAGGGGATTGTCTTTACACCTAGCTGTGACGCCCCCGAATCCGGGTCCTCTGACCCTGGTTCGGTCATCACAATAAAATACAAACATCCACCTCTAAACAACATACGATAACTAAAATGCGGAATATAATAAATGTACGTCGTTCATTCAAAAGGTGTTACTAGTCCCAAGATTCGATAACCTTAATACAATCTTTCAAACATACCCTACAATAGTACTTAGGGTTCATATTACATAAAAATAGTTTAAATTAAGCATAAGATAAATTCTGCTTCTGACGACTATCCTACACCTTTCCTTTACCCTTGTCCTTTCCCGAGGTCTCGTGCTTAGATGCAATATAATTCATGATATAGCAAGGATGAGTAACAAGTTTGCTCAACAAGTTTAAATACAACAATAAGGATATATCATGATAAATGGAAGATATCTGACAATGAATTCAATAATATGAATATCTGAAGGATTCAACAATATGAATATTAGAAGCAAAGATAACGATTGCTTTTAGAATAACTGCTAGTCAAGTAGACTTTGAACTATAACACTCCAATGGAATCAATAGCTAATTGATCCTTTGGTTACTGGCTACAGAATAAGTACTTGAGGGGATCAGCCTCACGTACACCATGTATATGCATAACATTTAAATATGCTCTTTGTATCTTATATTAGATACCTGGTACTCCCCTATCATAGAAAGGGGTGCTCTTTTCAGTCTAAGAATCCTTACCATCAATTGGTTTGGATAGCTTTTATAAAACTTCATATATTTGTCTGACCGAACAAAGGTTCAGACTCTATCTAACATAGTTCAAGAATTATTGAACTTTAAATGATGTACAAGTCCAAGACTGTACGAACTCAAGTGCACTAAGTGGGAATATCAATAATATCGATGTGGAATAATTGTAAAGTAATTAAACCACTTAATAGCATGCTTGGAAATAAGATTTAAGCTTAAATGAATACTTTCAATTCAACAATAACCTACTCAATACAATATGAGAAAGATAAGAAACTTTCACAACAAACAAAGTTGTGTAAGTTAGGAAACACTGCAACACAATAAAATAGTGTCTGGATACTTGCTCAATATAAATTTGAGTAAGGTTAGGGAACTTGCTCAATAAAAGTAGGGTTCAAGGAACTTTCACAACGTAAAGGATAGTTTAGATACTTACTCAAATAAAAGAGTAAGAATTAAGAAACTTGCATGTTTGCTCAGCTACAATATAATTCTAGCTTTAACTACTTGCGTTGAAACGACCAAACGTTATCAAGTTAATCATTTCAATTAGTATGTGTAAACTAGTATGTGTTTACACTAACAACAATCAAGTTATCACATAGCATGCTAGTCAACACATTATATGGCATATTGGTCATATATTACAAGGTAAAGAATTCATATAAGCATGCCTTAAATTTTAGAACCAAAAAATAGAATGAAAATCGCGCAAGAGAGAGATGCAATTGCGCTACCGGTCTGGAAAGCTTAGGGATCTGTTGTTGTGTTTGTCCCTTCGCTGAGACAAGGTGGTGGAATCTTTGCTCTCGACTTCATTCCAACTTTAACACACCAACTACACATACATTTTAACATACGTACATGCTAGAGTTTCACATATAACATATGATCATACTTGAGTTCATTACCACAAGTTTAACTTATAATTTATATGTCATTAAAACATAAAAGGTCATGTAATCATCATGCTTTGTGACTTGGTTATACAATACTTAGTAGTCATGCTTGTATATAGACAACACATGTATACTTTACTCACATAGTTCATATTCTAGAAATTTCCTTTTCTTTATGACTATGTGTGCCTAAGTGAAAACCATACCTTAAGTAAACGATGCTCATGTTAATATGTCTATAGGTATAATGAATCCTAATACATATGCTTGCATAGTCATAACATACTTACTCATTACTTGATGACATTAGCTTTCTCATTCTAACTTTCTTTAAATTTAACACTTAGTCAACTTAGCATATACAAGGCATTTTACCATGTAACTCTTATCCATTTACAACATATATCAAAGCCACATGCATGTTCAAATGGTCAGATCTTATAAGATAAAGGTCTTGGTTAAGTTCACTTTGAAAAGCCTTAAGTTTCTTATCTTTGAAATAGTCTTAACTTTCAATCATGTATGCAAGTGTATTTAATCACTTTAGTCTTGCATTTCATGTCAATATAACCCATATTATCTTACTCATAAAGTCAGAATGCTCACATGATAGGTTCGTGACAAAGTTCACTTTTGAAATCACAAATCTCATTTCAAGACCACAAGTGTTGTGTCCATTATAGGTACTAACATGTTTATACTTGTTCATACTACATGCACATGCTTATGTGTGTGTGCTACAACAGTTTACATGCTTGCTCTAACCATATACTAACAAGTTAACACAACCTGGCCCGAACAAAAAAATATCGAGTCAGGTGCGGGATCAAGCCTTGCTGCTGCGTTCGCACATCGAGAGACAAGAAGAGACTCATTTATGTAACCTTAACCAACTTGGTTTCACTTGCTTCAAACATGTTCCAAACCATCATTTGAGAGTTCAAACATGTAATTAAACTTCTTAAACACATTATAGTATGCTAATTCACTTTGACTAACAAAGAATTTCAAGTAATTCTCAAGAATTTGACAAACCCAACTAAGAACAAAAGCTTAGGATTTATACCTTTTGAAGCTTAATAGACTTCCTACACTTTGAATATGATTCTATGATATGCTCAGCAACTTAAGACTCTCAAACTAAGACTTAACAAACAATAAAAACTGAATTTGAAGCTTGTATATATAGAAGAAGCTTGGACTAGATAATCACATTGCACCAAGGTTGGATTGATGGTGCAAAGAAATAATACATTGGTTAATCAAGAGTTGATCAACCACCCTTACCAACCATTTACTTAGCAAATGATCACCTATTCAATAGCCTTTTTGGAAAATACGTGATTTAGCTTCAAGTCGCTTTCATGTACTTAGTGACACTCATTTTGGGACAAGGAAATAATTCTCTACATTTGCACAATGAAATGCAATAATGTAATGCAACACTTGGTTAAAACCATATATACACATAATATAAACTTTGGTTATATAATATGTACACACAATTCATTTCATACAATATAGGTTATAATGATTTAAAGAGCATACAATGTATTTTCCAATTACAAGATATCAAGTAGTGCACATACCTATAATTCATGTACATTTTCAATTACCATGACTGTTATTATTATAATAACTAATGAAATCATTATTAATTTAACAATTGATATTATTATATGTCAATAGGGTATACATGAATGTTTACCCACACATTCCACATCATATAACAATATTATTATGCAACTCAAATGAATGCAAATAACTCTTACTATATAGTCTATATATATATAATATATAGATATATATTAATATGCCACCTTGTACTATATAAAATATATAATTAACTACCATATAATAAAGGTTTTACGATATTGCACAAATTAAACACATATAATCATTTTATAAATTATTAATCTTTTACACATTAATTATTATCTATTCAATTATAATTATTAATTAACACATTATCAATTAATTACTCATAATTGCATTTAATCAATATGTTCCACTCTTGCTACTATATTCAAATAAATTGAATATTTAATTAATACTCTTATCAAGTCTTTGATATTAGAATCTTAGGGTTAGTTCACTAATTTAAATCAACTATTAGTGACTCCCTTTAATCATTTCGTAAATTCACATAACCACTTAAGGTTTAAATAGGCTCACAAAACTAACTCATTAAAAATTAAATCACATATTTAATTAATAAGAAGTTTAAAATTTGTGGACGTTACACTAGCGCCCTAAGGTCTTAATGATATGGGAGTCGTTGGTCGAAAGCTCGTTAACATAGCATTGAAAAGCCTAAGGGAATAAGACATTGGATAGCTATGTGTATATAAACAAAAAGAAAAAAAATGAATAAAACGAGAAATAAGAGCAAAAATCCCCCGTAGATGAAAATTGAAGCATAAGTATCCTATGTTGACCCTCGATATTGGTAATTGTTTAATTTTAGTTGGATCTAGCTTGTTTTTGGATTTCTTGAGTTTACACTGTATGATTCCTTTGAAGAGACTTGTTATGTGTTAAATTTGATTTTATATCAGTTAACATTGTTGTGGAGCACACACGCACTATATTAGTGATAACAGTCTAAGATTTGATGATTGATTGGGAAGTTAATGATTTGTTTTGATATGATGCATTATCGTGTTTACTTGATTTCTCTAAGGCCGGTTGAATAGACTTGTTTCTATCATTACAACTGGATTCGTAGGCATGTAGATTAGTTGCATTGCATATCATTGTTATTTTATGTTTTTGCTTGAGGACAAGCAACTGTTTAAGTTTGGGGGTATTTGATAAGTAGGTTTTATACGTACTTATCCAGTACCTATTACTTGAATTAGTTGTTTAAACCTATGTTTCATAGTTACTTTGCATGCATTGTGTGTTCATTTCATACATTTTATGTTATTTTGTAGGCTATGACATAACATTGGCATGAGGAAGCAAGGAAAAGCAATTCAAACATCTTTTCGACAAAAAATATGCAAACAATTGCAAGAAGGGAAGATTGAAGGACTTTTAACACTATGTTGGATGCATGTTCTTGGCTTGGAACTTGGATTTTATTGTAGATCTATTTTTTAGCTTTCTGGAACATCTTGAATCATCCGAATCGGATTTTGGATGCGAGAGTTATGGCCTTTTTATCAACAAAGATCAAAGCGCAAAGTTGTTATGCTTGCCATTTACATAGTATCTAATTCAAGCTCGATTTCCGCCTTGATCTAGACGGAATCTGTCAATCCCGAAAGAGTGAAAGTTATAGATCTCGTCGTTATCTTCGATTTGGTAGGTGGCAGGCTTCTTAACTCCTAGTGGATCAAAGGTTATGCCCGTTTTACCAAAGGACGTTGCAGCAGAAAATAGAGTAGCGCGGACCGCGCTATACACGGCGCGGGGCACACTGTGCCACCAGAATTTCTGACACTGTAGCGCGGGATGAGCCCAGAATGGCCTAGGGACAGTGCGGGGCGCGCTGGTCGGCAGAAAAATAGCTGAATTGGGTTATTTGATGTCCAAATTGAGCTAGAATAGGATTCTTAGTTGCCTAACTTGCTAGGATATCCATTAGAACTATAAATACATGATGAGAGGCATAAAAGAGGGAGATATAGGCTAGTTTTGGAGGATTCCATTAGATTATATTAGAGTAAATTAGATCAAAACATTAGTTCTTATGAGATTTGGGGATTGAAGCAACTTGGAGACCGTTGAAGATTCAAAGTAGGAGCAAGGAGGGAGCTTCAAATCTACAGACAATATATTATATCTTTTCATCTTCTTCTATCTTTGTTTTTTAATGATTATTCAATTGTGAATTCTTAGTTTTAATTTAATAATAATGAACTAATTCTTTGTTTGAGATTTCAATGGATCTTGTTGTGTAGTTTATTTTAATATGCTTCGCTATCAATTGTTATGTTTTATTGTGAGGATTATCTATTATGATTTGGATTCAATTGCTTAATTGCCTAGCTAACAATTACCGTGATAATCTATATGAACTCGAGAGATGAAGTATTGATTTAGATCTTATCATTATAGCATGTGTGAGACCCCAGATTTTATCAATAAAGATATAAATTTTGTCGAAATAATTTTTAATATTATGGTGTGAATTTGAGATAATATTATAGTTGTGGGTAGTATTTATAAATTTTGCAAAGTATGCAAGTGGTTATATTATATTCGATTGGTTTGGGAATATTCGGTTTAGCGAGGGAATATTAAATATAACTACTCAATCATTGGTGGACCCCAATGAAATTATCATTTCGGATTGAGAAAACGACAAAAATATTTTATTGAAATAATGGCGGAAGTTTTACCGTTGATCTTGTTGAACTACTCGGTAGTAAAAGTACACGATGTCGTGTGGTTGCATAGTAGCATTACCGGTATTGATTATTGATGCTTATGTGAGAAGTCACTCGGTTTGATTCCATTATTATTCGATTAATAATATGAATTATTATAAGCGATAATGACGTTTTGTTTTATTCAGTATTATTAACGTAATAAAAGCGAAATATCTTTTTATATAAAACATAATACTTTATTAAAGTTATTCTATAAATAGAATATATTATATTTTATTATGCATAGTGTTGCATAGTGTTTTTGCATAGTGTTGCATATAGTGTTTGCATAGTAAAATGTTTTTATATAAATAGAATATATGATATTTTATTTAAAAGATTTTGCTTTAAATATGGACCGTCAGATTAAAGTAAATCAATCTAAACTGTTCATGGATTAATTACTATGCATTCTATTTTCCTATAAATAGAAGCTCATTCCTTCATTATTTTCTTTACGAGTTCACTTTGAAACTCTAGAGAGAGAAATTATAGAGATAAGCTATGAGAGAAAATCTATAGAGAGAAAGAAGAAGAGTATTCGGTACTTCACTACTTTGATATCCGGTGTCTTTTACGGTAAGGGATATTATTTGTTGTCGTAAGGGGTATTATTCTTTCTTATTCATGAAGAGAACTTCATTATTCCATTCATTATTATTACGTTGGAATAACTTTGTAAAAAGTGGCATACCCTATACATAACTTGATTATCAGATGGCATACCCTATACTTGGTGAAATCCTTATATTATTCCATTCTTATTTATTCTGTTGAATAACTCAGATACGCTGAGAATCCCCTATACTTGGTGATCTTCTTACATTATTCCATTCTTTATTATTCATTTGGAATATCACATGCGTGTGTTTTACAGGACACGGTTCCATTGTTTATTATTCCGCATTTATTATTACATTGGAATATCACATCGTGTGTTTTACAGGACCGGTTCCATTGTTTATTATTCAGCATTTATTATTACATTGGATCATCTTGTGATTGTGAATTTCACGACACGGTTCCGTTATTATTATTCTGTTGGAATAACTTGCCTACGCGGCAACCGCATGTACGGTGATTTCTTTTGTTCTTCCATTCTTTATTATACCCAGTTGGTTAAAACTTTGACTTCTATACTCCATGAAATTAGTAGAATATCCTTGATATTTGCGTTTCATCCAGTATCTTTTCATGGAAATATTCTTCTGAGCATTCTTGAATTTTACTCTACAAAGAAGTATCATGTTGACAACTTGGACGTTATTGGTTCTTGGATTAATTAATTCTTGAACTTGTTTTATTGAATTATTATGTCATTGTCATCATCCTCATGTTATGTTATGTTGAAAGTTATCTATGTCTTACGTGCATAGATGAACTTGGTATGATTATGACCAGGGATCATTCGGTATAATCATGACTCGCTATAAATGATGTGACAAAAGTCCTCGGTGGTCTGTGAATGCAAGTTGATGGATAATTTTTGGTATGATTATGACTAGGGGTGATTCGGTATAGTCATGAACATTGATAATTTGATGAAAATCATTGACCGTGGTACAGGGATGATTAGATGTGGTGGTTTATTTATTAAGCTGAGTCTCAGCGATAAAAATTGATGAAAACCTTTTAAAACCTAAAAGATAGTAGATTTTATTTTCTACTTGACTCTTTTAATGGATTGCATATTCCGCTGCAGTTAAATTGGTTGTCTATTGTATTTTATCAGTTTAACACTGTTGAAGGCTAATGATAATTTATTCTGCATTATCTTAGTCATAATATTTCTTCTTGGGCTAGTTAAGCTCACCCTTTCTTTCACTTTATTCTCTGTGAAATGAGAACATAGTGGGACGAAGTCGGGGAGCGGAGTAATGGTCCGAGAGGATAGCATTAGTAGTCCTCACTATTCTGTGAAATAGTGTGATAATAGTTGTAATGAGGACTCCTTTTGAGTTTGTATAATATCTAGTAGACAATATTTGTATTCAAACTCACAGTTTATGTCGTATTGTATTACTACGGCGCTTATATTAGTAAGTTGTATTTGAATTTATGTACCATGTAAGTGGCGACCCAAGATGGGTGACGTATACATAATTTTGGGGGCGTCACAGTTGGTATCAGAGCTTAGGGATATGATCCCTGGTTGAGATGTGAGATAAGAACTAGGAGGGGAGAGACGGGGAATTCCTTCGCTAGTATGACCTACCTAAATTTATTTGGTATTTAATTGGTTGGTCAGAGTATAGGGATAATAGGTGATATGTTAATTAACCCTTGTTTTGTGACAGTGTTTGAGAATGACATCTGAAAATGCTGAGATAAGCAATGAAACACATGAGAGTGTTGATTCAGCTCAAACAAAAGGTAACGACCAACAACACGATAATAATCATACTGGTGGCAACGACTATCAGAACAATGATAACCATCGTGGGGGAAATTATCATGCTAAGAATGGTAACCACTTCGGTGGTAATCAAGGCAAAGATAATAGAAGTGTAAATTGCAAGAAGAGAAGGCCATTTAGCTCAATTTTGTTGTGCACCAAAGTCAAGTCTAGCTGGGACGGTGGCACCAAAGGTGGATATGGACAAAACAAAGTCGTTGGTTTTAGGAAGTGCATTTTTCATGACTTCTCAAAAAGCGAAGTAAACCGAACGAGTTAGCACGGGTTAGTTAATTATAAATTGCGAAGTCTATACCGTGTTAGATACCAGTTCTACCCACTCTTTTATTTCACCTAGTTGTGTTCAACGTTTAAATTTGACTCCGAAGAAGTTAAACTTTGACTTATTGGTTGAAACTTCGTTAGTAGGAGCCTTCGTTATCGCTACTATTTTTAAATCTTGTTTGATTCAAATAAACATTTTAACGTTACCTGTCGATCTTATCTTTTTGAAAATATTTGCCTTTGATGTGATTTTAGGAATCAATTGGTTAACTACTCATCATGCTTTTCGTAAGGTTGTTAGCTTTTATATTCATAACCAACTTGTTGTGCGAATTCAAGTAACCAAACTACTAAAGTCAATTATTGTCATATCAAGCCATAAGTAAAGAGCCCCAAACCTTTCGTTGTTGACTTCCTTGTGTGGAATGCACCAAGCCGCATTTTTCAGTAGGCAACATCATGAATGAAGATGGCAAGTTTATAGGTATCATTGTGAGGTGCTATCTAGGTTAAGGGATAGAAGTCACAGTTGGTATCAATGTGACGTACTATCCAAGTCTTGGATGAGAGTCACAGTTTTGAATGATATTTCTATTATTAATAAATTTCTTGGCGTATTCTTGAAGAATTCCTAGCCTACCCTAGAGCGTGAAATCGAATTTTGTATTGACCCCAGTACAAAACCCATTTCTTAAACCCTCAAATATTTCTTCAACTAAAATGAACAGTTTACGTGGTTTATGATGAAAGTCATAATAAAAGCATTGGACTAATGAAAATCATGGGTATATGAAGTATTAGTAAGTTTTATGATGAGTTATGTTGGTTAGTATGTGAAAACATGAAAGTTTCTTAGAAATCACAAAGAGTTGAAAATCGATTTTGGTGAAAAAACGTAATATGAAATTCAATTGACCATATCTCCTATTATATTTTGAATTTTTGAGTGTGGTCAAGTTCTAGAGTTAGATCTATGAGTTACCTAACTAATCCAAGTGGAATTACTGGAAAAGGTGTTGTAGATTTTTGTGTGGACGGATTTTAGCAAAGGAGTGCAAAGCTGCAAAAATTGAAAAAGCTGCTGCCATGATTTTAGAGAGGCTGTTTCGGCCACTTAAATTATGAGAAAAATTCTGGCCTTTTGGGACATGAAGGTATATGGTATAAAGTACCTCCTGTCCAAAAATGAGCTCATTTCGACTTAAAATGAGCAAGTTATGACTATTTAAATATTTAGGTTTTTCCGATTTAAAATGCTATATAAGGAGTTCTATAACTCCGATGATCATGAAATTTAAACTGGAAGCTCACGTTAACATGTGTAAGGTCCTGCCAATATTTGGGAAATTTTGGAGTTAAACTTGAGGTAGCTAATTTCTTAAGGAATTAATTAGAAATTGATTTTTGAAAAATAGTAAATGAATTTTAAAATTCGAGAAAAATATATTTTCATTATGGGACTATATTATGCTAAATCCAGAAAAGAAATATTTTTGGGACTGATTTGGTATTTTTATGAAAATAGTTTAGTTACTTAACATATGAGTTAAATATGTTATGTGAAGTAACAAAGTTGAAAATAGGATTTTATGGTTAGAGAATCCTATATAGAGTATATGCATATTTTTTATGAGGATTTGATAATTGGTGATGATATCTTATGAGTATGGCGTTTTGAATGATTAAATGCATTATATGGTAAAGCGTAAATAATTGAGATAAATTGTTTATAAATTTAAGAAGTATTGTTATAATATTAATGATATTAGATTATGAGATTATTAAGTGATTGATAACATGGGGATATTCTTGAATCCTGGATAAATTATATTATAAATGTTTAATATTTATCCTTTATCTCATTTGATTGATTCTTTATATCATTATCCTCATGCTTATATTACGTTGAAAGTCATCTGTGGCCTGTAGTGCATAGATGGACTTGGTATGATTATGACCAGGGATTGTTCGGTATAATCATAACCGTAATTGAAAACACGATTATCTTTGGCACGTAGTGCATGGATAATTTGTGGTCGTGATACTAATGAATACACGATTATCTTTGGTAGTAGTGCATGGATAATTTGTGGTCGTGATACTAATGAATACACGATTATCTTTGGTAGTAGTGCATGGATAATTTGTGGTCGTGATACTAATGAATACATGATTATCTTTGGTAGTAGTGCATAGATAATTTGTGGTTGTGATACTAATGAATACACGATTATCTTTGGTAGTAGTGCATGGATAATTTGTGGTCGTGATACTAATGAATACACGATTATCTTTGGCCGTAGTGCATGGATAATTTGTGGTCGTGATACTAATGAATACACGATTATCTTTGGTAGTAGTGCATGGATAATTTGTGGTCGTGATACTAATGAATACACAATTATCTTTCGCAGTAGTGCATGGATAATTTGTGGTCGTGATACTAATGAATACACGATTATCTTTGGTAGTAGTGCATGAATAATTTGTGGTCGTGATACTAATGAATACACGATTATCTTTGGTAGTAGTGCATGGATAATTTGTGGTCGTGATACTAATGAATACACGATTATCTTTGGGTCAGTAGTGCATGGATAATTCGTGGTCGTGATACTAATGAATATCCTTGGCACGTAGAAAAGGTGGATGATTCGATGATATGAATTAATTATTGAAATGAGTCTCGAAGAATGAAATATTAATTCATGGATGTGGTAAAAGTCATCTTCGGTAGTAGTGCATTGATAGACTTGGTATGATTATGACCACGGATTATTCGGTATAATCATGATCAGATTGAAAACACGAATATCCTTGGCCAAGAGTGCATGGATAATTCGTGGTCGTGATACTATTAAGCCGCGCCTCAAATTTTATTGGTTTTACGGTTGTATATCTTTAGCTTTGAAAGTGCAAAGATGAATTGTTAATGAATATCTTTGGTGGAATGTAAAGATGAATTTAATGTTTTCAACGATAAAGGTATTCAAGGTATCCTCACCTCTTATCATACAGTGTATTACCCTAATTTCGAGGGCTTAAATTCCATAAGGAGGGAGATGTGAGACCCCAGAGATTTTATCAATAAAGATATAAATTTTGTCGAAATAATTTTTAATATTATGGTGTGAATTTGAGATAATATTATAGTTGTGGGTAGTATTTATAAATTTTGCAAAGTATGCAAGTGGTTATATTATATTCGATTGGTCTGGGAATATTCGGTTTGAAGGGGAATATTCGCATAACTACTCAATCATTGGTGGACCCCCAATGTAATTATTGTCGGATCGAGAAAACGACAAAAATATTTTATTGAAATAACGGCGGAAGTTTTCTGGTTGATCATTGTTGAACTACTCAGTAGTAAAAGTACGAAGAATACATGTGGTTGCATAGTATACACGGTATTGATTATCGATGCTTATGTGAGAAGTCACTCAGTTTGATTCCATTATTGTCGATTAATAATATGAATTATTATAGCGATAATGACGTTTTGTTTTATTCAGTATTATTAACGTAATAAAACAGAAACATCTTTTTATATAAAACAGAATACTTTATTAAAGTTATTCTATAAATAGAATATATTATATTTTATTATGCATAGTGTTGCATAGTGTTTTGCATAGTGTTGTATAGTGTTTGCATAGTAAAATGTTTTTATATAAATAGAATATATGATATTTTATTTAAAAGATTTTGCTTTTAAATATGGACCGTCGATTAAAGTAAATCAATCTAACAGATTTCATGGATTAATTACTATGCATTCTATTTTCCTATAAATAGAAGCTCATTCCTTCATTATTTTCTTACTTAATTCTTTGAAACTCTAGAGAGAGAAATTATAGAGAGAAGCTATAGAGAGAAAATCTATAGAGAGAAAGAAGAAGAGTATTCGGTACTTCACTACTTTGATATCCCGGTGTCTTTTACGGTAAGGGATATTATTTGTTGTACTCGTAAGGGGTATTATTCTTTCTTATTCATGAAGAGAACTTCTGTTATTCCATTCATTATTATTCTGTTGGAATAACCTGTAAAAGTGGCATACCCTATACATAACCTGTATACGCGGCATACCCTATACTTGGTGAAATCCTTATATTATTCCATTCTTATTTATTCTGTTGGAATAACCTGTATACATGGAATCCCCTATACTTGGTGATCTTCTTCTATTATTCCATTCTTTATTATTCTGTTGGAATATCCTGTCTGTGTGTTTTACACCGGACCTGGTTCCATTGTTTATTATTCCGCATTTATTATTACATTTGGAATATCTCGTGCGTGTGTTTTACACCTGGGATTCGGTTCCATTGTTTATTATTCAGCATTTATTATTCATTTGGATCATCCTCATGATTGTGAATTTCACCGACCGGTTCCGTTATTATTATTACATTGGAATAACCTGTCTATGCGAAGTACCGCATGTATGGTGATTTCTTTTGTTCTTCCATTCTTTATTATACCCAGTTGGTTAAAACTTTGACTTCTATACTCCATGAAATTAGTAGAATATCCTTGATATTTGCGTTTCATCCAGTATCTTTTCATGGAAATATTCTTCTGAGCATTCTTGAATTTTACTCTACAAAGAAGTATCATGTTGACAACTTAGACGTTATTGGTTCTTGGATTAATTAATTCTTGAACTTGTTTTATTGAATTATTATGTCATTGTCATCATCCTCATGTTATGTTATGTTGAAAGTTACCTATGTCTTACGTGCATAGATGAACTTGGTATGATTATGACCGAGGATCATTCTAGATATACTCATGACGACCGCTATAAATGATGTGACAAAAGTCCTCGGTGGTCGTAATGCGTTGATGGATAATTTTGGTATGATTATGACCGGGGTGATTCTAAGATAGTCATGAACATTGATAATTTGATGAAAATCATTGGACCGTGGTACAGGATGATTAGATGTGGTGGTTTATTTATTGTCGAGTCTCAATGATAAAATTGATGAAAACCTTTTAAAACCTAAAAGATAGTAGAATTTATTTTCTACTTGACTCTTTTAATGGATTGCATATTCACCGCAGATTAAACTGGTTGTCTATTGTATTTTATCGGTTTAACATCGTTGAAGGCTAATGATAATTTATTCAGTATTATCTTAGTCATAATATTTTTCATCGGGCTAGTTGAGCTCACCCTTTTCTTTCCTTTTTCTTCGTGAAATGAGAACATATTTGGACGAGTCGGGAACGGAGTAATGGTCCGAGAGGATAGCATTAGTAGTCCTCACTATTCGTGAAATAGTGTGATAATAGTTGTAATGAGGACTCCTTTTGAGTTTGTATAATATCTAGTAGACAATATTTGTATTCAAACTCACGGTTTATGTCGTATTGTACACGGCAGCTTATATTAGTAAGTTGTATTTGAATTTATGTACCATGTAAGTGGCGACCCAAGATGGGTGACGTATACCTAATTTTGGGGCGGCACCAAGATGTGTTTGTGATTTCTACATAGATGGAATTCATGATTCGTGTTTAGGATAGAGATATGCCTTTACGCCATATGTAATCTTATAGAGAACTTGTGCTATAAATCCTTTTTAATTGTAATTCACATAGAGATATAGTGGATTAGTTAATTTGGGTGTCTTGCTTAATTTTATCATCTTTGGATTTAAGTGAGTATGGGTATTATGCATCGAGAGGTGGTGTTATCTGCTTTAGTGTTCTTGATTAACAATTCAGGATAGAAAATAATTGATGAGAAGTGTGTTAACTTAAATGAAGCAATAAGTGAAGTTGTGATCTTAAATATCCGTAATCTTAATTTAACTAGTGGTAATTAGAATTAGTTTACTTATAAATTGAAATTCATTCGTTTAAATAAGATTGAGTTGGTTACGGGTTAGTACTTGGTGATTTTTATTAAACTATTCCTCGTGGGAATGATACTCTACTTACACTTTATTACTTGTTGACCGTGTATACTTGCGTGTTGTGCGTAACTAGATTTTACCCAACACATAGCTGTTGGAGTAATCACCCCCAAACTGTACTTGTCCAACCCCGATATTGCACTTGATAACTCAGATGCTCGCTAGAACAATATTCACATGTAACTGCTATCTCTCGAGTATGTGCAAGAACATCCAACCTCTCCAAAAGTGTTGCAATTTGTGCTAACAATGTAGAAAATACATTGAGTCCTTCAGTTCTTATGTCCTTTGGTTGAGGCATATTCGCATAAGGCCATTGATAAGAAAAGTCATCCATTGTACCTGAAAAGAGAGAAATATAAGAAGAAAATTAAAATAGAATAAAATAAAATAAAATGTTTAAATTAAGACTAATTTGATTGAAATTAATGTTGGCAAAAATTATTAAAATAATTCCCCGACAACTGTGACACCCTCAAATCCCGGTACTTCATTACCTCAAGATTTGGCGTTCACGTAATCAAAACATTCATTTATAACTACCCAATCATAAATAAAATTGAATATTAAACCTACCCATATAGGAATAACATAAAATAAAATCTCCCAGGTTATCTAACCTTTACAAACAGTCATTCATGCGAAAAAAATAAAATAACTTCATTACAATCTTTAAACCAAAGTCTGATAATAAAACTATTAAACTATTACAAGTCATCAGTACTTGTTTATCTTTCCCTTTCCCTTACTGGTGCTAGGTACATCACCCTTTTCAAACTTTTAGCGTAAGAAATTTTACAGGCAAGAGTGAGCAAACAAGGCTCACTTGGAATAACAATAAATAAAACCTTAACCTTTACATCACTTGCCAAATACTAGGCTGAATAGAACTGAACAATATGTTCTATTAACATTCCATAAATCATAACATTCACTGAGGGTCTAATGACCACGAACCCTATCCACAGTTATAAGTAATCTTTCAACTTTAACTATAACAGTCATACGACTGCAAGGACTCAAAGGTACTTAGGGGGATCAATCCTTCGTACATGTATTGTATACAAACATTTCAGCACAAAGTACAAAACTAGGTGCAACCCCTAAAAATAGGGTTGTTCATCTCAGTATTTAGAGTACAAGTCCGCACCAAAGTCCGTTTGGTTTGGATACACTTCAAGGTAATTTAGAATTCAACGGACATCAACTAAGGATTAGTTGAATAAAAGATAATAACACTATGTTATTGAATGATCATAACTGAATAAACATTTCGTTCTAAGTTCATGCTTTAGGAATAATCTAATAGCATAACAATTGAATAATATATCATACCTTGCTTTGAACAACATTAAGCTAAGGTTACATCTTAGAATTTAATATCAAGCATGCATAACAACAATAATTTGAATGATAAACTGATTCAACAGAATAAAGGTACTTGCATGCTAATATAACAAGTTTAGAGTTAGGAAAAACTTGCATAATTATAATAACTATCTCGACGAAAGTGTGGAGATGGGAAGCTTGTATCATCATGAATAACTAGATACCATTAAGTTGCTTAATGAAAATACTTTACTCAATAAAGTATAGAAAGATGAAATTTTCATAACGACGATTTAAAATTAAAAAAACTTGCTCAACTACGGGCCAAGGATATTCTTTAGTATCACGACCACAAATTATCCATGCACTACGGGCCAAGGACATTCATGTATTCATTAATGGTCATAATCATGCCAACAACTGTCCATCAATGCACTACGGGCCAATGAGGACTTTTATCACATCATTTGTAACATTACAGTCATGATTACATCGAATAATCCCTGGTCATAATCATACCAGGTCCATCTATGCACTACAGGCCACAGATGACTTTCAACAAAATATAAACATGAGGATGATGACAATGATATAAGAATTCAATAAAACAAGTTCAAGAATTAATTTATCTAAGAATTGATAACGTCCAAATTGTCAACATGATACTGCTTTACAGAGTAAAATTCAAGAATGCTCAGAAGAATATTTTCATGAAAAGATATTGGATGAAGCGCAAATATCAAAGATATTCCACTAATTTCATGGGTATAGAAGTCAATGTTTTAACCAACTGAGTATAATAAAGAATGGAATAACAAAAGAAATCACCATGCATGCGATAGACCGCTTGCAGCAAAAGTTATTCCAATGTAATAATAAAGGATGGAACCAGGTCCTGTAAACGCATGCATGTGATATTCCGCAGAATAATAAATAATGGAACCAGTCCCACAGAACGCATACATCTGAGGATATTAAACGTAAGAATAATAAAACGAAATATTAGAAGAATGTCACCATGTATAGGGTAGCCAGCGTATCTGAGTTATTCCAATGAGAATAATATATAATGGAATAATGAAGTTCTCTTCATGAGTACAATAAATAACATCCTTACAAGTAAAAGAAACCGAATATAAGAGTAGGGAAGTAGCGTAGAATACTTTTCTATAGGTTCTCTTATAATTCTCTCTCTAGAGTTTCAGTGAATTCGTAAGAAATAATGAAGGAATGAGCTTCTATTTATAGAAGAATGGACTGCATAGTAACTAACTTATGAACGGTCCAGATTGATTTACTTTAAACGGACGATCCAGATTGGTTTACTATTAAAATTTAAAACAACGATCCATACTGATTTACTATTAAAACTTTAAACCAGCGATCCATATTGATTTACAATTATAACTTCCACCAGCGGTCCATATTGATTTATTATTATATCTTCAACCAACGGTCTGAAAAATTAGCACATCTCCTCATGGAATAATATTGTACCCAAAAATGATTTGGACCGAAAATAAATATATCTTACGGGTGAATAGTACCCCGTGAATAGTAACCAACTCGTGAATAGTAACTCGTGAATAGTACTCCGACACGAAAAGTGTCCCGAATACCCAATTGAACAATATATCCTCCAGACATCAATTATACTAACACAAATAAGTCCAACATAATGGAACTATAAAATTTATCATTAATCAACACGAACTTATTCATCATTAATATTATAATTCACAATATTTAACAACCAGGTCATTCCGAGGAAAGAGGGGCTTTCGATAAGGATTTCTCCTTATTGGTAGCCGCAATTAGGTGACCAAACCTCTCCTTGACAGAACTTCTAGACATTGTCAATATTGAAAATAATAATATGAATAACTTTGTCGTCTCAATTATTGATTTAATAATTTATCATATAATGCAGATGATATTGTAACAATAATTGAATTAATAATATGAGAAATATGATGCAGCAATTACTGTAGCAATAATTGAGTATAGCTGAGTGACTTCTCACGTAAGCATCAATAATCAATACCGTGTGCTACTGTGCAACTACGCGTATTACTGTACTTTTACTACCGGGTAGTTCAACAGTTTTAACGGTAACACCTCCGCCATTATTTTCATAAAGTATTTTTGTCGTTTTCTCAATCCGACAATAATTCCGTTACAATGGGGTCCACCAATGATTGTCTTGGTTATACGAATATTCCCTGTTAAAACGAATATTCCCCACCAATCGAATATTATATAACAACTTGTGTACTTTGCAAAATTTATAAATATTACCCACAACTATAACATTATATCAAATCAATACCATAATATTCAAAATATAATTCAAAAAATTTATTCTTTATTCATAAAAGTTGGGGTCTTACAACCTCCCCTTCTTATGAAATTTCATCCTCGAAATTAGGGTACATACCTGGTATGTTGAAGAGATGAGGATACCTTAACTTCATCTCAGATTCTAACTCCCAAGTCATTTCCTCCATATCGTGGTTTCTCCACAAAACTTTGACTTGAGGTATAACCTTGGAGCGTAGAACATGATCCTTCTTATCCAAGATTTTAACAGGTAACTCTTCATACGTTAAATCTTCCTCTATCTCGTCTGGTTCTAACTCAATAATGTGGTTTGGGTCTTTCACATATTTACGTAACATAGATATGTAAAAAATATTATGAATACGAGACATACTTGGCGGTAAGGCGAGTCTATAGGCCACAGTTCCCACTCGCTCAAGAATTAAAAATGGGCCAATGAACCGAGGATTGATCTTTCCTCTATTTCCAAATCTCGTAACTCCTTTCCATGGAGCAACACGTAACAACACATGATCTCCAATATCGACTTCTACGTCCTTTCAATGAAGATCAACATAACTCTTTTGTCGATCTTGTGAAGTTTTTATACGTTGTCGGATCGTTTGAATCTTTTTCGTAGTCATACGTACTCAACTCCCGGTCCCAACAACGTTGCTTCACCCACCTCATCCCAAAGATATCTTTGGAGAACGACACTTTCTTCCATACAACGCCTCAAATGGAGCCATGCCAATACTTGTTTGATAACTGTTGTTGTTGTAGGAAAACTCCACCAATGGTAAGAACTTGTCCCAACTTCCTTGAAGTCAAGGACACGAGTCTTAATAGATCTTCAAGAGTTTGAATAGTCCTCTCCATCGTCCAGTCCATCCGAGGATGATATGCCGAAAGCTAAATTGTAAGTCTGTGCCCATAGCTTTTTGTAAACTAACCCAAAATTATGAAGTGAATCTTGGGTCTCGATCAGAAACTATGGATACCGGCATACCATGCAGTCTTACAATCTCGTTTATATACATACGAGCAAGACGTTCAAGTGTATAAGTTTTCGTGATCGGTAAGAAATGAGCAGACTTGGTCAATCTATCAACAATGACCCAAATCGCATCTATGCCTTGAGAAACCTTAGGAAAACCGGTAACGAAATCCATGGTAATGTGCTCCCACTTCCATTCTAGAATTTCAAGTGGTTGCAATGGACCTTTTGGTACTTGATGCTCCGCCTTGACTCCTTGACAAGTTAAACACCTTGAGATAAAATCTGATATCTCTCTCTTCATATTGCTCCACCAAAATGTATGTCGAAGATCATGATACATTTTGGTACTCCTAGGATGGATTGCAAACGGTGTGTTGTGTGTCTCCATCGTGATTTTATACTTTAAATCAGGGTCGTTAGGAACACAAAGTCTGGAGTTGACTCGAAGTATTCCTTCTTCATCAATTCTTGCTTCCGACATAGCACCTTCTTGCACTTTCTTCCTCATACACATCAGCTCCGGGTCTGTAGCTTGAGCAGCTTTAACTTTATCAATTAAAGTCGGTTCTACTCGTATATTCCCCATCATCACATGGGTCCCTGGAGTTTTTAACTCTATCTCCATCCTTTGCAAGTCACACAAAATGGGTCTTTGTGTTGACAATATCGCACTCGTACTTGCATATGATCTTCTACTCAATGCGTCAGCTACCACGTTCGCTTTTCCAGGATGGTATTGGATGGTATGATCATAATTTTTCAACAGTTCAAGCCAACGTCGTTGTCGCATGTTGAGTTCCTTTTGAGTGAAGAAATATTTGAGGCTTTTATGATCCGTAAAGATCTGCACTTTCTCCCCATACAAGTAATGCCTCCAAATTTTAAGTACGAAGATAACAGCTGCTAACTCTAGATCATGAGTAGGATAATTTCTCTCATATTCTTTGAGTTGTCTTGAGGCATAGGCTATGACTTTCCCATGTTACATGAGAACACATCCCAACCCTTTGCCCAAAGCATCACTGTAGATGACAAATCCCTCCGAGCCAGATGGTATTGTCGAGCAGAGATATTTGAAATGAGTCTCCTCTTGAGTTCTTGAAAACTCTTCTCACATTCTTCGCTTCCAACCGAACTTTGTATCTTTCCGAGTCGGTTGAGTTAATGGAGTAGCGATTCGAGAAAATCCTTCCACGAATCTCCGATAATAACCAAACTAAACCGAGAAAGCTACGATTTCGATCATTGATTTAGGTTGTTCCCGACTTTGAATAGCTTCAATCTTTGTTTCGTCAACGGATATTCCATGACTTGATACTACGTGCCCAAGGAATGCTACTTCTCAAGCCGTAACTCGCATTTCTTCAACTTGGCATAAAGCTTGTATTCACGAAGCTTTTGGAGTGTCAGCCTCAAGTGTTGCTCATGATCTTCACGACTTTTGGAATAAATAAGGATGTCATCAATAAAGACAACCACAAAGTGATCCAAATATTCCTTGAATACTCGGTTCATCATATCCATGAAGGCAGCAGGAGCATTAGTCAATCCAAAGGACATGACTAGGAATTCATAATGCCTGTACCGAGTTCTAAAAGCCGTCTTTGGAATGTCATCGGTTCTAATCTTCAATTGGTGATATTCGGAACGAAGATCAATCTTTGAAAAGAATTTGGCTCCTTGCAACTGGTCAAACAGGTCATCAATACGTGGCAATGGGTACCTATTTTTGATGGTGACGTGATTCAACTCTCGATAATCAATACAAAGTCGCATACTCCCATCTTTCTTCTTCACAAATAGAACAGGAGCACCCCAAGGAGAGGTACTAGGACGAATGAAACCAATGTCTAACAATTCCTACAATTGGGTCTTTAACTTCTGAAGTTCAATAGGAGCCATTCGATATAGGGCTTTGGAAATGGGTTTTGTACCAGGTTCAAGGTAGATACAAAATTTAATTTCACGCTCTGGGGGTAGGCCAGGAAGTTCTTCAGGGAATACGTTAGGAAATTTATTAACAATAGAAATATCGTTCAAAACTGACGTATTTTTGTTTAAATCTGTGACATGAGCTAACAAAGCTTGACATCTATTTTTCAATAAACGAATAGCTTTATGGCTTGAAATGACCATGATTGATTTTAATGGTTTGGTCTCTTGAATTCGTATAATAGGTTGATTAGGTATATGAAAACTAACAACCTTATGAAAACAATCAATTTTTGCATGATGAGTATTTAACCAATCAATCCCTAGAATTACGTCAAACGCAAGTATTCTTAAAGAAATAAGATCGACAGGTAATGTGCGGTTACTAATTTGAACCAAACAAGGCTTATAAACAGTAGATGTAATGAAGGTTTCTCCCAACGGAGTTTCCACAGATAAGTCAAAGTCTAATTTCTTCGGAGTCAAATTTAATCGTTGAGCGCAAGTAGGAGAAATAAAAGAATGGGTAGAACCGGTATCAAATAAAGTATAGACTTCGCTAGAGTTTATGATAAGCTTACCCGTGATGACCTCATACGGGTTCCTTGCTTTCTGGGAGGTCACAACAAATGCTCTCCCTTGCACTACCGGCTTTGACTTTTCTAGGACGGCCTTTGGTGCCTCCATCCTAGCTGAACTTGTCTTCGGTGAACGACAAAATCGGGCTAAGTGACCTTCTCTTCCACAATTATAACATGCTTTGGACGGCATCGCGCAGTTTGGACTGATGTGTCCCTCCCCTCCACATTTGAAGCATATGATAGGTGGTCGTTCTCCTTCCTTAACAACGAGTGCTGGTGCAAATGTCCTTCCATCATTGTTGAATCTCCTCTTCTTGAAATGTCCATTCTTATTATTTTGGCCCTGATTACCACCGAAGTGGTTACCATTTCTGGCCTGTTGATTCCCTCCACGCTTGTTGTCACCGCTTCGATGACTGCTCTCCTTTGGTTGCGTTGACTCGTTATCGCGCTCCACTAACTGAGCCCTATTTATAACATCTGAATACAAATACAGTTTATGAGAAATAAGATGTTGACGTATCTCCGGCTTCAAACCTCTTGAAAACATCCGCGTCATTCTCTCTTCATTATCCACCAAGTGGGGCGCAAACCGGGACAACTCGGCAAACTTGGCTTCATACTGCGACACGGTCATATTATTTTGCTCCAACTTGATGAATTCAACCTCTTTTATATGACGAATACTTTCGGGAAAGTACTTGTCGTTGAATAGTTCTTGGAACTTTTCCCAAGACATCTTCGGTGCGGCAGGTTGAGTACGCTTTACCGATTCCCACCAGTAATCTGCCTCTCCTCGCAACATAAAGGCGGTAAAGGAATCCTTTTGCTCCTCAGAGCATCCCAAGACATCAAATATTTTGGTTTTGGCTCTCCAATAAACTCCGGTGGTCCCAGCTCCTTGAACTATTTAGCGGTGACCATCCGAGAGTTTCCAGTGTTTCCACCTACATTTTGGACAGGAGCCGCTCTCGCCTGCTGTTGCATGAATTGCATAAAGCCTCTGAACATCCCATCATTCATCATTTGGTTAGTGTTGTTGTTTGCATGAGGATTGTCACCTTCCTGAAGCACATTATCCTGATTATAGATATGTGCTGAATCAACGGTCGCATGTGCTCCATTGCTATTCTCAACATTCTCAGATGTCATTTTCAGATACTGCCACAAAACAAAAGGTTAATTAACATGTAACATATTATCTCTATATTCTGACCGATCAATTAAATACCACAAAAAAAAAACTTAGGTAGGTCATACTAGTGAAGGAATTCCCCGTCTCTCCCCTCCTAGTTCTATTCTCACATCTTAGCCAGGGATCATATCCCTAAGCTTTGATACCAACTGTGACGCCCCCAAAATTAGGTATACATAACCCATCTTGAGTCGTCAGATACATGGTGCAGAATTCAAATACAACTGTTGTGTACAATACGACAAAACATAAACTGTGAGTTTGAATACAAATATTGTCTACTAGAGATTATACAAACTCAAAAGGAGTCCTCATTACAATTATTATCACACTATTTCACATAATAGTGAGGACTACTAATGCACCATCTAGAACCATCACTCTGTTCCCCGACTAGTCCCAGCTACGTTCTCATTTCCTAAAGAGAACAAAGGTGAAAAGAAAAAGGTGAGCTCAACTAGCCCAAAGAAGAAATATTATGACTAAGATAATGCAGAATAATTTATCGTTAGCCTTCAACAGTGTTAAACTGATAAAATATAATAACTATCAAGTTTAACTGCAACGGAACAAGCAATCCATTAGAAGAGTCAAGTAGGGAATAAAATCTACTATCTTCTATGATTTAATAAATAATCACGGGCCAATGAATCATTGACAGAATAGTGAGGACTACTAATGCACCATCTAGAACCATCACTCTGTTCCCCGACTAGTCCCAGCTACGTTCTCATTTCCTAAAGAGAACAGTGAAAGAAAGGGTGAGCTCAACTAGCCCAGTAAGAAATATTATGACTAAGATAATGCAGAATAATTTATCGTTAGCCTTCAACAGTGTTAAACTGATAAAATATAATAACTATCAAGTTTAACTGCAGCGGAACAAGCAATCCATTAGAAGAGTCAAGTAGGGAATAAAATCTACTATCTTCTATGATTTAATAAATAATCACGGGCCAATGAATCATTGATAGCAATCCATTAGAAGTTCAGGTGTCTCTCTAGGCATTAGACAGAGTATTACAGACCACAATGAGATTTGGAGCTCTGGCGACCACAGCCTGGCTCCATCAGGTGTGACTCAAGACCTCCCAGATGGTGGTTCAGGCCACTCTTTAAGGCCCCAGAAGATGAAACACAAAAGCAAATTGATCTCGGATGATGATAGGTCCAAAGTAAGTATCCTTTTCAGCTCACTCAATTCTAAGGATGATATCTCGAGGCTTATCTCTACTTATCATATTCCTCCCACGGTGTCGTGTCGCCGGGCCGAGAAAGGTGAGTTTGCTTGCGACGACTCCTCCGGTGATTTCGTCATTTACGAGGAGATACTCGAGGCCGGCCTTAAGTTCCCCATGTCCCATCCTATTTGTCAAATTATGCATCACTTTTATCATTGGGACTCAGCTTAATAAATAATCTACATCATCGAATCACCCTGCACTACGGCCAATGATATTCTTTAGTATTATGACCACAAATTATCCATGCACTACGGGCCAAGGACATTCGTGTATTCATTAATGGTCATGATCATGCCAACAACTGTCCATCAATGCACTACGGGCCAATGAGGACTTTTATCACATCATTTGTAACATTACGGCCATGATTACAATCGAATAATCCTCGGTCATAATCATACCAAGTCCATTTATGCACCATGTGCCACGATGACTTTCAACAAAATATAAACATGAGGATGATGACAATGATATAAGAATTCAATAAAACAAGTTCAAGAATTAATTTATCTAAGAACCGATAACGTCCAAATTGTCAACATGATCATCGCTTTGTAGAGTAAAATTCAAGAATGCTCGGAAGAATATTTCCATGAAAAAGATCTTTGGATGAAGCGCAAATATCAAAGATATTCCACTAATTTCATGGGTATAGAAGTCAAAGTTTTAACTAACCGAGTATAATAAAGAATGGAATAACAAAAGAAATCACCATGCATGCAATAGGCCTTGACAGCGAGTTATTCAACAGTAATAATAAAGGATGGAACCAGTCCCAGCGTAACGCATCGATGAGGATATTAAACGCGAATAATAAATAATGGAAACCGGTCCGCAGAACGCGTATAGCGGGATATTCGGCGAATAATAAATAATGGAACCAAGTTAAATCAGAAACACACGTATGTGATATTCCGATAGAATAATAAAGAACGAAATATTAGAAGAATGTCACCATGTATAGGGTATCCCACGTATACAGGTTATTCCAATAGAATAATAAATAATGGAATAACAGAAGTTCTCTTCATGAGTACAATAAATAACATCCCTTACTTTAAACGGACGATCCAGATTGGTTTACTATTAAAACTTAAAACAACGGTCCATACTGATTTACTATTAAAACTTTAAACTAGCGATCCATATTGATTTACTATTATAACTTCCACCAGCGGTCCATATTGATTTACTATTATATCTTCAACCAATGGTCTGAAAAATTAGTACATCTCCTCATGGAATAATATTGTACCCAAAAATAATTTGGACCGAAAATAAATATATATTACGGGTGAATAGTACCCCGTGAATAGTAACTCGTGAATAGTAACTCGTGAATATTAACTCGTGAATAGTAACTCATGAATAGTAACTCGTGAATAGTACTCCAACACGAAAAGTGTCCCGAATACCCAATTGAACAATATATCCTCCAGACATCAATTATACTAACACAAATAAGTCCAACACAGTGGAACTATAAAATTTATCTTTAATCAACACGAACTTATTCATCTTTAATATTATAATTCACAATATTTAACAACCAGGTCGTTCCCAGGAAAGAGGGGGCTTTCCGATAAGGATTTCTCCTTATTGACGTGCAATTAGGTGACCAAACCTCTCCTTGACAGAACTTCTAGACATTGTCAATATTGAAAATAATAATATGAATAACTTTGTCGTCTCAATTATTGATTTAATAATATATCATATAATGCGATGATAATTGTAACAATAATTGAACCAATAATATGAGAAATATGATGCAAAGAATTATCGTAGTAATAATTGAGTATAGTGAGTGACTTCTCACGTAAGCATCAATAATCAATCTGAGTGTCTTCTTTGTCAACGACGCCAGCGTATTCTTGTACTTTTACTACCGGATAGTTCAACAGCTTTTAACGGTAACACCTCCTCCAGTTATTTTCATAAAGTATTTTTGTCGCTTTTCTCATTCCGGATAATTAATTTTGTAGGGTCCACCAATAATTGTGTCGTTTGCATTTAATATTTCCTATTAAAATGAATATTCCCCAACCAATCGAATATTATATAACAACTTGCGTACTTTGCAAAATTTATAAATATTACCCACAACTATAACATTATATCAAATCAATACCATAATATTCAAAATATAATTCGAAAAATTTATTCTTTATTCATAAATGTTGGGGTCTTACATAAATGCTAACAATCATTCATATATCAACGACCAATAATTAAACAACTAATTTTTTAAAAACATTGTTTATCTTTGAAACCAAAATTTTAAAACTCAGACTCCATTACTGACAGTTGATAATCACAGTGAACATTGTAAGTCTGTAAAAATCCAATTTTCTTCCTTTAAAACACCAATATACTCCCATATAAACCAATGAATATATATAGTTCAATTTCTCAATTAGCATATGCTAATTTTGTTATCATACACGATCACAGTTCATGTATAATTATATTTACTATAAAACCATTTCTTGAATACGTAATTTAGCATACCATCTTATTTATATATTAAGCATTATATATATATATATATATATATATGCTAGCATAACAATTATAATAACAAAACACGTAATTCCCTAACCAATTATACCAACATGGTTTTTACAGAAATTTTGGTAAAAATCTTATACACAGTGATATACCAAAAAACCGAGACTACCAAGTTCATAGGAAAATGGCTTAAAACATATCTACGTACATATGTTAAGGTTATAGGAACATACCTTTTTGTTGCTCTATAAAACTTTTTGATTTACTAATAAAGTCTTGATAATCTCGGAACTTTCCTCTCTCTGTCTCTCTCTCAATTATGACTGAAATCCTTTCCTTTAGCAGACAACTCTCTCTTTTCTTAGACTCAAGTTTAACACTAAGATGTAAACCCAAAAACTCAGCTGATAACTCAGCGTAAACATAAAAACGGCTATGGCCATAATAAGTCCAATAATTAACATCGGTTATAAACATATAACGTATAACTTATAAATATAAATATATTTTATTTATTTAGTTTATTTTATTTAAAATCCAAAAGAAATCCCAAAAGCCATAGGCTTTGTTTGGCAAATCATTTAAAATTAAACACTTAATAACCTTAAGCATTGTTTGGATAAAACCAACTTAAATTACTTTAATTTATTTTAATAACTCTTTATAACATAGTTATTTGTCACGCTTTATTTAATAACAATTTATTAAATAACTCACTTAATCACATAACTCAATCCACATAACACATTAATTATTTAACAAATAAATAATTAACTAAATCAAATCAATCAAATTGAACAATTATTTATCCAATAATAAACACATCCAATAAATATATATATAAATCAATAAATATTTATAATTTACATTTAAAAATCTGGAATGTTACATCATTCTCCTCTTATAAGGATTACGTCCCCGTAATCACAACTCAAACAATGTATTCGTTACATTTCTTCCCTACTTACAAAGATTCTGTCCCCAGAATCGAAGACACAGATTAAACAAATAACTCAGGTTACTCTTTCAACATTTTCTCTTCGAGTTCCCACGTAGCTTCTTCAGCATTGTGGTTCCTCCATATCACCTTCACAGAAGGTATCACTTTATTCTTGAGCACTTGTTCTTTCCTGTCGACTATCTGGATAGGAATCTCTTCATAAGACAAATCTTTCTCAAACTGTAATGGTTCGTACTCAATCATATGTTTGTAATTGGGTTTATACGGTCGTAACACCGAAATATGAAAAATAATGTGAATGTTTTCCAACTCTGGAGGTAGAGCTACTTCGTAAGCTACCTCTCCAACTCTTCACAGCACTTCGAAGGGTCCAATAAACCTCGGGCTGAGCTTTCCTTTCTTACCGAAATGAATTTTCCCCTTCCAAGGAGAAACTTTGAGGAATATGAAAGTTCCTATGTTGAATGAACGATCTTGTCTGTGTTGATCAGCATACTTCTTCTGTCGGTCTTGAGCTGCTATAAATCTTATCCTGATGAGTTTGATAATCTCAGCAGTTTGTTGTACTAGTTCGGTCCCAAATAGGTTTACGTTCAATCGACTTCATCCCAAAGACGGTGGAGTTCGCACTTTCGCCGTATAATGCTTCGTAAGGTGGCATACCGATACTCGCGTGATAACTATTATTATAAGCAAATTCCACCAATGGTAATTGTTCTTCCCAGCTTCCTTTGAAATCCATAACGCATGCTATCAGCATATCTTCCAATATCTGGATCGTTCGTTCGCTTTGGCCATCTGTTTATGGATGATAAGCCGTACTCATTCGCAATTGAGTTCCCATGCATTCTTGTACTCTCTTCCAAAAATTTAAAGTGAATCGAGGGTCTCTATAGGACACAATTGACACTGACACTCCATGTCTCGAAATGATCTCTTTGATGTACAATCACCCAAATCGCATCGCATTCTCTCTGAGTAGTTGGAAGACCCACCACAAAATCCATCGTGATATGCTCCCACTTCCATTTTGGTATTTCCAACGGTTGAAGTAATCCGCTAGGTCTTTGATGTTCGGCTTTAACTCTTTGACATGTTAAACATTTCACCACGCATTCTGCAACGTCCCTTTTCATATTTGGCCACCAAAAATGTCGGCGTAGATCTTGATACATCTTCGTACTTCCTGGATGAATCGAATATCTTGAGCTATGAGCTTTCGGTCAAGATTTCGCTCTTTCACTCTGGTGTTCTTTGGAACCCGATTCTTCCTCGCATCGTAGTAGTAATCCTTGATCGACCTTATATTTCATATCGCTACCATCATCCATATTCTCTTTTATCTTTCGACATTCTTCATCTTTATGGCGAAGCGTTCTTCACCTTGTCCAGTAAAGTTGGACCTGCTTCTAACTGAAATAGTCGTTCGTCGGATTCCTGTGGAAATTTGATTTCCAACTCTAACTTTGTCATTGCTGAAATGAGCTCCTCCTGAGTTGTTATCAGCATCAACTTCTCCCGACCTTTCCTGCTTAAAGCATCTACAACCACATTCGCTTTGCATGGATAATAAAAGATCTCACAATCATAATCTTTTATCAATTCCATCCACCTTCTCTGACGCATGTTCAGATCCTTTTGAGTGAAAATATACTTCAGACTTTTGTGGTCTATGTAGATCTCACATTTCTCTCCATACAGATAGTGTCTCCATTACTTGAGAGCAAATACTACTGCAGCCAATTCCAAATCATGAGTCGGATAACCTTTCTCATAATCCTTCAGTTGTCTTGATGCATAGGCAATAACTTTGTTGTTTTGCATAAGAACATAACCCAATCCTTTGTGTGAGGCATCATTATACACCACAAAATTTCCTATATTATCTGGTAGGGTTAACACAGGTGCCACACTTACCTTCTTCTTCAAATCTTGGAAGCTCTCTTCACATTTCTCCGTCCAAACGAATTTCACTGCTTTCCGTGTCAAATTTGTTAACCGAGTGGCTATCTTGGAAAAATCTTGAATGAATCTTCTATAATAACCGGCCAGTCCCAAGAAACTTCTCACCTCCGAAGGTGTCCTTGGTTGTTCCCAATTTATTATAACTTCCACTTTCGATGGATCCACTGAAATCCCATCTTTGTCAATCACATAACCCAAAAATTGTACACGATCGAGCCAAAATTCGCACTTAGAGAATTTCGCATACAGTTTTTCCTTTCTTAGTGTCTCCAATGTCAAACGTAAATGTTCCACGTGTTCTTCTTGAGTTTTGGAATACACCAGAATGTCGTCGATAAATACCACTACGAACTTGTCTAAGAATGATTTAAATACCCTGTTCATCAAATCCATGAACGCAGCAGGGGCATTTGTTAAACCAAAAGACATCACCAGAAACTCGTAATATCCATAACGAGTTCTGAATGTCGTTCTAGGTATATCCTCTTTTTTACCTTCAATTGGTGATACCCACTTCTCAAATCTATTTTCGAGAAGTACTTAGCACCCTTCAACTAGTCAAACAAGTCATCTATTCTAGGCAACGGTTACCTATTCTTAATAGTGACCTTGTTTAACTCCCTATATTCAATACAAAGACGCATTGATCCGTCCTTCTTCTTCACGAATAATACTGGCGCTCCCCACGGTGATACACTTGGTTGAATATATTTTTTGTCCAACAGCTCTTGCAGTTGCACCATCAATTCCTTCATTTCTACCGGAGCCATTTTGTACGGGGCCTTCGATATCGGTGCAGTTCCTGGAGCTAAGTCGATTACGAACTCAATCTCTCTGTCTGGCGGAAGTCCTGGCAAACCCTTTTCCCTAACCACTGGTATCTCCTCCAGTTTCACACCCTTTTTCTAAGTATCGACTAAGTAAGCCATATAACCCACACAGCCTTTACTTAACAACTTCATGGCCTACATAATCGTCAGACATTTCATTTATCTAGGCAATTTTCTACCATAGAAAACTACCTTTGACGGAGTCATAAGGTTTACACACTTCTTGTGGCATTCAATTACTGCTCCATATTTGAACAGTCAATCCATTCCCAAAATAACATCAAATTCTCCAAGTCTAATTGGGATTAAATCTACCATCAGGATATTCCTTTTAATGTTCACCCTACAACTCTTGTATACGAACCTAACAGGAATCACTTCCCTATTCGCAATTTCTGTGTTCAGAGGGAAATTCAGTTCTTCTCTAGGCAATTCTAACCTCTTAGAAAATTCATCAGATATAAACGAACAAGTAGCACTCGAATCAAATAATACTTAAGCATTAATATCGTTGATTGGGATAATACCTGACGCAACATCTTTTGATTGCACAATATCTTACACAGTCATGTTGAAAGTTCTGGCTGTGGGTTTGTTTGATGTTGTAGGTCCAGCAATGGCCCATGTTTCTCCACTGCTACCTCCCTTGCTTCTTGCTGCTTCTCCAACCTTCTTCTAAGGACATTCACGAGCAAAGTGATCCTTGGATCCGCACGTGAAATAGACATTCTTCTTGGGTTGGGTACAATTTGGGGCTAGGTGACCTTCCTGGCCACAGTTGAAACATGCATGTTTCCCCATCAAGCACACTCCCTTATGAAACCTCCCGCATATAACACATGCTTCAAACTTCCTAAATTGTTGGTTACCCTGCTGGTTTCCAGTACCCCCATTTCTGTTCCACTTCCTCTTCAAATTGTTGTTCTTGTTGTTGTTGTTGCCATTTCCATTGCCTCCGCTACCATTCTTTACCTCCCCCTCATTCTTCCTCTTCTTCTGTTCTTGATTGAATTTTGTCATTGCTTCGCCTCCACCTTCAGCGAGTACTGCCTTCTCCATCACTATTACAAACGTCTTCAACTGGAATAGGGAAACCCTACTGTACAGCCAGGGCTTCAGTCCCTGTTCAAATCTCTTCGACTTACGCTCATCTGTGCTGACCTGATATGGCGTAAACCTCGCCAACTTGTTGAATTTCATGGCATACTCAGATACCGTCATCGTTCCCTACTTCAGTTCCAAAAACTGAACCTCTAACTGATTCTTTGAACTTTCTAGGAAATAGGTCTCAAAGAATAACTCTTTGAACCTATCCCAGGTCATCACTCTTGGTCCTTCCCGGGTTTTATTGGCTTGCCACCAATAACTAGCTTCTGCTTTCAACATGAATGTTGCAAAAGCAGTCTTCTGTTCATCCCCTACCCTAGCGACTTCAAATACTTTCTCTATTTCCATAATCCAGGTCTGTGCCTCGATCGGATTCATGGATCCACGGAATTCAGGTGGTCCAACCGCCTTAAACTCCTTAAACGTTGTGCCTTGGTTTTGAGGTTGATTCTGCAGCGCTCCTATTAGTAATGTCACTAGTTGTTTGACGGGATTATCTTCAACATTGTTATTGTTAGTTCTCTCATTGGTTCTCTGTCGGGGTGGTTCACGTCTGGGAGGCATTTTCTGTTAAAATAAAACATCTATTAGACTATTACTTAACTTCTTTAAGTATTTTTTAATTAACTTGCCTCCATAAAAGAAATAACCACATAACACAAAACACTTTGAATAAAATAATAACTTTTATTTATTCATCATTACTTCAAAAAACATAAAAATAATAGTATCACTGCTATTTATATTCCTTTCCTGAACTACAAAAGTTACAGGACAACATCATTATTATCATATCCCATGGTTACTTAACACTAGGAATTTACACATTATTTAATACTTATTACGTGCATTACAGGCACATTTCCTATGATGAATTATTAAGATACTCTGTAGCCTTTCGACGCTCTTCTTCCATAACTCAAAACATTGTTCGACGATCTAACACGTATGATGGCAGAGTCTCGAACTGAATTGGATAACCCATGACCCGATCTTGAGCTCGATTGATCACGGTATTGAATACTGTATCCATCGCTTCCATCTTCATCCTCTTAGCTTGTGCTTCTCTTACTGCCACTTCAGTTCGTTGATAAGCTTCCTCGTATTCGTCTTCAGCTCTCGCCCTCTTGTTAGCTTCTTCCTTCAGCTTGTTCTTCAGTTCCACGACCATCTCAATCGGTTGTTCCTTCTCTCCTTGATGCGCATCGACTTCTCTTCAACATTAGTTAGACGTTCATCTCGATCCCGGATGTCGTCGTCTTCCGTGGTCATCATTGCGCCTCATTGTTCAGCTATTATCTCCTGCAACTCCTCAACTGTATCCTGAAGTTCCACGTTACGGTCGTAGACTTCATCGTATATACGAGCAGCCATCGAGGTTAGTGGAGTTTCTTCATCCTCGTCCTCGTTATCCTCATCCTCCTATGGCAACTCCACGGGATCCTCCTCATCCGTCTCCACATCATCATCCTCATCTTCAACCACTGTAACCAACGGGGCTGACTCCCGTGGCAGTAGTTATTCCCAAACAACCTGAATGTCATGAGGCTCCTCCTCTATAGGCATCTGAGGTCCTTCCTGTAAGACCCCAACTTTTGAATAAAGATGAATTTTCTATAAATATCATTTTTGAATATTATGGAGTAAATTTGATATAATGTTATAGTTGTGGGTAATATTTATAAATTTTGCAAAGTACGCAAGTTGTATATAATATTCGATTGGTCGGGGAATATTCATTTTAACAGGGAATATTCGTACAACGGCACAATCATTAGTGGACCCCACAACGAAATTATTGTCGGATTGAGAAAATGAAAAAAATATTTTATTAAAAATAACATGGAAGTTTTACCATTATCTTTGTTGAACTACTCGGTAGTAAAAGAAATACGATGTACGCGTGGTTGCATAGTAGCATTACGCAGATTGATTATTGATGCTTATGTGATAAGTCACTCGGTTTTTGTTTTATTGGTATAATTAATGTAATAAAATCGAAAAGCTTTTTTATATAAAATGAGAATACTTTTATAAAGTTATTCGTTTTATTAGGCTAATAGTAAAATCTTTTTATATAAAATGAATACTTTTATAAGGTTATCTATTTTATTAGATAATAATTAGAATATATTATATTTTATTATGCATAGTATTTGCATAGTGTTTGCATAGTAAAATCTTTTATAAAGTTATTCATTTTATTAGATTATAAATAGAATATATTATATTTTATTTAAAAGATTTTACTTTAAATATGGACCTTCAGATTAAAGTAAATCAATCTTGACCATTCATGAGTTAGTTACTATGCAGTCCATTTTTCTATAAATAGAAGCTCATTCCTTCATTATTTCTTACGAATTTACTAAAACTCTAGAGAGATAAACTATAAAGAGAAAGAAGAAAAGTATTCTGCTACTTCACTACTTATATATCTAATACTCTTCTTCTTAAGGTAGGGGGTATTATTTCTTTTGTATTCATGAAGAGAACTTCTGTTATTCCATTTTTTATTATTCTGTTGGAATAACCTGTATACGCGGACTTCCCTATACTTGGTGAAATTCTCCTGTTATTCTATTCTTTATTATTCTGTTGGAATATCCTGTCTGTGCATTTTACGCCGGACCTAGTTCCGTCTTTACTATTCTGTTGGAACATCCTGTCGGTGCGTATTACGCCTGACCTGGTTCCGTTATTTAGTATTCTATTGGAATAACCTGTCTATACGAAGTACCGCATGCATGGTGATTTTTGTTGTTATTCTATTCTTTATTATTCTGTTAGAACATCATGTCAGTGCGAATTTCGCCTGACCTGGTTCCGTTATTATTATTCTGTTGGAATAACCTATTTCTGCGATGTACCGCATGCATAGTGATTTCTTTTGTTATTCCATTCTTTATTATACTAAGTTTGTTAAAGTTTTGACTTCTATACTCCATGAAATTAGTGGAATATCCTTGATATTTGCGCTTCATCCAGTATCTTTTCATGAAAATATTCTTCTGAGCATTCTTGAATTTTACTCAACAAAGAAGTATCATGTTGACAATTTGGACGTTATTAGTTCCTGAATAACTTAATTCTTGAACTTGTTTTATTGAATTCTTATATCGTTGTCATCATCCTCATGTTTATATTTTTTTTTAAAGTCATATGTGGCTTGTAGTGCATATATGGACTTGGTATGATTATGACCGAGGATTATTGATTGTAATCATGACCGTAATGTTACAAATGATATGGTAAAAGTCCTCATTGCCCGTAGTGCATTGATGGATGAGTTGTTAGCATGATCATGACCATTAATGAATACACAAATATTCTTGGTCCGTAGTGTATGGATAGTTTCGGTCGTGATACTAAAGAATATCCTCGCCAGTAAAAGTGGGTGATTCGATGATGTGGATTATTTATTAAGTTGAGTCCCAGCGATAAAAGTGATGAAAAACCTTTTAAATCATAGAAGATAGTAGATTTTATTCTCTACTTGACTCTTTTAATGGATTGTTTGTTCCGCTGCATTTAAACTTGATGTTTGTTATATTGTATCAGTTTAACACTGTTTAAGGCTAATGATAATTTATTCTGCATTATCTTAGTCATAATATTTCTTACTGGGCTAGTTGAGCTCACCCTTTCTTTCACTGTTCTCTTCAGGAATTGAGAATATAGCTGGGACGAGTCGGGGAATGGAGTGATGGACTAGATGATTGTATTAGTAGTCCTCACTATTCTGTTAAATAGTGTGACAATAAATATAATGAGGACCCCATTAAGTTTGTATATTGTCTAGATGACAATATTTGTATTAAAACTCACAGCATATGTTTAGTCGTATTTTACACGACTATTGTATAATTAAGTTGTATTTGAATTTTGTACCATGTATTTGGCGACTCAAGATGGGAGATGTATACCTATTTTGGGGCGCCACGGTTAGTATCGAGCTTAGGATATGATCCTGGCTAAGATGTGAGAATAGAACTAGGAGGGGAGAGACGGGGAATTACTTTGCTAGTATGACCTACCTAAGTTTTTTTTGTATTTAATTGGTCGGTCAGGATATAGGGATAATATGTTACATGTCAATTAACTTTTGTTTTGTGGCGATGATTCGAAATGACATCCAAGAATGTTGAGAATAGCAATGGAGCACAAAGCACCGTTGATTCACCACATATCAATAATTAGGATAATGTGCATCAGGAAGGCGACAATCCTCATGCAAACAACAACACTGGCCAAATAATGAATGATGGAATGTTCAGAGGCTTTATGCAATTCATGCAACAACAGGCGAGAGCGGCTCCTATCCAAAATGTAGGTGGAAACACTGGAAACTCTCGGACAGTCATCGCTAAACAGTCCAAGGAGCTAGGACCACCGGAGTTTATTGGAGAGCCAAAACCACTTAAGGCGGAATCATGGATAAAGCAGATCACCAAGATATTTGATGTCTTGGGATGCTCCGAGGAGCAAAAGGTTCCCTTTGCCGCCTTTATGTTGCGAGGAGAGGCAGATTACTGGCGGGAATCGGTAAAGCGTACTCAACCTGCCACACTGAAAATGTCTTGGGAGAAGTTCCAAGAATTATTCAACGACAAGTACTTTCCCGAAAGTATTCGTCACATGAAGGAGGTGGAGTTCATCAAGTTGGAGCAGGATAACATGACCGTGTCGCAGTACGAAGCCAAGTTTGCTGAGTTGTCCCGGTTTGCGTCCCACTTTGTGGATAATGAAGAGAGAATGACACGTATGTTTTTAAGAGGTTTGAAGCTGGAGAAACGTCAACATCTTATTTCTCATAAACTGTGTTTGTATTCAGATGTTGTAAATAGGGCTCATTTAGTGGAGCGCGATAATGAGTCAACGCAACCAAAAGAGAGCAACCGGCAAAATGATAATACCAGTGAGAGCAGTCATCGAAGCGGTGACAACAAGCGTGGAGGGAATCAACAGGCCAGAAATGGTAACCACTTCGGTGGTAATCAGGGCCAAAGCAATAAGAATGGACATTTCAAGAAGAGGAGATTCAATAATGATGGAAAGACGTCAGCACCAGCACCCGTTGTTAAGGAAGGAGAACGACCACCTATCATATGCTTCAAATGCGGAGGGGAGGGACACATCAGTCCAAACTGCGCGATGCCGTCCAAAGCATGTTATAATTGTGGAAGAGAAGGTCACCTAGCCCGATTTTGTAGATCACCGAAGACAAGTTCAGCTAGGATGGAGGCACCAAAGGCCGTCCCAGAAAAGTCAAAGCCAGTAGTGCAAGGGAGAGCGTTTGTTGTGACCTCCCAGAAATCAAAGAACCCGAATGAGATCATCATGAGTAAGCTTATCATAAACTCTAGCGAAGTCTATACTTTATTTGATACCGGTTCTACCCATTCTTTTATTTCTCCTACTTGCGCTCAATGATTAAATTTGACTCCGGAGAAATTAGACGTTGACTTATCTGTGAAAACTCTATTGGGAAAACCCTTCATTACATCCACTGTTTATAAGTCTTGTTTGGTTCAAATCGGTACCCTCACATTACCTGTCGATCTTATTTCATTAAAAATACTTGCATTTGACATGATTCTAGGGATTGATTGGTTAACTACTCATCATGCAAAAATTGATTGTTTTCGTAAGGTTGTTAGCTTTCATATTCCTAATCAGCCTATTATGTGAATTCAAATGACAAAACCATTAAAGTCAATCACGGTCATCTCAAGCCATAAAGCTATTCGTTTATTGAAAAATATATGTCAAGCTTTCTTAGCTCATGTCACGGATCTAAACAAAAATACGTCAGTTTTGAATGATATTTCTATTGTTAATGAATTTCGTCAGTATTCACGAAGAACTTCCCGCCTACCCCAGGCGTGAAATTGAATTTTGTATCGACCTTGAACCTGGTACAAAACCTATTTCCAAAACCCCATATCGAATGGCTCCTATTGAACTTTAGGAGTTAAAGACCCAACTGCAGGAATTGTTAGACATTGGCTTTATTCATCCTAGTACTTCTCCTTGGGGTGCTCCTATTCTATTCGTGAAGAAGAAAGATGGGAGTATGCGACTTTGTATTTATTATCGGGAGTTGAATCATGTCACCATCAAAAATAGGTACCTATTGCCACGTATTGATGACCTGTTTGACCAGTTGTAAGGAGCCAAATTCTTTTCAAAGATTGATCTTCGTTCTGGATATCACCAATTGAAGATTAGAACCGATGACATTCCAAAGACGGCTTTCAAAACTCGGTACGGGTATTATGAATTCCTAGTCATGCCCTTTGGATTGACTAATACTCCTGCTGCCTTCATGGATATAATGAACCGAGTATTCAAGGAATATTTGGATCACTTTGTGGTCGTCTTTATTGATGACATCCTTATTTATTCCAAAAGCCGTGAAGATCATGAGCAACACTTGAGGCTAACACTCCAAAAGCTTCGTGAATATAAGCTTTATGCCAATTTAAAGAAATGCGAGTTCTGGCTTGAGGAAGTAGCATTCCTTGGGCACGTGGTATCAAGTCATGGAATATCTGTTGACCCGACAAAGATTGAAGCTATTCAAAGCTGGGAACAACCTAAATCAATGATCGAAGTACGTAGCTTTCTCGGTTTAATTTGGTTATTATCGGAGATTCGTGGAAGGATTTTCTCGAATCGCTACTCCATTAACTCAACCGACTCGAAAGATACAAAGTTCGGTTGAGCGAAGAATGTGAGAAGAGTTTTCAAGAACTCAAGAGGAGACTCATTTCAAAGATCTGTTCGACAATACCATCTCGGCTCGGAGGGATTTGTCATCTCTGATGATGCTTGAGCAAAGGGTTGGGATGTGTTCTCATGCAACATGGAAAAGTCATAGCCTTTGCCTCAAGACAACTCAAAGAATATGAGAGGAATTATCCTACTCATGATCTAGAGTTGGCAGCTGTTGTCTTCGCACTAAAGATTTGGAGGCATTACTTGTATGGGGAGAAAGTGGAGATCTTTACGGATCATAAAAGCCTCAAATATTTCTTCACTCAAAAGGAACTCAACATGCGACAACGACGTTGGCTTAAACTGTTGAAAGATTATGATCATACCATCCAATACCATCCTGGAAAAGCGAATGTGGTAGCTGACGCATTGAGTAGAAGATCATATGCAAGTGCGAATACGATATTGTCAACGCAAAGACCCATTTTGTGTGACTTGCAAAGGATGGAAATAGAGTTAAAGACTCCAGGGACTCATGTGATGATGGTGAATATACGAGTAGAACCGACTTTAATTGATAAAGTTAAAGTTGCTCAAGCTACAGACCTAGAGCTGATGCGTATGAGGAAGAAAGTGCAAGAAGGTGCTATGCCAGAAGCAAGAATCGATGAAGAAGGAATACTTCGAGTCAACTCCAGACTTTGTATTCCTAATGACCCTGATTTAAAGTATAAAATCATGATGGAGGCGCACAATACACCGTTTGCAATCCATCCTGGGAGTACCAAAATGTATCATGATCTTCGTCATACATTTTGGTGGAGCAATATGAAGAGATAGATAGCGCTATTTATCTCAAGGTGTCTAACTTGTCAACGAGTTAAAGCGGAGCATCAAGTACCAAAAGGTCCATTGCAACCACTTGAAATTCTAGAATGGAAGTGGGAGCACATTACCATAGATTTCATTACTGGTCTTCCTAAGGTTTCTTAAGGCATAGATGCGATTTGGGTCATTGTTGATAGATTGACCAAGTCTGCTCATTTCTTACCGATACGAGAAACTTATACACTTGAACGTCTTGCTCGTATGTACATAAACAAGATTGTAAGACTGCATGGTATGCCGGTATCCATAGTTTCTGATCGAGACCCAAGATTTATTTCACGATTTTGGGTTAGTTTGCAAAAAGCTATGGGCACAGACTTACGATTTATCTCAAGATATCATCCTCGATTTGGACGGACGATGGAGAAGACTATTCAAACTCTTGAAGATCTATTAAGACTCGTGTCCTTGATTTGAAGGGAAGTTGGGACAAGTTCTTACCATTCTTTGGAGTTTTCCTACAACAACAGCTTATCAAGAAAGTATTGGCATGGCTCCATTCAAGCGTTGTATGGAAGAAAGTGTCGTTCTCAGTATCTTTGGGATGAGGTGGGTGAAGCAACGTTGTTGGGACCGGAGTTGATACGTATGACTACGAAAAAGATTCAAACGATCCGACAACGTATAAAAACCTCACAAGATCGATAAAAAGAGTTATCTTGATCTTCATCGAAAGGACATGGAATTGAAATAGGAGATTATGTGTTGTTACGTGTTGCTCCATGGAAAGGAGTTACGAGATTTGAAAGAGAGGAAAACTCAATCCTCGATTCATCGGCCCATTTTTAATCCTCGATCGAGTAAGAACTGTGGCCTATAGACTCGCTTTACCGCCAAGTATGTCTCGTGTTCATAACATTTTTCACATATCCATGTTACGTAAATATGTGAAAGACCCGAACCACATTATTGAGTTAGAACCGGACGAAATAGAGGAAGATTTGACGTATGAAGAGGTTCCTGTTCAAATCTTGGATAAGAAGGAACATATTCTAAGCTCCAAGGTTATACCTCAAGTCAAAGTTTTGTGGAGAAACCACGATGTTGAGGAAATGATGTGACGCCCCCAAAATAGGTATACATCACCCATCTTGAGTCGCCAAATACATGGTACAAAATTCAAATACAACTTAATTATACAACAGTCGTGTAAAATACAACTAAACATATGTTATGAGTTTTAATACAAATATTGTCATCTAGACAATATACAAACTCAATGGGGTCCTCATTACATTTATTGTCACACTATTTAACAGAATAGTGAGGACTACTAATACTATCATCTGGTCCATCACTCCGTTCCCCGACTCGTCCCAGCTATATTATCATTTCCTGAAGAGAACATTGAAAGAAAGGGTGAGCTCAACTAGCCCAGTAAGAAATATTATGACTAAGATAATGCAGAATAAATTATCATTAGCCTTAAACAATGTTAAACTGATAAAATATAACAAACATCAAGTTTAACTACAGCGGAACAAGCAATCCTTTAGAAGAGTCAAGTAGGGAATAAAATCTACTATCTTCTATGATTTAAAAGGTTTTTCATGACTTTTATCGCTGGGACTCAACTTAATAAATAATCCACATCATCGAATCACCCCTGCACTACGGCCAAGGATATTCTTTAGTATCACGACCTCAATTATCCATGCACTACGGGCCAAGAATATTTGTATATTCATTAATGGTCATGATCATGCCAATAATTATCCATCAATGCACTACGGGCCAATGAGGACTTTTTCCACATCATTTGTAACATTACAGTCATGATTACACTGAATAATCCCTGGTCATAATCATACCAAGTCCATCTATGCACTACAGGCCACAGATGACTTTCAACATAATATAAACATGAGGATGATGACAATGATATAAGAATTCAATAAAACAAGTTCAAGAATTAATTTATCCATGAATCAATAACGTCCAAATTGTCAACATGATACTGCTTTGTAGAATAAAATTCAAGAATGCTTAGAAGAATATTTCCATGAAAAGATCTTTGGATGAAGCGCTTAAATATCAAGGATATTCCACTAATTTCATGGAGTATAGAAGTCAAAATTTAACCATTTGAGTATAATAATGAATGGAATAATAAAAGAAATCACCGTGCATGCGGTATTTGCATGACAAAGTTATTCCAACAGATTAATAATAAGCGGAACCGAATTGTGTGAGTAAATTACACCCAAGCGGGATGTTCCAACAGAATAATAAAGACGGAAAAAGCAGTTGTAAGAAAGCTTACGAGATAGGATATTCCAACAAAATAATAATAAAAAGCGGAACCCAGTCGGCGAACGCATTGCATGAGGATATTCCAATAGAATAATAATAAAGAGCGGAACCAGTCCCGCCAAACGTTAGCGCATGATGAAGGATATTCCAGCGAATAATAATAAAACTTTAATATTAGAAGAATGTCACCAAGTATAGGGTAGTCCGTGATACTAGTTAATCCGTGAGAATAATAAAGAATGGAATAACAGAAGTTCTCTTCATGAATACAAAAGAAATAATACCCCTTACGAGTACAATAAATAATATCCCTTACCGTAAAAGAAATGGAATATAAGAGTAGGGAAGGAGCAAAATACTTTTCTATAGCTTCTCTATAATTTCTCTCTCTAGAGTTTCAGTGAATTCTTAAGAAATAATGAAGGAATGAGCTTCTATGTATAGAAAAATGGACTGCATAGTAACTAATTCATGAACGGTCCAGATTGATTTACTTTTAATCGGACGGTCCATATTTAAAGCAAAATCTTTTAAATAAAATATAATATTATATATTATATATATATATATATATCACATGTGTCTAATTAATTCACGGGATACACTCCCGTGACTTTCCTTTGCTTGGCTTTAATCAACATCATCATATATATATAACCATTACATCAGTACCTTATATATATATATATATATATATATATATATAATAATACTAATAATAACTCCCTCCCACATATCAGATTACCCCCCCCCCCCAATAATTCATGCCAACCGTATATATATATATATATAATGAATAATTTTCTAGGTTATTTTGAAAAATGGATAAAGGGGGCCATAAAATACGCCAAAATTCACAAAATTACTATAATATAATTGAACAAAAGCGAGTGACTTCTCACGTAAGCATCAATAATCGAACGTCTTCTTATGCGACCCATGCAGCGTATTCTTTATGTACTTTTAACAAGGGTGCTTGACGATTAACGGTAAAACTTACGCCGTTATTTTTATAAAAAGTATTTTATCGTTTTCTCGATCAAATGATAATTCCATTATGAGGTCCACCGATGATTGTGTCGTTGTCTGAATATTCCTATTAAAGCGAATATTCAGGCTAATCGAATATTATATAACAACTTGCGTACTTTGCAAAATTTATAAATATTACCCACAACTATAAAATTATATCAAATTTACTCCATAATATTCAAAAATAATATTTATAGAAAATTCATCTTTATTTATAAAAGTTGGGGTCTTACAAATGACTTGGGAGTTAGAATCGAAATGAAATCAAGGTATCCTTACCTCTTGACATACCGTGCATGCATTACCTAATTTCGAGGGCAAAATTTCATAAGAAGGGAGGTTGTAAGACCCCAACTTTTGAATAATGATGAATTTTCTATAAATATAATTTTTGAATATTATGGAGTAAATTTGATATAATGTTATAGTTGTGGGTAATATTTATAAATTTTGCAAAGTACGCAAGTTGTATATAATATTCGATTAGTCTGGGAATATTCGCTTTTTAACAGGAATATTCGCATAACCAAGACAATCATGGACCCCACAACAAAATTATTGTTGGATCGAGAAAACGACAAAAAATATTTTATTGAAAATAACGGCGGAAGTTTTACCATTAATCTTGTTGAACTACTCTAGAGTAAAAAAGTACAAGATAATATGCGTGGGTGATAAGAATAATAATCGTATTGATTATCGATGCTTATGTGATAAGTCACTCGATTTTTGTTTTATTGGTATTATTAATGTAATAAAAATGAAAAGGTTTTATATAAAAATGTAATACTTTTATAAAGTTATTTGTTTTATTAGGCTAATAGTAAAATCTTTTTATATAAATGTAATACTTTTATAAAGTTATCTCATTTTATTAGATAATAATTAGAATATATTATATTTTATTATGCATAGTGTTTGCATAGTGCTCTGCATAGTGTTTGTGTAGTAAAATCTTTTATAAAGTTATTCGTTTTATTAGATTATAAATAGAATATATTTTATTTTATTTAAAATATTTTGCTTTAAATATGGACCATCAGATTAAAGTAAATCAATCTTGACCGTTCATGAGTTAGTTACTACGCAGTCCATTTTTCTATAAATAGAAGTTCATTCCTTCATTATTTCTTACGAATTCACTGAAACTCTAGAGAGATAAACTATAGAGAGAAAGAAGAAAAGTATTCTGTTACTTCACTACTTATATATCTAGTACTATTCTTCTTAAGGTAGGGGGTATTATTTCTTTTGAATTCATGAAGAGAACTTCTGTTATTCCATTCTTTATTATTCTGTTGGAATAACCTGTATACGCGGACTTCCCTATACTTGGTGAAATTCTCCTGTTATTCTATTCTTTATTATTACATTTGGAATATCACATCATGCATTTTATGTCGAAACTGGTTTCGTCTTTACTATTACATTGGAACATCATAATTGCATGCAGTATTACGCTTTGACACAGTTCCGATTATTTAGTATTCTATTGGAATAACTTTGTCTATGCAAGTACCGCATGCATGGTGATTTCGTTGTTATTCTATTCTTTATTATTCTCATTGGAACATCCCGCCGGTCATGTAATTTAAATCTCGACTGGTTCCGTTATTATTATTATGTTGGAATAACTTTGTTTATGCTGGCACCGCATGCATGGTGATTTTTTTTGTTATTCCATTCTTTATTATACTCAGTTGGTTAAAGTTTTGACTTCTATACTCCATGAAATTAGTGGAATATCTTTGATATTTGCGCTTCATCCAGTATCTTTTTATGAAAATATTCTTCTGAGCATTCTTAAATTTTACTCTACAAAGAAGTATCATGTTGACAATCTGGACATTATTAGTTCCTGAATAACTTAATTCTTGAACTTGTTTTATTGAATTCTTATATCGTTATCATCATCCTCATGTTTATATTTTTTTAAAGTCATCTGTGGCCTGTAGTACATAGATTGACTTGGTATGATTATGACCAGGGATTATTCGGTGTAATCATGACCGGTATGTTACAAATGATGTGGTAAAAGTCCTCATTGGCCCGTAGTGCATTGATGGACAGTTGTTGGCATAATCATGACCATTATTGAATACACAAATATTCTTGGCCCGTAGTGCATGGATAGTTGTGGTCGTGATACTTAAGAATATCTGTGGCCGTAGTTCAGGGGTGATTCGATGATGTGGATTATTTATTAAGTTGAGTCCCAGCGATAAAAGTGATGAAAAACCTTTTAAATCATAGAAGATAGTAGATTTTATTCTCTACTTGACTCTTTTAATGGATTGCTTATTCCGCTGCAGTTAAACTTGATGTTTGTTATATTGTATCAGTTTAACACTGTTTAAGGCTAATGATAATTTATTCTCGCATTATCTTAGTCATAATATTTCATTGGGCTAGTTGAGCTCACCCTTTCTTTCACCCGTTTCTCGTGAAATGAGAATATAGCCGGGGACTAGAGTGGGAAGCGGAGTGATGGACCAGATGATAGTATTAGTAGTCCTCACTATTACGTTAAATAGTGTGACAATAAATGTAATGAGGACCCCATTGAGTTTGTATATTGTCTAGATGATTATATTTGTATTAAAACTCACAAGATATGTTTAGTCGTATTTTTTACACATCGTTGTATAATTAAGTTGTATTTGAATTTTGTACCATGTATTTGGCGACTCAAGATGGGTGATGTATACCTATTTTGGGGGCGTCACACTTCCTCTCTAGCCTGACTGGATTCTCCGACATTAGTCATCCTGACAACAAAGTTTTAAAGTTTTAATTATTAATCATTCTACTCGACACTCACGAGCACATAAGTTATAAACACATAAACACATAAGTGTGTTATTACTTCTTCCTTAAAACTCGATAAGAGTTCTCTCCACTATCATTTTAAAGGTTACTTCCTAAGGCTTTTCCCCCACCTAAGGTTCATAACCTAAAGCTTTGATACCAACTTGTGACACCCCCAAATCCCGGTACTTCATTACCTCAAGATTTGGTGTTCACGTAATGAAAACATTCATTTATAACTACCCAATCATAAATAAAATTGAATACTAAACCTTCCCATACAGGAATTACATAAAATAAAATCTCTCAGGTTATCTAACCTTTACAAACAATCATTCATGCGGAAAAAATAAAATAACTTCATTACAATCTTTAAACCAAAGTCTGATAATAAAACTATTAAACTATTACAAGTCTTCAGTACTTGTTTATCTTTCCCTTTCCCTTACTGGTGCTAGGTACATCACCCTTTTCAGCTTTAGCTGTAAGAATTTTACAGGCAAGAGTGAGCAAACAAAGCTCACTTGGAATAACAATAAATAAAATCTTAACCTTTACATCACTTGCCAAATACTAGGCTGAATAGAACTGAACAATGTGTTCTATTAACATTCCATAAATCATAACATTCACTGAGGGTCTACTGACCACGAACCCTATCCATAGTTATAAGTAATCTTTCAACTTTAACTATAACAGTCATACGACTACAAAGACTCAAAGGTACTTAGGGGGATCAATCCTTCGTACATGTATTGTATACAAACATTTCAGCACAAAGTACAAAACTAGGTGCAACCCCAAAAAATAGGGTTGTTCATCTCAGTATTTAGAGTACAAGTCCGCACCAAAGTCCGTTTTGTTTGGATACACTTCAAGGTAATTTGGAGTTCAACGGACATCAACTAAGGATTAGTTGTATAAAAGATAATAACACTATGTTATTGAATGATCATAACTGAATAAACATTTCGTTCTAAGTTCATGCTTTAGGAATAATCTAATAGCATAACAATTGAATAATATATCATACCTTGCTTTGAACAACATTAAGCCAAGGTTACATCTTATAATTTAATATCAAGCATGCATAACAACAATAACTTGAACGATAAACTGATTCAACAGAATAAAGGTACTTGCATGCTAATATAACAAGTTTAGAGTTAAGAAAAACTTGCATAATCATAATAACTATCTCGACGAAAGTGTGGAGATGGGAAGCTTGTATCATCATGAATAACTAGATACCATTAAGTTGCTTAATGAAAATACTTTACTCAATAAAGTATAGAAATATGAAATTTTCATAACGACGATTTAGAATTAGAAAAACTTGCTCAACTATTAATAAAGTAGAGTTAAAGAACTTGCCTTGCGTGTAGATTAAACCATTATTATCCAAATCACAATATCCTATATACTTATGTTAACATGACATGATTAGTCATAATCAACGCTACATCATGTATGGTTTAAATGTCTAACCATGTAATCAAATTATATTCCTAAACGATAATAAACTCTTTAGGTATTAACACCATGTTCGTTCAACACCTTACAATACTATAATAACAGAATTATTTGGTCATATAGTATTACAACTAAAAATTTTAGACTTACGTGCAAGATGAAGTTATTACGTAACATTTCGCTAAGTGGCCATGGCTTACCATAATTTGAATCGTGGGCGCTCATGGCTGTTGAGGTGGCGCTTTGCGGCAGAGACATATGAGGACTTTGTGTTGCACAAGAAAGTTTGGCGCTCAATAATGACTTTAGCGATCTTGTGTGAAGTCCTGGTCAAGGCCGATTTTGGCGCTAAGTGGCGCGAGACTTGAAATGGGCGTGGATTTTGAGTCACGCCAAACTCACAGTGAAACTAAACTGTAAGAAAGAGAGCAAAGCTACTGTCTTTATTTTTAACAGCAATTAACCCCAATTAACATGTATATCTTCACGTAATTTACACATAAACGCTAACAATCATTCATATACCAACGACCAACAATTAAACAACTAATTTTTTAGAAACACTGTTTATATTTGAAACCAAAATTTTAAAACTCAGACTCCATTACTGACAGTTGATAATCACAGTGAACATTGTAAGTCTGTAAAAATCCAATTTGCTTCCTTTAAAACACCAACATACTCCCATATAAACCAATGAATATATATAGTTCAATTTCTCAATTAGCATACGCTAATTTTGTTATCATACACGATCACAGTTCATGTATAATTATATTTACTGTAAAACCATTTCTTGAATACGTAATTTAGCATACCATCTTATTTATATATTAAGCATTATATATATATATATATATATATATATATATATATATATATATATATATATGCTAGCATAACAATTATAACAACAAAACACGTAATTTCTAACCAATTATACCAACATGGTTTTTATGAAATTTTGGTAAAAATCTTATACACAGTGATATACCAGAAAACCGAGACTACCAAGTTCATAGGAAAATGGCTTAAAACATATCTACGTACATATGTTAAGGTTATAGGAACATACCTTTTTGTTTCTTTAGAAAACTTTGCGATTTACTGATAAAGTCTTGATAATCTCGTAACTTTCTCTCTCTCTCTCTCTCTCAATTATCTCTCAAATCCTTTCCTTTAGCGAGATAACTCTCTCTTTTCTTAGACTCAAGTTTAACACTAAGATGTAAACCCAAAACTCAATCGATAACTCAAATAGTAAACATATAAAAACAAATGCTATGTCCATAATAAGTCCAATAATTAACATCGGTTATAAACATATAACGTATAACTTATAAATATAAATATATTTTATTTATTTAGTTTATTTTATTTTATTTAAAATCCAAAATAAATCCCAAAAGCCATAGGCTTTGTTTGGCAAATAATTTAAAATTAAACACTTAATAACCTTAAGCATTGATTGGATAAAACCAACTTAAATTACTTTACTTTATTTTAATAACTCTTTATAACATAATTATTTGTCACACTTTATTTAATAACAATTTATTAAATAACTCACTTAATCACATAACTCAATCCACATAACACATTAATTATTTAACAAATAAATAATTAACTAAATCAAATCAATCAAATTGAACAATTATTTATCCAATAATAAACACATCCAATAAATATTTATATAAATCAATAAATATTTATAATTTACATTTGAAAATCTAGAATGTTATAGCAACGGCGCCAAAAACTTGTTGGGTAAAATCTAATTACGCACAGCACGCAAGTATACGCGGTCAACAAGTAATAAAGAGTAAGTAAAGTATCGTTCCCATGGAGAATTAACTAATAAAGTTCACCAAGCACTAACCCGTAACTGTTTCGGTCTTATTTAAACGAATGATTTGATCTTTTATAAGTAAACTATGAAATTAAATAAACCTAACTATTCCTAGAGTGAGACTAAATAATGAAGACCTGAGATCGCAATTTCATCTATTGACTCATTTAAATCAACACACTCCCTGTTAAGCCAAACTAATTTTACCGGATTGTTAGTCAAGAACACGAAAGTAAAGTATAGCCATCTCTCAATGTATCATGCCCATATCACATATAATCCACAGTTGATAGAATACACATGAACACCCACATTACCTAAACCACTATATGTCTATGTGATTTACAAATAATTAGGGTTTAAGCCCAAGTTCTCAATTAACTACGAATAGTGCTTCGGTATATGTCTATCCTAAGCACAAATCATACATCCTATCATAATGTAGAATATATAATCATAAGCTAATAAGATCAGATCTAAACCCATACTTCATCTCTCGAGTCCATATGGATTATCACACTAATTGATGGCCAATCAACTAAGCAAATAAGCATGAATCTAATTAGACAATCCCATAGCAATCAATAAAGCTAACAACAAAATATATCAGAATAAACTAATCCATAGAATCCATTGCAATCTCAGAATAGAGTTTAAATCATAACTGAATCAAATCTACCATCCACATATTGAATAAACATCATCAATACAATTAGGAATCAAAGAAAGAACAAGAGTAGAGAATTAGAGTGCAAATTATCTGTATTCCTGATCCACTATCGAATCTCTAACGCCTTCCAAATGCTTCAAGTCTTCAATATAATCAAACCTAGAAAGTAACTACACTAATCTACACTAATCTAATATTGAAATTCAAGAGAGAAAGAAAATCGTCATTTTTTTTATCCCCCAAGGGGTGGAATCTGTTTTTATCTGATATTATGTATCATTCAAATAGGAGTCTAAGTCGTAACATCCATCTCCAAGTAGTAAACCAATTCGATAGTTGAACTAAAAGTCAACTGCCGAATTAAGATCAAGCGCACTTGGCCGTGATAAAGCTTCTCGATAAAGCAATTTGCTACTTGTCGCAGGATCCGGCGATCTGTCTGGCAATTTACTAGGCAGAATGCAAGGCAGACTCTTTGTGTCAGGTTCTGGGAGCAACAAGGCAGTGCATTAGCTGGGCCTGTCTTGTTCTGCTGCAATCTTCTGCTGCACTATAGGCTCAAGGCACTTCATTCCAACCTCTAGCAATATGCTCAGCTCCATTTTCCTTTCCATCATCAATTCATCATAGCCATGAGCATAGCTTAGCTCCAATATCACCAAAAGAGTTCCCAGTATTGAAACTACAAAACAAAGCACAAATGCATAAAAATCTATACAATAAAATGAGTTTAAACAACAAATTCAAGTCAGTTAATATCTAAATAAGTGGTTATAAAACCACTTATCATATATTACTTGTTGGGCAGCTTGTGCTCATTCTTGCTTATTTAAAATCTTTCAGTTAAGGCGGAACAGGAAGGTGTCTCTAGGGAAGACAAGGGAAAGGGCAAGGCTACCGACTAGCTTTTCCATTTTATGTTTAAATTGATTATGTTATATTAAGACTATTTTCAAAATATGTTTAAGCTTAAGTAAGATTATGTAATAAGTTTTTATTCAATATCATTATGTAATCTATTAAGCACTGTAGGTTGCGAGACTTGGGAGAATAATTATAATAAAATATTGTATATTATTTTAAATTAGATCTTTCACTGTAAATGTGTGATTTTAGTTATTATGGTATTACCATAGAAAGTGATGAACCGAATTCGAGTGACCAAGTGGAGGTCAGAATTTGGGGGCGTCACAGTACCGATGTATTTTGTTAGCCTTTGACTATTTGTATTTGAGCTCAGTATGAAATTGTTACATTATAACCATTTCATTCAGCCTTATTTTGTTTAGAATTTCTTTGACTATAGTTGTCGGTTCGACAGTGTCAATCATTTATATCTTGTCTCACTAAATTCGATATTTTCATATTTGGTTAGTAGTTGTAAATGTTCGTTCATTCAATTCTTTCAGTACATATATATTATTTTATATATGTGCATTTTTATATCCGTACTGGGCAATTGGCTCACGCTGTGTTCTTTTTTCGGCAGGTAATCAGGGGTGATCAGGATTTGTGGGATGAGAGCTACCTTTTATCCAAATTAATAAATTAGTTTTGAGACTATTATCGAACTTTGATTTTCTAATATTTTGTAAATGGATGTTTTGGGCCTATTTTGGCATTCATCCTTAGAAGTAGAGACAATGTAAATATGGAGTTCCTTTTATTAAAATTGCAGTATGTGACAATTGGTGGTTAATTTCATTGGAGATATTTTTAGATTTATTAGAGGTTTGTATTTGTTATGTTTGTGCGTGACATTACTTTTCCTTTTTGAGAAGGGGGTGTTACTGTGAGGGCCCCAAATCCGGGTCCCAAATCACCACGGATCCGGTACAATCATTCTATCACTATTGCGGAAGATATAAACAAAAATTATTTATACAATAAACTTTAAACATTATTCCCCAAGGTCGAGTAACCTTAACTTATACACAATTCATAACTTGTCTAATGTATAACACTATTATCATACTATAATATTACAATTTAGCTGCACATATTATCCCAAACTGAACTTGGCTTATCCTTTCCTGTACCCGAACGTATTCGCCTTACCTGCAATGTTTATCATGATATAGTAAGGGTGAGCAATAAGTTTGCCCAGCAAGCTTAAGTTCAATAAATTAAGGATATATCATGATTGAAAGAATTGAACAATAAGCTGGCTAAAGTTCTACAATATAATTGTGAACTAGCATGAACAAATTTTCATAGCTGAACGAACATAAAACATGAACATATATATATATATATATATATATATATCTCGGACCGAATGGTAATGAAGGTGATCAGCCTTTCATACCTGATGATAACATGCAGTATGCACAGAGTGTGATTTAATAATTCTTAGACATGGCAATCAGCAATGATTAACCACAAGTATATTTGAATAAACAACTCAAAGTTGAGTTAAGGAAAACATGTATGAACCGTTGATTACCGCTATACAATTTAATAAGCTTTGTCTGAAGACGTAATATTAATAATATTTATATACAAATTAGAATAATATCATCACAATATTTAAATAACCTAAACACATTATTACATAATCATATTCGTCTATAACACACATGAAACCTATCCTCAAGTCAAACTTTTACAGCCTGAGTCGAGTTCTAGATAACTCGACATCCCGACTACTAATTCGGACCATTATCGAGTTTAAGTTCAATTAAACTCGCTTTAAACACTTAACAATTATCTTAGATAATTTTATTATCATCAAAATAATTTTTCATAAGCTCGTAATAATTTTGAGGATAATTATTATCATTTATCATGAATTTTCAATCATTAATATTATATTTATATGATTTAAATACTTTAATCTCATATATTATAAGTTTTTCTTGAACATATAAGTCAAATACCAATCCAGTATCTAGATGGCCAATCCAGCAAAACAAACTACAATCCAGTAAACTGGATTTCAAATCCAAAGAATTAAATTGCAATCAAAGAAGTCGGATTCAACATATTTTCAATTCAAGAATCGTTTTTCAATCCAAATAATTTGGATTCATCGATTTTTAATCCAACAAACTTGATGCATAAATTATTCAATCCAGCAAGCTGGATTCCATATCCTTATCACGAAAATACCAAATCAGCTTATTATTTTTCTATCCTTTGTCCAAACACATTTACATATAAATCATACACAAAAAGTATTTTTCCATAATTTTCCAACTCCCTTTAGTATTTTTCAAAAATCATTTTTAGTGCGTAGCTTAAGAAATTAGCTCTATCATGCTCAACTCCAGAAATTCTCATCTTTTGACACAATCTTATACGTGTTAACGTGAGCCTCCAGTTTAAATTTCGTGGCCATCGGAGTTATAGAACTCCGGTTATAGCGATTTTCGTTCGAAAAACCCAAATATTGAAATGGTCATAACTTGGTCATGTTAAGTCGGAATGAGCTCATTTTTGGACAGTAGATACTTTATACCATATATTTTTATGTCCCAAAATGCCAGAATTTATTTCACAAACTAAGTGGCCGAAACAACCCTTGCAAAATCGTGGCAGTTTACTTTTGTCATTTTCTGTTTTTGACTCCTTTGCTAAAATTAGTTCACACAAAAATCTACAACACCTTTTCCAGTGATTCTACTTGGAGACGTTAGAAAACTCATAGATCTAACTCTAGGACTTGACCACGCTCAAAAATTCGAAATATATTAGGAGATATGGTCGTTTGAATTTCATGCTTTGTTTTCACGAAAATCTGATTTTCAACCCTTTGTGGTTTCTAAGAAAACTTCTATGTTCTCACATAATAACCAACATAACTCATCATAATACCTACTAATACTTCATATACCCATGAATCTTACCATAATACATGATCTATTTCATCAAACAAGCATCAAACACAAGATTAAACACAATCAAGGCTAAGAAAAATTAGGTTCTTTACATTTTAAAAAACCTAGTTTCCATTTCATACTTTAGATCTAAATTTTAACACACAAAATGGATAAATCCACACATAACACACTCTAGATCATGTAGAACTAGAGTTTTGAAGATCAAGAACATAACTCCATGTTTTGATTAAAACAACTAAGAATAACTAGATAAATGTAGTTTAATACCTTGATATCTTGCTAGCCTTTCTTAATCTTTCAAAGTAGATGATGATCTTGGTTAGCTTGAAGATCAAAACCTTCTCTAATTTACCTCTTGTGGCTGCCGAAAATGCTCCTCTCTCTCTCTCTCTCTCTCTCTCTTGGTTTTATTTTGTTAGCTAAGGAAGTAATAGGATGAGAGAGAAATGAAATAACTTTTGTGGTTTTGTAAAAATGTATAGATATAAATGTATATCTATTATTCATTCCCCCCACTCACTCTCTCTTTCTCTTTCTTAATCATTTTAGTGTTGCTTGTACACTTAAATAAAAGTGTTGGATGAATAAAACAATGACACATAAGGAGGGTTGGTGAGAGTTAGTAATGACTTAGAAAATAAGGAACTTAGCAATGATTAATTCACATGGTACCTCCTTTTTCTCCTCCATAACCCACCGGCCATGTGCCTTAGATTGTCTAAAAATTGATTTTTGTTTTATGTAATATTTAGTATATCCAATGACTAAAATGCCCCTCTTCAATTGGGCTAAGAGATTGGGCTTTAATTAAATTCTTTTGGACTTCTAAATTAATTTCTTGTGCCATATGAAATTGACATAGTCCAATACTTTTAAATTATTATCCAACCCAAATCATTTAATTAGGGTTTTTATTTCCTCAATTATAAATTAAATCCTTACTCATGTACATTTAATTTCTTAACCCAATTAGACTTGTTATAATTAGGTTATAAAATTAATTAACTGAGATGTATAAAATAAATCTCTTAGAATTAGTAAATTTATATACTAATATTCTCCGTATCATAACCCTTAAATTAATAAATTTTTCATTTCTAATATATAATTAGATTACATTAATTTCTTTTATTTGTTTATATTAATAAAAATACAAACCATCACATAATATTCATATTCATTACTCACATAACTCACAAAAATATTTACCATAATATATTCTCATATATTAAGCTAAACATTTAATTCAATGTCTTATTAAAATCTCTTAATGCGGTTTGCTACAATCAATAAACCTTTTTCATATGGCTTGCCATATATATTAGTACATAATCTCTTTCAATTATTAAATCGTATAGATTTTCTTAAAATTTTTAAATAAACCATCTATTTCCACTCTAGGTTTTAAAGTTTAACCTTTAATTTAATCATTTAAGATTTTCTAAATTTTTGAGTTGTCACAGTTACAGTATGTATGTAAAAATTATTATTCAACACCACTTACTGATTCAACTACAATTTTCTGAATAAATCGTTCAAACATATTCAAACGCTTATTATTAAATAAACATTTAAATGACTTATTCAATCATATTCAAATTCATTAAGATCCAAACAAACAACCTCAATCCCAAGGCGTACCATTCGGATAAAGCAATTTGTTTGTTTTCATTTGAATGGCTAAACGATCCAACCGATTTAGCCATTCAACATGCGTTTGTTTTTTTAAAAAATGGTCTAAATGATCGAAATTGACCCATTCGATTCGATTTGAAATTTGAATGGTTTAATCTCATTTTTTTGGCTAAATGAGCGGTTGAATGATTTTTTTTTACAATATTAACTATTATATTAAATAAATTTACAATAATTTTTTGAATTTTTTTAGAGTGGTAAAATAATAAAAAAATATTTATTCAAATGTTTCAGACATGTCAATTATAAAAAAAAATTCATTCAAATTTAGATTCAACTAATTTAAATTCATATTTAACCCCCCCCCCCCCCCCTTCCTCAAGTATTTTAGCCTATTTCCTAAAATTATTGATACTCTCGTAACCAATTCATAACGCGACACCTTTCTATTGTGTGCATAACTCACACATCAAATTTGCCTGTGGTCTTAAATACTATACTACCCTTATTAATTGTCTCAACTAATTATTCACTTCCCAATGTTTCTTTATTCAATTCAACCAATCACTTCTTATTCAACCAATTACTACTTGGATTATAGCATTGAATTTAATAAGAATCATTGGGAAGTGAAGAAAAGTTTAAATAGGAGAAAGATTTAAATAAGGGTAAAGTAGGGAAAAATTAATTTAACGCAGATTGATAAACTCAAAACGACAATCTTTTTTTAATGAAAACTACTTCCTAAAACGACAATCTTTTAGGAAGGGAGGGAGTAAATCTATTCTTTATGTGAATGATGATGCCTGCCTTGGAGACCGGAACATACTAATAGTATAACTTAAGTAGTGGAGTAATTAACTACTAGTAATATACGATTAAAATCGAAAGACAATAATAGTATAGTAAACATGATTAACTAATTGGTTGTAAGTTGTAGTACGCATGTGAGCGTGGCTACTCCAGGAGTGAACACGTGTTGAGTGGATTAGCTTAACACTTTTCACTAAATGGCACAGCTAAGCTTAATTGGATGGCTTAAATTTTTTGTCTTTTGGCCGAAAAACATTGCTTAAGGGTTACACAACAATGTTTAAATGAGGTAAATGTTATAAAAGAAAAATAAAAAATATTAGGTAAATAAATTCTTTTTTTAATGATGTTCTTGAAAGAACTATATAGATTGAGAGATGTAAAAACTATTTTGTCAAATTGATTAAATTACATATAAAATCTTAATATTATCCTTTTTAAAGTTCATTGAAAAGATGAAAGAGGAATTAGCAAAAAACGAGATGAAAGAGGAAATAATATATTTAATATATAGATATAATATGGAAGAAAACTAAGTTATTATTATTATTTTAGAAATTCACAAACAACAGATAAAAAAATCTTCTAAAAAGTAAATAAAAGGGGAAAGAGTAATAGTCCATATTTTAAAATTAGATATACATTTCATTTATTTATTTTTAAATTAGGGATATATTTATATTTTTAGATTATAAAGTTTATAACATGTTATTACTTTTACTTTTGAATAATTGAGCATTATTGTAAGACCCCGAATTTTATGAAATGAAAGTATTCAATTTTTCTATAATTATTATTCTACTTAGTAAATGGTTAAATTGATAAAAGGTTAAAGTTAAGGGTGATATTTGAAAATTTTGTAAAGAAAGCAAGTTGATATAAAATATTTGTTGAAATGAGAATATTCGTTTTAACGAGGGAATATTAAGACGACCAAGACAATCATTGGTGGACCCCACAACGAAAGTATTGTCGTAGTTAGAAAACAACATAATTATCATTTTATAAAAATAACGACAAAAGTGTTACCGTTAAAACTGTTGAACTACCCGGTAGTAAAAGTACAGTAATACGCGTGGTTGCATAGTAGCACGTGGTATTGATTATTGATGCTTACGTAAGAAGTCTGTAAGACCCCAACTTTATGAATAAAGATTAATTTTTCTCGAAATATATTTTGGAATATTAGGGTGTGGATTTGATATAATGTTACAGTTGTGGGTATTATTTACAAATTTTACAAAGTAAGCAAGTGGTTATATAATATTCGATTAGTCGGGGAATATTCGTTTTAACAAGGAATATTCGTACGACGGCACAATCATTGGTGGACCCCACAACGGAAGTATTGTCGTAGTTAGAAAATGACAGAATTATCTTTTTATAAAAACAACGGTGAAAGTGTTACTGTTAAAACTGTTAAACTATCCGGTAGTAAAAATGCAGTAATACGCGTGGTTGCATAGTAGTACACGGTATTGATTAGTGATGCTTACGTGAGAAGTCACTCAGTTATACTCAATTATTGCTACAGTAATTGCTACATCATATCTCTCATATTATTGATTCAAATATTGTCACAGTATCATCTGCATAATATTTATTATTATTATTAAATCAATAATTGAGACGACAAAGTTATTCATATTATCATTTGCAATATTGACAATGTCTAGAAGTTCTGTCAAGGAGAGGTTTGGTCACCTAATTGCGCGCCAATAAGGAGAAATCCTTATCGGAAAGCCCCATCTTTCCTAGGAACGACCTGGTTGTTAAATATTGTGAGTTATAATATTAATGATGAATAAGTTGTGTTGATTAAAGATGAAATTGATAGTTCCATTGTGTTGGGATTATTAGTGTTACTGGAAATCGATATTTATTTCGATAATAATTGATGTCTGGAGGTTATATTGACCAATCTGGTAATTAATCGGATAAATGAGCAATTATTTGCTATTATTTCACATACTTATAACTATTTGTTCACATGTGTGTACTATTGATTCACATTCATGTACTTTTAGGGGAAGTGGTGCAAGATTGATAATACTTGCATGACTAAATTAAAAATGGAGGTATAGTTGAAGGTACTATACTGTAATTAGTATTTTCACATGATTATACTATTGAGTCACATGAGTGAACTATTAATTCACATTATTTACTATTAGGGGAGGTGGTGCAAGTTTGATAATACTTACAGGACTAAATTAAAAATGAAGAAAAAGAGGAAGGTATTATACTGTAACATTTCAAGCCATAAAATGTGCAATTATCAAAACTATATTTTTATATAAATAGAAGCTCATTCTTTCTTCATTTCTCACCAATTCACAAAAGCTTTAAAGCAATTATTATAGAGAGAAATTATAGAGAGAAAGAAGAAGATAAGTCTGCTACCTCACTATTCAAGTATCCAATTTTTCTAAGGTAAGGAGTATTATTCTTTCGTATTCATGAAGAGAGTTATTTTCTTTCAATACTCGTAAGGGTTGTTATTCCATTCTTTACTATCATGTTGGAATAACATGTCTATGCGAAGTACCGCATACATGGTGAAATTCTTCTATTATTCTATTCTTTATTATTCTGTTGGAATAACATGTATGTGCGGTCTATCACATGCCTGGTAAATTCTGTTGTTATTTCATTCTTTATTATTCTGTTGGAACATCCTCGCATGCATGCGGATTACGCATTTGACGGGTTCCATTCCTTATTATTCTGTTGGAACATCTTGTCTGTGCGGATTACGCATGACCTGGTTTCATTCTTTATTATTCTATTGGAACATCCTGTCTGTGTGGATTACGCATGACCTGATTCCATTCTTTATTATTCTGTTGGAATAACCTGTCTGTGCGGATTACACACGCCTGGCGAATTCTTCTGTTATTCCATTCTTTATTATTCTGTTGGAATAATCTGTCTACGTGGATTAACGCATGGCGGCAAAAAAAATCCATTTGCGGTTTCATATATTCTATTATTCTCAGTTGATTAAAGTTTTGGCTTCTATACTCCATGAAATTAGTGGAATATCTTTGATATTTGCGCTTCATCCAGTATCTTTTCATGGAAATATTCTTCTGAGCGTTTTTGAATTTTACTCCACAAAGCAGTATCATGTTGACAATTTGGACGTTATTGATTTCTGGATAAATTAAATTATAAATCTTTACAAATTTATTCTTGAACTTGTTTTATTGAATTCTTATATCATTGTCAGCATCCTCATGTTTATAATATGTTGAAAGTCATATGTGGCTCAGAGTGCATAGATGGACTTGGTATGATTATGACTGAGGATTATTCGCAGATAATCATGACCGTAATGTTACAAATGATGTGGTAAAAGTCCTCATTGGTCGTAGTGCATTGATGGACGCTTGTTGGCATGATCATGACCATTGATGAATACACGAATATCCTCGCCCGTAGTGCATGGATAATTTGTGGTCGTGATACTAATGAATATCCTTGGTAGTAGTACGGGGATGATATGGTTTATTTATTGTTTGAGTCTCAAACGATAAAAGTGATGAAAACCTTTTAGATCACAGAAGATAGTAGATTTTATTCTCTACTTGACTCTTCTAATGGATTGCTTGTTCCGCTGCAGTTAAACTTGATGTTTATTATATTTTATCAGTTTAACACTGTTGAAGGCTAATGATAATTTATTTTAAATTATCTTAGTCATAATATTTCTTACTGGGCTAGTTGAGCTCACCCTTTCTTTCACTGTTCTCTTCTAGAAATGATAATGTAGCCGAGACTAGTCGAGGAATGGAGTGACGGTCCAGATGATAGCATTAGTAGTCCTCACTATTCTATTGAGTGTGGATATTGTCTAGCTGACAATATTCTTATTAAAACTCTTAGATTATGTTTTGTCATATTTTACACGACTGTTGTATAATTAAGTTGTATTTTTATTTTATACCATGTATTTGGTGACTCAAGATGGGTGATGTATACCTATTTTGGGGGCGTCATAGTTGGTATCAAAGCTTAGGGATATGATCCATGGCTGATATGTGAGACAAGAACTAGGAGGGGAGAGACGGGGAATTCCTTCACTAGTATGACCTACCTAAGTTTATTTGGTATTTATTTGGTCGGTCAGAGTATAGGAATAATATGTGACATGTCAATTAACCCTTGTTTTGTGGAAGTATTTGAAAATGACATTCGAGAATGTTGAGAATAGCAATGGAGCACAGGAGACCGTTGAGTCTCCACATATCAATAATCAGGATAATATGCATCAGGAAGGCGACAATCCTCATGCAAACAACAACACTCACCAAATGATGAACGGTGGAATGTTCAGAGGCTTTATGCAATTCATGCAACATTAGGCGAGAGCGGCTCCTGTCCAAAAGGTAGGTGGAAACACAGAAAACTCTCGGACGGTCACCGCTAAACAGTTCAAGGAGCTGGGACCACCGGAGTTTATTAGAGAGCCAAAACCACTTAAGGCGGAAGCGTGGATAAAGTAGATCACCAAGATATTTGATGTTTTGGGATGCTCCGAGGAGCAAAAGGTTCCATTTGCCACCTTTATGTTGTAAGGAGAGGCAGATTACTGGTGGGAATCGGTAAAGCGTACTCAACCTGCCACACTAAAGATGTCTTGGGAGAATTTCCAAGAACTATTCAACGACAAGTACTTTCCCGAAAGTATTCATCACATGAAAGAGGTAGAGTTCATCAAGATGGAGTAGAACAATATGACCGTGTCACAGTACGAAGCTAAGTTTGCCAAGTTGTCCCGGTTTGCGTCTCACTTGGTTGATAATGAGGAGAGAATGATGCGGATGTTTCTAAGAGGTTTGAAACCCGAGATACATCAATACTTAATTTCTCACAAACTCTGTTTGTATTCAGATGTTGTTAATAGGGCTCATTATTGGAGCGCGATAACGAGTCAACTCAACCAAGAGAAAACAACCGACAAAATGATAATACCAGTGGTAGCAGTCATCGAAGCGGTGACAACAAACATGGAGGGAATCAACATGCCAGAAATGGTAACCACTTCGGTGGTAATCATGGTTAAGACAGTAAAAATGGACATTTCTAGAAAAGGAGATTCAACAATGATGGAAAGACGTCAGCACCAACACCCGTTGTTAAGGAAGGAGAACGACCACCTATCATATGCTTCAAATATGGAGGGGAGGGTCATATCAGTCCAAACTGCGTGATGCAGTCCAAACCGTGTTATAATTGTGGAAGAGAAGGTCACCTAGCCCGATTTTGTCGTGCACCAAAGACAAGTCCAGTTGGGATGGAGGCACCAAAGGCCGTCCCAGAAAAGTCAAAGCCGGTAGTCAAGGGAGAGCGTTTGTCGTAACCTCCCAAAAAGCAAGGAACCCGAACGAGGTCATCACGGGTAAGCTTATCATAAACTCTAGCGAAGTCTATACCTTATTTGATACCAGTTCTACCCATTCTTTTATTTCTCCTACTTGCGCTCAACTATTAAATTTGACTCCGGAGAAATTAAACTTTGACTTATCGGTTGAAACTCCGTTGGGAGAAACCTTCATTACATCCACTATTTATAAGTCTTGTTTGATTCAACTCGGTAACCGCACGTTACCTGTCCATCTTATTTCTTTAAAAATACTTGCATTTGACGTGCTTCTAGGGATTAATTGGTTAACTACTCATCATGCTAAAATTGATTATTTTTGTAAGTTTGTTAGCTTTCATATTCATAATCAACCTATGAATAAAGCTATGAATAGGTTGTAAGACCCCAACTTTATGAATAAAGATTAATTTTTCTCGAAATATATTTTTGAATATTATGGTGTGGATTTGATATAATGTTATAGTTATGGGTATTATTTACAAATTTTACAAAGTAAGCAAGTCGTTATATAATATTTGATTAGTTAGGGAATATTCGTTTTAACAGGGAATATTCGTACAACGGCACAATCATTGGTGGACCCCACAACGGAAGTATTGTCGTAGTTAAAAAATGACAGAATTTTTTTTAAAAAATAACGGCCAAAGTATTAGCGTTAAAACTGTTGAACTACCCGATAGTAAAAGTACAGTAATACGCGTGGTTGTATAGTAGCACAAGGTATTGATTATTGATGCTTACGTGAGAAGTCACTCAGTTATACTCAATTATTGCTACAGTAATTGTTGCATCATATCTCTCATATTATTGATTCAATTATTGTCACAGTATCATCTGCATAATATTTATTATTATTAAATCAATAATTGAGATGACAAAGTTATTCATATTATCATTTTCAATATTGACAATGTCTAGAAGTTCTGTCAAGGAGAGGTTTGGAAACCTAATTGTGCGCCAATAAGAAGAAATCCTTATCGGAAAGCCCCCTCTTTCCTAGGAACGACCTAGTCGTTAAATATTGTGAGTTATAATATTACTAATGAATAAGTTGTGTTAATTAAAGATGAAATTGATAGTTCCATTGTGTTGGGATTATTAGTGTTAGTGGAAATCGACATTTATTTCGATAATAATTGATGTCTGGAGGTTATATTGACCAATCGGGTAATTAATCGGATAAATGAGAAATTAATTGCTATTATTTCACGTGCTTATAACTATTTGTTCACATGTGTATACTATTGATTCACATTCATGTACTATTAGGGGAGGTGGTGCAAGATTGATAATACTTGCATGACTAAATTAAAAATGGAGGTATAGTTAAAGGTACTATACTATAATTAGTTTTTTCACATGATTATACTATTGAGTCACATGAATGAACTATTAATTCACATTATTTACTATTAGGGGAGGTGGTGCAAGTTTGATAATACTTGCAGGACTAAATTAAAAATGAATAAAAAGAGGAAGATATTATACTGTAATATTTCGAGCCCCAAAATGTGCAATTATCGAAACTATATTTTCCTATAAATAGAAGTTCATTCTTCCTTCATTTCTCACCAATTCACAAAAGCTTTAGAGCAATTATTATAGAGAGGAATTATAGAGAGAAAGAAGAAGAGAAGTCTGCTACCTCACTATTCCAGTATCCAATTTTTCTAAAGTAAGGGATATTATTCTTTCGTATTCATGAAGAGAGTTATTTTCTTTCAATACTCGTAAGGGTTGTTATTCCATTCTTTACTATCATGTTGGAATAACCTGTCTATGCGAAGTACCGCATACATGGTGAAATTCTTCTGTTATTCCATTCTTTATTATTCTTTTGGAATAACCTGTCTGTGTGGTCTATCGCATGCCTGGTAAATTTTGTTGTTATTCCATTCTTTATTATTCTGTTGAAACATCTTATTTGTGCGGATTACGCATGACTTGGTTCCATTCTTTATTATTATGTTGGAACATCCTGTCTGCATGTGATTACGCATGATTTGAATTCGGTTTTCTTTATTATTCATTTGAACATCCCGTCTGTAATGCGGATTACGCATAACCCGATTCCATTCTTTATTATTCTCGTTGGAATAAACTGCTGCGGCGGATTACGCACGCCCGGTGAATTCTTCTGTTATTCCATTCTTTATTATTCTGTTGGAATAATCTGTCTACGTGGATTACTGCATGGCGGCAAAAAAATTCATTTGCGGTTTCATATATTCTATTATACTCAGTTGATTAAAGTTTTGGCTTCTATACTCCATGAAATTAGTGGAACATCCTTGATATTTGCGCTTCATCCAGTATCTTTTGAGCATTCTTGAATTTTACTCCACAAAGCAATATCTGTTGGGTTTCGGCACAGAAACGCAGCGGAAATAAACCAATTAAAGGCAATTCCGAAACATTAAAACAGGATCCATGCGAAAAATTCAATTAATTCAGAGGTTAGAAATTATACCGATTGTGTAAAGCTAGAATCGATGCGGTCGAATCTCCAACACAATTCAAATGGACTGCGTCTCTACGGTATCCACACGAACGCTCCACATGAATCGTCCTACGATCTGCAGAAGAAGGAAATGCGGTACTAGCCACCAAGGATAAGGATTTTCTGAAGCTATTTTCTCTCTAGTCTCTCTCTAAGAATGGCTAGGGTTTTGGTTAATGAATAAATCCCTAAAATGGCTGCTACATATCATAGATATAGCGATTAAAAGGAATTATTCAAAACCTAATTTAATAAAATCTAAATTTATATATATATATATATCTTAATTAAGTCTTACTTAATTAATATACCTATATATAAATTATCCTATTAATTTAAATTCATAATTTAAATATTATCAATCATATTGATATATTTAAATCTTTATAATTTAAATTAATTCCCTTTTAATTATGTTCTATGTGTGTGACCCTATAGGTTATTATTACGTTGACAATAATTTTAAAATCATATTATAAAATTATAAACAGTGAGCGGCATCTAGTAATGCATCACTGCTACCCAAGTAATAATAAGATCGATGATTCGATACAACCTTTTAGTGACCAATGTTTTAATGTAATTTAATCCTTTTAACCTTAATATCCTAGATTAAACTCGAGTCATGGAATGTGTCATACTCTTCATAATTTGATCTGAGTTTTTCTTGATCAATGAGTAGACTATATGAAACAAATCACTATTTGAGCATGGCCATGCATTTCATAGTCCTACTCAATCAAGAGGCCTATGGATATCACCCTAATACATAGGAGGGTTAAATTCCATCTAGATCACTCATATTCCTCACACGATTCATGATGTAATCAATAATCACCTTTATAGTCCACCCTATTAAAGGTGACATTTGATGATATCAAAGTACATAAATTATCGTGTAGTAATATAACGATTTCGTGAATTGGGAGGACCATTACATCATTATCACTATGAGAATTGCTAATGACACTTCGCATAATGCTCCATATAGAATTCTCATGGTGGGTCCGTCCAAAGACATCGTTCTTCAACATGTACCTATGCATTGACTTAATATCTCATATATTTATGATGAAATGAGATTTGGTCATCAGTCAATCCACATACTAGTCTCAATGCATCATTGTTGTCCCACCAACAATGATACTCGACTAGGGACATTTAAGAACAATGATACTAATTGTAATTATATAATCTCATGTTAAAGTCACATACTTGAAACTATATAATTTGTATCAATATTCTAAGGATTTTTATTATGTTAACATTTATATAACGCAGTAAATAAAACCATAATAAAATCATTCATTTATTCAATCAAATATAATATCAAAACGTTAAGCAATTATATCAAATAATTGGCCTCTAGGGCATAAACTCTAACAGTATCATGTTGACAATTTGGACGTTATTGATTTCTGGATAAATTAAATTATAAATCTTTACAAATATATCCTTGAAATTATTTTATTGAATTCTTATATCATTGTCATCATCCTCATGTTTATAATATGTTGAAAGTCATTTGTGGCTTATAGTGCATAGATGGACTTGGTATGATTATGATCACGGATTATTCGGTATAATCATGACCGTAATGTTACAAATGATGTGGTAAAAGTCCTCATTGGCCGTAGTGCATTGCTGGACAGTTGTTGGCATGATCATGACCATTAATGAATACACGAATATCATTGGCCCGTAGTGCATAGATAATTTGTGGTCGTGATACTAATGAATATCCTGGTCAGAAGTGCGGTGGATGATGTGGTTTATTTATTAAGCTGAGTCTCAGCGATAAAAGTGATGAAAAACCTTTTAAACCATAGAAGATAGTAGATTTTATTCTCTACTTGACTCTTCTAATGAATTGTTTGTTCCGCTGCAGTTAAACTTGATGTTTATTATATTTTATCTGTTTAACATTGTTGAAGGCTAATGATAATTTATTCTGTATTATCTTAGTCATAATATTTCTTACTGGGCTAGTTGAGCTCACCCTTTATTTCACCGTTTCTTCTTGTGAAATGAGAATGTATTTGGGATTAATGGGGAGCGGAGTGACGGTCAGATGATAGCATTAGTAGTCCTCACTATTCTGTTAAATAGTGTGATAATAAATGTAATGAGGACTCCATTGAGTGTGGATATTGTCTAGATGTCAATATTTGTAAGACCCCAACTTATTATAAATAAAATCGAATTTCCTCTATTTATTATTGTGAATAATAAGGTGATAATTTTATATAATACTTTGGTTATCGGTGAAATGTGCAAATTTTGCAAAATAAGCAAGTGGTTATAAAATATTCATTTTGTCAGGGAATATTCATTTGGTCATGGAATATTCTTTCTGTCGGGGAATATTCGTACGACGGCGTAGCCATTTATGGGCCCCATAATGGATAACTGTCGGATGAAGAAAACGACAAAGTTTGAGTTTTATAAATAACGACGTAATTGTTACCGTTAACACTGTTGGATTACCTGGTGGTTAAAATACAGTAATACGTGTGGTTGCACAGTAGCACATGGTATTGCAGAGTATTGTTGAATTATTAATTCTTACGTAAGAAGGCACTACTCAATAATTGTTGCAATAATTACTGTTCAATATTTTATTTTATTGATTTAATAATTGCTGCGTTGATATTTTATATTATTGTTGTTTCAATAATTATCATCGCGCAAAGATTTTCATTATCAGATCAATAATTCATATTATTTGAATAATATTATTAGATACCATTATTGGCAATGTCTAGAAAGTTTTGTCAAGAAGAGGTTTGGTCACCTAATTGCGTGCCAATAAGGAGAAATCCTTATTGGAAAGCCCCATCTTTCCTGGGAACGGCCTGGTTGTCATAATTGTGATTCTGTAATATTATTTGTGAATAATTAATTATTGATTTATATGATAAAGAAATATTTATTTGATGTGGATATAAATGATGGATTTATTTATTTTATGTGGTTATAAAAGAAGGAATTAATGCTGAGGTGTTTTATCAGTATTTTGTCAGAATGGAGGTATTAAAAATCATCCGTTTGTGGATTTCAGATATTTTCTGTTTGGAATTTGGAAAAACTCAAAGCTACAAAGTTGTAGAGAATTCGATTTCGTGCGAAATGGACATAAAATTCGTATTTTTCTGATAAACAGACTATTTTCTATGAATTACTGAAGTTTCGGAAAGTAAAATGATTTTTATTAAAATTAGGTGGGACCCACTTTTGTTAAAAACATGTGGGCTGCTGGGAATTTTCAGATTTGGCATGCTTGAATTTGTTTTCCAAGGTGCGCATAGAAATTTGTTTAAAATAATAATATTTTATTATTTTAGTCTCCTATGACGTTTTAGCATTTTTCTATAAATAGACGCTTAAGTTAGAATTGAAAATCACACCAGAAACAAGTTTTCTTTCTCTCTATATTGTCGAGCATATTTTTGTTAGTATTTAGATACTTTGAGAGTTGCTGTTCGGTACAAGTTTTCTTCGGTTTTCTATCCGATATTCCGATCAGAAGTACCGTTGTTTTGAGGTAAGGGATATTATTTTCTTCGTAAATAATATTATTCCTTTCAAATCATTATGCCAAAATATTGGTCTGAACTTTTTATCAAATTTGGAACTTTTTATGTCGGGGTTACTATTCACGTATACGGCACTATTCACCGAAAAATGAAATTTTTCCTTTTTGTCCAAGATGTCTATTATGGTTACTATCTTTGGTTGTATCCATGTTTTGATCTTTATTTTTGAATTCTACTTCACAATTGGTTATTATGGAGTATTATTGATATTGGATAAACTGTAATACGAATCCCTAATATTCATCCTTCTGTCTCACTGGATTCGTTTTCTTTAAAATATTTTTCATCATCCTCAGTCTTAAATGATGATGTTACTAAATATCTTTGGCCTGTAGTGCAAAGATGAATGATTAACTGATGAATATCTTTGACCCGTAATGCAAAGATGAACATGTGTTGAGATGAACATGACCAACTGGTGTTACAAATGAATATCTTTGGCCTGTAGTGCAAAGATGAATATTTGATTAAATATGTATATTGATTGTTGTTACAGAGATAAAATATTGATGATGGACTTTTAAATCTTAGAAGATAGTAGAATTCATTCTCTACTTGACTCTTCTAATGGATTGTTGTTTCCGCTGCAGTTGTTGATCTAAAACTTGTTGTCTATTATATTTTCTCAGATTTTTCCCTGTTGAAGACTAATGATAATTTGTTGTATATTATCTTAGTCATAATATTCTTTACTAGGCTAGTTGAGCTCACCCTTTTCCTTTTTTGTTGCATTTTTCTTTTCAGGAGGTGAGAACATAGCAGGATCTAGTTGGGGTATGGAGTGATGGTTCTACAAAGATGTTTTAGCAGTCCACACTATTTCTGTAAAATAGTGTTTGAATAATTGTAATAAGGACTTATTTGAGTGTGGATATTGTCTAGAAGACAATATTTGTATTTAAACTCACAATATGTGTTGTCGTATTTTGCACGACAATTGTATTATTGAAGTTGTAGTTTGCTTTCTGTACCATGTATTTGGCGACTCAGAATGGGTTTTGTATACCTATTTTGGGGGCATCACAGTTGGTATCAAAGCTTAGGGATATGGTCTCTGGCGGAGATCGGGGAATAGAACTAGGAGGGGAGAGATGAGTAAATCATTCGCTAGTGTGTCCTATCTAAGCTTATTTGTTGGTCGGTTATAATATAGGGATATTATGTGATATGTTAAATTGTTTAATTAACCCTTGTTTTATGGCAGTATTTAAGAATGGCTGCTGAGAACGTTAACATTGGAGTGTATGAGACTATGGAACAACCTTTAGTCACAAACCAGGAGAACGTACAACAGGAAGGCAATATTCCTTGTGACACCCCCAAATTCGGGTACTTCATTTTCACCGAATTTGGTACTCACTTATCAAAAACTAATATATCTAACTACCCATATTCAAAGGATAAAGACATAATAAATAACTTAAACAATAATCTCTCCCATTAAAGGGTTACATCATAATCTCAAAATAAATCCCAGGTAATCTACCTTAAAATTATTACATCAGTTTGCGGAATACATTATAAAATAAAACAAATCTTAAAAACTTCAAGCATTTAAATAAACTTTAAACAATTCTTCATCACTTAGACATCTTGCCCTTTCCCTTGCTAGTAGATGGATCATCACCTCTTTCAACTTTAGCTGCATTGTTTAATTGCAAGAGTGAGCAAACAATTGCTCACTGACATAAAGATAGTATAATAACAACACGAGAGTGAACAACGAATACTAAATGATAAAGAACTTGTTCTATGAATCAAAATAGAAAACAAGTTCGAACTTGAATTATTTGAGGGTCTTAAGACCACAAACTATGTCCACGGTGTTTAGGTATTATTACCTTAACCTCAACAGTCATTAGACTGTACAGACTCTTTTTAACGTACTCAGGGGGATCAGCCCTTTGTACCATGTATTGTGCACAAACATCTAAACGTTACATATACAAAATCCCCTATGATAGGGTTGTTCGTCTTAGTTTGAATTTATAATTTCCGCACTAAAGAAAGTTTAGTTTGGAACTAGCTTATCAGTGTTTCTAGAATTTTAGAACACTTATTCAATTTCCATAAATAAAGATTTAATACAAGAATGTACAACTGAACAAGGCTATCAAAGTTAAAGATCAGATATCAACCATATATAACTGAATAAGCTTGATATATATGCAAAGTATTATATTCAAGAAATTAAAACAATCTCCTTTGAATCAATGTGTTAGAACAATTTATGTTTTGAATACTAATAACAAGAAATGAGAATGTGAAACTCATTCGATGTAACGAATTAGGTTACATGAGCTTATTCAATCATTCATCAGAATAGAATCAATAGTCTTACTCAATGACAAATATAAGATTTAGAAACTTGCACAATTATGAAAGTAGAGTTAGAGAACTTGCCTTGTTTGTAAGCTACACAAATGTAATATAATCTTCAATTACCCTACATATATCATTGAAATCGCAATCACAATTAGTTGCATGAATATTAGCTTTTAGGGGTTTAAATCATCATTTAGGTCATGACCCTAACCTAGAACCTAACCATTTAGGTTAACATATTTAACACCTCTGAAATAACACATTGATCAACATAAACCTTATCGTTTATCTATAACTTTTGAAAACATCACTTTTAGTTTCATATTATAACTTATTTAAATAATTACTTAGAATCTTCACACGTTGAATTACAACATCTTACAATCTTGTTATGGTAGTTCCTATTGTGTCTCGACATCCTTAACGTACATGCTCGACTAACATAAGTCCGATACATATAACCGCAAATGATGTAAGTCACCGCTTGCTTGGTGGCACTACAGGGCAATTGCGCAAGTGCTCGCTCATTGCAGAAAACCCAATGGCGCAATTTGCGCTTGGGATCAAGCGCAAATGCAGCTTTTTTTGCCTCAACATTGGTAGCATTGCTGCTACCAAGCACGTATGCATTGCACTTGAGACTCGACATGAACAAAGAGTTGTTTTAGCCCAACTAACACGAATTTCACCCACCAAACAGTGAAATTAATATCTACAATTGGTATAGACTATTACAAACATGATTGCTAACATTTACAATCAATTAACATAATTTATCATCAACTAAAACTAGTTTAATTTCTCAAAATTCCATATTTTCATATAAAACACCATTTTTGAACTTCTTCCACATAAATCACCACTGACATCTCAAAACTTGGCCAAAACACTTAATTTAAATTACGCTATGCTCGATTTTTAATAAGCTAGCATAAACAGGACTCAATTTACAATTTAGAATACGAATTGGCCACTAGAATTGGTACTATTCACAAGCCATTTTCTCAAGCATCAACACTATTATATATTTTCTTCTTATAAACCCAAATTCACACGAATTTGATAACTGATTTACAACCACAGATGATAACCAAACAATTTATCAAGAGTATACATATATATAATCAACAACATCTTGTACAACAATTCCACAAAACCAACTACAGAGAATAGAAAATCATAAGACTAAAAATTAGAATTGAAGTAAGTTATACCTTCACTTTGATTGTATGCTACCAAAGGATAGTGACTAGGTTTAGTAATCCTCTCCCTCCTCTTGAAATCTCAGAGAATTCTCTCTTCAAAACCACTGACTTCTCTCACCCTTTGTGTTTTCTCTGTTGTCTAGCCTTAGGGAAGAATAAGGCGTGTAAAATATAAATTGACTCCCACTTCCCCACTAACGTCAGGTACAAAACAAACAGGTAGCGTCAGTTAAAAAAACCAAAGGCCACAAGGCCATGTTTGGCTAACCATCTATTTTCTAACCAAATTATTATTATATTATTATATTATATAGTTTCCACTTGTCACACATGTAACCATTTTAATAATTTGTACTAATAATAATAAAAATCTTATTATCATTACACTTATAATTTAATAAATAATTATATATCCAATTTAATTAATAAATTAGACACACCACTTTATTTATTTTATTTCCATTAAATTAAACAATTCATTTAATTTAATTAGTTTCTTAAATATTAAGCAATTGATTTAATTTAATTACTTCCTTAAATTAAATCCATTAGATAAAATTATTATTATTCCATTTAATCACTAAATTAATTCACCACGATTATGAATTATTTATTTTCCTTAATAAATAAATTATTTAAAATATTTATTTAATTCAATAAATATTTAAATTAAATTACAAATTTCTCGATCGTTACATCCCTTCTGTAAACAACACTATCGAACAAATGATGAATGATGGGATGTTTAGAAGCTTTTTGTAGTTCATGAAAAATCAGACAAGGGAGACTCGTGCACAAAATACGGGTGGAAACAATGCGCGGCTTGTCACAGCCAAGTAGTTCAAGGAGTTGGGACCACCAGAATTTATTGGAAAGCCGGATCCGATCAAGGCGAAAATGTGGGTCAAGCAAATTACCAAGATAATTGATGTCTTGGGATGCACGGAGGAACAGAAAGTTCCATTCGCCACCTTTATGTTCATGCGGTGAGGCAGACATGGTGGGAGTCGTGAAGCGCACTCAAATTACCGCACTCAACATGTCTTGGGAAACATTTCAGAATCTGTTTAATGACAAGTACTTTCCTCGAAAGTATTAAATCATATGAAGGAGGTAGAGTTTATCGACCGAACAAAACAATACGTGGCGGTGTCCCAAAGATGAGCGAAGTTCTCGAGTTATCGAGTTTGCACCTCATTTGGTAGAGAATGAGGAACGAATGACAAGGATGTTTCTCAGAGGTCTAAAACCCGAGATTCGGCAATATCTTATCTCTCATAAATTTTCTTTATATTCAGATGTTGTAAACAGGGCTCAATTATTAGAGAGAGATAATGAGTATATTCAACCGAGGGAACACAACCAGGGTCATCGGAGCAATAAAAACCAGTAGGGCGAAAAACATTCGGACAAAAGTGGTAACCACTCTGGTGGTAATCGTGGCTGTGAAATAGAAGAAGCGAGTCGGGAGGAGATTTCAAGAAGAGAAGGTACAACAATGATAACATAAAGATGTCAGCACAAACATTAACTATTTTTAGGGGAGGAGAACGAGCACCAGTCGTTTGTTACAAATGCGGGAAAGAGGGACACATCAGCCCAAACTGCCCACAACAATCCAAGGTGTGTTATAACTGTGGAAAGGAAGGTCATATAGCTAGAGATTGTCTAGTTGCGAAACCAAGTTCAATGGGGATGGTGAATCCAAAGGTTGTTAGTTCCTAGTTGGCACAATAGTTATCTGAGGGGGGGTTGAATAGATATTTAAAAATCTTTTCGCTTTTAAACTTGTTTTTGATAATGATTAAAACTTAGCGGAATAAATGTTTGTTTTAATCTTCTTTACCAAGCAATGGAGTAATGAGGGTGAGGCAGTTATGACAGTTATAACAGATATAACAGTTATGATGTGAATGTAAATGACACAGTCGTTTTTAAGTGGTTTAGAGCACTTAAAGCTCCTAGTCCACTCTTCTACTCAACGAGTAGGATATCCACTAAGGATGTCTGTTACAACTTCTGAATCACACAGATTCCTTCTAGACTAGCAGCCCAGAACTTCTTAGTTCACTCTTGAACTCTTCAAGTCCAAGCAGACTTGGCTTTCTTATAGTTCACTATTTAACTCTTCAAGTCCAAAGCAGATTTGGTACTCTTCTTCATTGGTTGATATTGTTGTGTTCTTGATGGTTGCTACTCGCTTGTTGTTGTAAGCACTTGTTCTAAAGAATCGAGTAGTCGAAAGCAAGCTTTGCAATATCTCAGATCGTAGAGTTGAGCTTGAGAGAGATGTTCACGTTGTTTGTTCAATGCTTGCTTAGTTTTCTCTCATCTGTCTGATCTGCATATATGTGATCTTAAAAACTATCCGTTGGATCAATCCGTTGAGACATTAAATGCATTTGACTTTTCTGATCTTTGCTGGAGACATTTATGCACATCTTCTGAAACTGCATTCTGGCCCACTGACACAGCAGACTACTTTCTCACCAACCACCGAAAAAGGTGTTTTATCCCTCTTATCCATGGTACTATCCTTAGCTTCTTCAATACGCTTCTTTATTACATACTAAGGATATTTCATATACTTTGGGACTGATGAGTATTGCAGCATCTAGAATCCATTCCTCATATATTGAAATCTACCTTTACACAAATCATGAGGCTCGACATTTTCTGACATGAGACAGATGATGCTCTACAATTCGGATCATTATACTCTACGATTCAGATCATAGTGACTTGTTGCCTTGGTGCATGATCTGATGCTATCAGTTAGAGAGCACTACGATTTCTCTTAAACCCTTGCACACTATGATCTTTTCTTACTCGTGTTTTTACTGTACGTTTCCGAGAGCACACTACGATCGTTGACTTGTAAACTCCACGTTTCCTTCAGCACACCACGATCGTTGAGTTTTCTCGGCAAACGTTGGGACCACTCTACGATTTTCGAAGAGTCCCTTCAAGGCAGGCACACACTACGATTCGTTAAGCTCTACATTTCTGCCTTGACTTCTGCAATGTTGATCAGATGATACACTATGATTTTTTTGAACCCTATCTATTACATCTCAAGATCAACCTAACAGCTTTGATCTTTCTATCTATACATTCTATTAAAGAATGATACACGTTACGATCTTAGATCAACCTAACAACTTTGATCTATCACTAAGTCCTTGTACATATCTTACCTGGAAGGACTTTACAAATAATCATGAGCATACACATTAAAACATCAAATCATAATATGCATTCTCCCAACAATCTCTCCCTATTTGATGTTGACATAACCAAGGAGATTTGTTGTCATGATTATTAGTGACTAGATGCATTTGCAAGAAATTTAAACATGACTTAGTATTTCAGTGAGCAGCTGAAATTTCTAGAGAATAAGCATGAATTTATTGATGAACAAGAGATATTACATTTTAGCATTACATCAGTAGGAAATTAAAGTTTCAACTTATCTCTATTTCTTTGACTTCTTTCGTGGAGGGTTTGCATACTCCTCAGCTCTTCTCTTTCTGCAAGCTTCCTCGTTTCTGGCTAACTCTTCCAACTCGCTTCGACTTAGTCTTGGATTTTCCTCATGCCTATACATGAATGCAGGATCTCTAGTTGGCATTCTTATGTGTACAGTAGACACATCTTGTGAGCTGGGAGTTGACTCCTGACGGCTTAATGGTATAGCCATTACAATTCCCTGTTGATCAGATAGTTGAGTCTGACTGTGGAATTGTCTTGCATGAGGGCTTCATGATGCTTGAGAATGATATTGTCCTCTTCCCCTTTCTTGAGTTCCATGACCTCCTCTGCCTCTGCCTTGAACTCCCTATCCTCCCTTAACTCCTTTCCCTTTATTCTCCCCTTTATGTCAAAGATCAAGGGTTGAATATCCGCAGACAACGATTAACACCTTGGACAAGCCTCGTCAGGTTGGCTTTCAGGTCCGAGCAATGTCCTCTCTACTTTCCTTGATCTGTTTGTTAGATCTTGCCTCTTTATTTCGGAGGGTTGTTATAACCATGTCATTCTGTTTTTCTTGATTGACATAAGATTTCTGGAAGTCGTAGACAGAAGCTTTCAAGTTGATGATATTCTGCAACATAAGCTTATGTTGAGTGTCTTGATGTTTTTGCATTTCAAGAACAGCCTCTCTTTGCTTCGCGCAACTATCCGGAAGTGAATCTCATCTCTCGCCCTTCATACTCTTAAGAATTTCTTGGATAATTTCCTCACCTTCTTTGTAAGCTCAGTGTTCATAGTGCCAGGAAAATTATTTGTTGTTGTAATCATTTGATTCAGCCGAATATAGATGAGATCGGAGTGAGATTCCAGACTGTCTTCTATATTCTTGACCATGTTCTTGGTTGTTTCCTTCAAGTCATCCTTGGTGGTTAGGTTTGGGAAAGTATCATTGGTTTAAGGATTGTTGGTTGGAGGGGTTGTTTGCTGGGATTGATCTTGCAAGTTGTAAAGAACAAGATCAAGACTAAAGTAGTCATTTGATGAGGAAGATGGTATATCAGATGGAGGGGCCTGAGGTTCAGTGTTTGGACTATAGGGCTCTACGATATCTATTTGGGACTCTACGACTGGGCTAGAGTCAGGGATCGTAGAGATAGTGGTTTGTGGGAGCAAAGTAAGGTTGACTTTATTTAGTTCTTCACCACAAAAATTTTGGATTCTCGTGAATCTCGAAATTGATTGAGTGGGTGAAGAATCACTTCCAACCACCGAGGAAATTCATAGAATTGACTGAATGAAGATGATGGTAGGTGATTAACTTTGAAGAGATTAGGGATAGTCAGTACCTCAAGTTTATCCTTGGATGAAGAATGGTCAGTAAGCAGCTTCTTGGCAAAGTTGACTTTCCCTGGGAATCCATGAGCCAGAACTGAGATGGCTGGATACTCTTTGAAGCTCCAGAACATGTGATCCCATGAGTTCAGGATTTGAGCTTGATGGTATGCCATCATGGGTAGGTAAGAAAATATTTGATTGTACAGATAGCTTCTATATCCACCTTTACCTATACCAGTGATTTCGAGCTCATCATCATCATCATCATCTTGTTCTTCTTCTTTGTTCTCTTCTGAGGATTCCATTATCTCAATGGTCTCTGGATGGTCTTCAGATCGGTTCATCTTTATTTTCAAGGGGGACCTCTTCTTCTACCATGTGGATATCATGAGGCTCCCCTCAAGATGATTATCTTCTTGAGAGTTCGAAAATCCCCCCACCGAACATTTTCGAGAGTGTAAACTCCCCTCACCGAACATCTTCTTGATCTGCAGACTTCTCCCCCTCAACCAGTGTATTCTCTATCATGAGAATTTTAGGGGTCTTCCCCTCAGCTGGAGCACTGTCCTCTTTATTTGTTTGGGACAGTTCTTCTTCTGTAGCCACACTCTTGGCTTCCTTTTTCAGCACCTTTTCATTTTCAAGAATGTACTTCTTGACCAGCTTTCTCCTTGATTTGCTGGATTTTTCCACAACTTCAGGACTTTCTTGAGTCTTAGCTTTGTCTTGTTGAATAACTACTATACTTGAAGCAGCTACCTCCTTTTCTACCACATTTGGTCTTGTCTTAGTGAACAGTAGAGACTCTATGATAGAGGTGACTGATGGTCTTTTGGACTTATGTCCAACTTTGTTCTTCTTTAGGATCTGTGATATGGTGGCTTGATCCTCATCAGCTTCATCTTGTTGTTGCTTCCTTCTCAAAGAATCTCGAGTCTCTATATCGAGGACTCTACAGAATATCATTGTAGATCCTCGAGGCTCTTCTATCTGCTCAGCCCTTAGCTTCCTCTCTTGCCCTTGCTTTTTCTGGAAAGGGCAGAGGGTTCTCCCTTGTCAGCTTCTCCTTCTTCTTCAACTTCCCTTACAATAGACATGTCCCCTGGAAAGCCTGCGTCCCTTAGTTCCCCGGTTCTTCCACTGGACTCTGTCATCATTCGCACATGCTCAGTAGGGTTTCTCTTCCAGTTTTTAAACAACTGCTGGGTCATTCTTCGATTTGGGTTGATGTTTTCTCCCTCTTCATCCCCAATTTTGTCACCAAGTGCAAATTGCAGAATGATACTTATGAAACGCCCATATAGCATCTTTAGAGGGCTTTTTGATTTCTTCGAGTTGACGATCCACTTGCCGATCCACTCGAGTAATACAGCTCCATAGTTGAGTTGTATGTCATAAAATATGGCCGTCATAAGCTTAAGTTGAGCTTCATTCACCGAGTCATGACCTGAGCTCTTGCAGCATATGCATTTTCCAATAATGTCAGCCAAGAACTCGTACCTTTGTGGGAACTCCTTCTTTTTGTATCCTTTTACAGAGGGGTTTTTCTTGTGATGCATTTTCCTTAGTCCCTCTTGGAAGTTTATGCTGTCTAAGAATGGGTGCCCTTCATTCTTAAAACCTAGGGCCAGATTGAAGTCCTCTTCCCTTAGTCTCATTTCTACTCCCTTTACTCGTGTAGTGATGGTGTTGTGTTCGAACACACCATTCTTATAGAACTCCTTCACTAGCTTGGGATAGATGAGTGTATATTTGCTGCTCAACGCTCTTCGAGACCCGCCTTCTTCAAGAAGTGCTAGTGGTCTTGTGAAATTTTGGTGGAGCAGCTTTTGAACTCGTCAAAGCAAAGTCTCAGAATCTCAGAAACCACATTAGAAGCAGCCATTGATTCTGTAGTTGGAGGTGAGATATGACTGAGCTTTCTGCTGATTTAGGGTTTTGCTTTGAGAGAGAGAGAGAGAGGATGAGAGAGATAATCTTTTGAACTTCAGATTTCAAAAACACGATTTTAATTTGTACTTGTAACTTCCCTCTCTCTATTTCACTTAGTGGGACAGGTGTCACCTTTTGCTTGGTTTTACTCTTTTGACTGTGTAGGAATGTACTGATTTGCCCTTTGTGTCTTCAGAGCTGAGGTGTCCTTAGGAGGACTACGATCGTTGAGATAGTCTTATATTTGTTGAGTCTGTCCTGCGATTGTCGAGTCCGTCCTACGATCGTCGAGTCCGTCCTACGATCGTCGAGTCTGATCAAGATTGAGTCTCGAGTTCGAGTCCGCTACGATCGATCGATGTCCGAATCCTTGTGATGAGTTTTGACTAAGCATTCTTTTAAGGTCTCGAAGGGCCAACCTCTTGGAGAGATTTCAAGGGTTAGGTTTATTCCTTGTGAGGCACCTCTTAGAGATTGCTATGTTATGATTCAAGGTTAGGTTTGTCATCAGGCATGATGCATGTTATTTTTCATTTACATTTTGCTTTGTGGATGAGGCTTGTGTCATCGTTAAGTTTGCACTACGATAGTTAAGTCTTTGCTACGATCGTTGAGGTAGTTTTCTTTTCAGCTCTACAATCATGAGCTTTCCTTGATTATGTTTACAATTTTGAGTTCAGCCTTTGTATCTGTCATGGTTAGCACAATCTAGAGCACATATTTCATGGTTGTGGATTTAGCATACCTAGCTCACTTATTAATTTATTAAATCTGGATTCATCTTAGTGGTTTTGTAAAAACATCAGCAAGTTAATTTTCAATAGGGATATATTGTAAAGATATAGTTCCATTTTGCACATGATCCCTAATGAAGTGATACCTTATTTCTATATGCTTGGTCCTAGAATGCATAACAGGATTATGTGTTATTGTTATGGTACTTGTGTTATAACAGTGTATGGGTATGGACTTGAAATCAAACCCATAGTCAGCTAGTTGGTTTCTCATCCATAGGATCTCGAGTATAAAGAATGCCAAAAAAGAATATATTCATTTTGCGCAGTTGAAAGAGAATCGAGTTTTGCTTTTTGCTAAACCAGACACAAGTCTATGTCCTAGAAGTTGATAAATGCCACTGGTACTCTTTCTATCTATTTTGCATCCTGCAAAATCAGCATTTGTGTATCCTATTAGTTCAAATGAGGATTCCTTGGGGTACCACAACCCCAAGTAGGGTGTACCCTCGAGATACCAAGATCCTCTCTTAAATGAGATAAATGTGACTCTTTAGGTTAGCCTCGAAATCTGCATATATGCATGTTGAAAATATTATGTCCGGGTCTCATCGCGCTAGGTATAAAAGAGAGCCTATCATACCTCTCAGATTGAGTGATATCAATACTTTTACCTTTCTCATCCTTGTCAAGCTTGGTGCAGGAACAATTGGTGTTTTCATGGGAGAGGCTGATTCCATGCCATACTTCTTCAGTAAGTCTTTGATGTACTTGGCTTGGTTTATGAAAATTCCTTCTTCAGTCTGTTTTACTTGCAGTCCAAGGAAGAAGTTCAACTCACCCATCATGCTCATTTTAAACTTGCTATGCATTAGCTTAGAGAATTTCTTGCATAACTTTTCGTCAGTAGAACCAAAGATAATGTCATCAACATAGATTTGAACTAGTAAGACTTTGTCTTTATGCTTTCTAAGAAACAGTGTGGTATCTACTCTACCTCTAGTGAACCCATTTTCGATTAAGAAGTTAGTCAGTGTTTCATACCATGCTCTAGGTGCTTGTTTAAGACCATATAAAGCTTTATCTAATCTATAGACATAATTGGAAAGTGATGGATTGATGAAACCTAGAGGTTGTTATACATAGACTTCTTCTTGGAGTTCTCCATTTAGAAATGCACTCTTGACATCCATCTAGAAGACTTTGAACTTCATGTGGGAAGCAAAGGCAAGAAAGATTCTAATGGCTTCTAGTTTGGCAACAGGTGCAAATGTCTCATCGTAGTTGATACCTTCTTCTTGAGAATAGTCCTTTGCCACTAATCTTGCCTTGTTTCTGGTTATGACCCCATCTTCATCCATTTTATTTCTGAAGACCCACTTAGTTCCTATCATAGGATGACTCTTTGGTCTTGGTACCAATCTCCATACCTTACTTCGTTCAAATTGGTTGAGCTCTTCCTGCATTGTTTCTATCCAGCTGGAGTTTTCCATAGCATCCTCTATCTTCTTTGGCTCTATTTGTGACAGGAAGCTTAGATAAAAACATTCATTCTGAGTAGCAACTCTTGTTTTGACTCTAGCACTCGGATCTCCAATGATTAGATCCTGAGTGTGATCTCTTGCCCATCTATTACCTGTTGGGACATCTGTCCTGATGCCTTCATGTCTTAAGTTTTCAAGGTCTATCTCTTCTTCTTGGAGTGGAGGCTCGCTGTCTTGCATGGACCTCTCTACGGTCACATTCTCATGCTCTACGATTTCACTATATGGCACTACGATCGTAGTGTTGAGCTCGACGATTTCATTCGTAGTGTCTGCACTATCGGTCGTAGTGTCTTGAGGCACTGTTTTGTCTAAGTCAGTTTCATCAAAGATGATGTGTATTGAGACTTCAACATTCAGTGTCTTCTTGTTGAACACCCTATAAGCCTTGCTGTCTGTGGCATATCCAAGAAAGATCCCTTCGACTGACTTGGGCTGGAATTTTGTCAGATACTGCTTTCCATTGTTGAGAATGTAGCATGCACAGCCAAAGACATGGAAATAGTCGACACTTGGCTTTCTTCCTTTCCACAGCTCAGTAGGGCGCGTCTTCTCGATCGTAGAGTGTATGAGTGATCTCGTTCTCACGCAGTAGCATGCAAGTGTTGATATCTTCGCCTGTAAGTATTCAAAGAGATGGGTCAGCCTAGTAGAGTTCTTCCAAATTTCAATCAAGGTTCTCGTTTTCCTTTCAAATTTACTCCATTTTGTTGAGGAGTTCGAGGAGTCGAGAAGTTGTGATCGATCCCATTGTCTCGTGCAGTAATCGATTCATTTTCGAGAAATTGAATTCTCTCGCCATGATCACTCCTTATGGCCTTGATTTTTCTCCTTTCTCGCTCATCACCAAATCAACATCTTGATTAATTCGGAGCTTGTTTCATCCTTTGAAGTTGGGAAGAATACCCATGTGAATCTGGTGTGTAGTCATCGACTATGACTAGAGAGTATCTTTTTCCTCCAAGATTAGTTGTTGGATTGGCCCAAAGAGATCCAAGTGAAGCAACCGCAAGGGCTTGTCAATCAGAGTTGGCGCCTTGCTCTCGAATGAGCTTCGGTTTGCTTTCCAAGTCGACAAGCATTGCATGGCATTTCCTTCACGAAGTTGAACTTGGGTAGACCAGCTACTAGGTCTTTTGATGCCAGTTTGGACATGCTTTTGAAGTTTAAGTGAGACAACCGTTTATGCCATAGCCAGCTCATTTCTTCAGATGCTTTTGCCAGAAAACATATTCTCTCATCTGAGCTTAGTTGACCAAGATCCGCTATGTATACATTTCTTTTTCTTGTCCCGGTTAGCTTTACAGCAGATGTCTTCAAATCTCTGACTTGACATTGGTTATTGAGGAATGTCACTTGATGACCCTTGTCACAGAGTTGGCTGATACTTAGAAGATTGTGTTGAAGACCTTCCACATAGGCTACTTTGCTAAAAGATACTGCACCATTGCCAGCAGAGCCATATCCTCTTGTCTTGCCCGAGCCGTTATCTCCAAAGATAACTGAGGGACCCTCCTTTTCTATGTAGTTAGATAGTAGAGCTTTGTTCCATGTCATATGCCTCAAGCATCTACTGTCCAGATACCATGTTGAGGTCGTGGAGCTCTTTTCCTGTCAACACATTTGAACCTTCATTTTGGTACCCATATTTGCATGGATCCTTCATTGTTAGTGCCTTTAGGGACCCAAATCTGTCTAATCTTGGGTCTCACATGCATGGAGTTATAATGACATTTTGTAGCCCTATGACCGTATTTATTGCATATGAAACATCTATTATGATGCATACCTGTGTGTGCATGATGATTCATCTTCCACTTGGACCCGTGTGGTTCTTTAGTTAACCTTCTGTTAAACTGATTCTCTCTCTTCCACGTGTCCTTAGGTTTCATAAACAGTGATGAGTGTGCCTTACCTCACTGCATTTTCCCAGTTGATTCGTAGAGTTGGTCTTGCTTGACTCACGATTCTTCGAGGTTGGTGAGTAGAGATTGGGTTACTCTTCTCCTTTATGAAGCCCTGTGCCGCCGATGAGATCCTTTACTTCTCTCGAGTATAACTAGAAAACATTAGAACAAGGTTGGCGGCTTTTCCAATCGTGAGGATTTCACAAAGGCAATGCCTCTACCAAAACTTCGAGGCATTACTAGTGCTAGTTTCCATTGTTTTTCCACACAACAAGGCGAGATGAATTCCCCAAAGCCTATACACTGTTTCGTCGAATGTGCTTCTCTCGACTAGAGAGCAGAAGTCCATGGACGATGAGGATTTGTTCCATGCGAGATAGTATTTCTAGATCCTCAACTTTAGAGGTTAGAATAGACTCTCTTTGTGCATCGAGTGTGTTTATTCATTTTAAAGTTTCATTCTCAGCCTCAAGCTTGGAAAGAAGATTAGTACTTAGAAGGGCTGTTTCAAGCTCTTCTTGAACTTTCTTCTTCTCCTCTTAAAGAAGTGAATGATCTTTAGACAAGACTCTGAACCACTTCATGTATTGATGTAGATCGTTGGTTATGCCACGCAAAGGCGCTTCTTAAGTCATTCATGTCTACATCAGTGAGTTGAAATCAAATACCTCGTCGAGACTTACATTATGTATGTTGAGGCTTTGTTTGTCCTTTGCATGTTTGGCCATTAAGCATGATTGGCCATTTGTGGTTCTTCTTCATCTCCTGAGTCAAAGATTTGAGTCATTATCCTGAATCATTCCACGATCCCCAACTACTGTGCCTTTTCTCTCTTTTTCGAGGCCTCTTGTTTCCTTTGTATTCCTTCTTTGCATGTGTTTTCTTCTTTAGTTCTTCTTTGATAGGTTTTTTGCAGGTTGGCGATTAAGTGGCCAGCTTTTTGCGGTTGTAGCATAGGTCATTCATTTGCTCTCGATCGTCAGAATTGTCGACCTTCTTTCGCTTGTCGATTACGCCTTGTCGCATTTAACCTTCTTAGTCTCTTTACCAAGATAGCAAAGTCATCATCATCGTCTTCATCATCATCGAGTCAATCTCGGTGTTGACCTTTGATGCACTTTCGATTGCCTTGAGAGCAACACCCTTTATCCTTCCTTCTTCCTTCCGATAAGGTTTCAAAGACGTTGGGTCGGCTCCAGTTCATATGTCAGAGATTGCCATATAGTTGTTGAATCGTCATCTCATTGAGATTCTTTTCGACTTCTTATTGCAGTGGTCTTGGCATCCCACCTACTTGGTAGGGCTCTCATGAACTTTATGGTCGATCTTTGTTAAGATAGACCTTTCCATATGCTCGTAGAGAGTCGAAAGGACGTTGAATCTTTCATAGGTGGCGCTTACATTTTCTCTCCTCGCATATGAGCTTAACATTTCAGATTCTTTGTGTTAGAAGAGATCTGTTTGTTCTCTCTAACTTCTTTAGTTCCTTCGCATGATCGCAAGTGCTTCCCAAACTTCCTTAGTTGTTTTGTTGTTTACAACATTTTCAAATAGATCGTCCTCTAAGGATTGGAACAGATGTTCTTAGCCTTCTTATCAAGTCGATGACTTTCTTCTCTCAGGTTCCGCCCATTTTTCTTTAACTTTGAGTTGAAACTCTGTTTGGATCGTAATTGGTTGGTGCAAGCTTTGTTGGTATATAAGGCCCATTTTGAACGGTCTCAAATAGATCTTCATCTATTGAGTCCATGATGCAGCATCCCGACTTTCCAGCTTAGCAAATTTATCCTTGTTGCACATTGGTGGCTTGTCGCCTCCCCGATCCCGGATTCGCTTGTACGAAAGTGCCATTCGATCTACTAAAGCTTGTAAGTCGTAAAATAGAACCCGCCTCGATACCAATTGTTAGTTCCTAGTTGGCACAATAGTTATCTAGAAGGGGGTTGAATAGATATTTAAAAATCTTTTCATTTTAAACTTGTTCTTTGATAATGATTAAAACTTAGCGGAATAAATGTTTGTTTTAATCTTCTTTACCAAGCAATGGAGTAATGAGGGTGAGGCGCTTATATAAGTTATAACAAATATATAGCTTATGATATGAATGTAAATGACACAAATGCTTTTTAAGTGGTTCGAGAGCACTTAAAGCTCATAGTCCACTCTTCTACTTAACGAGTAGGATATCCACTAAGGATGTCTCGTTACAACTTCCGAATCACATGATTCCTTCTAGACTAGTAGTCCAGAACTTCTTAGTTCACTTGAACTCTTCAAGTCCAAAGCAGACTTGGCTTTCTTTATAGTTCACTATTTAACTCTTCAAGTCCAAAGCAGACTTGGTACTCTTCTTCAATTGGTTGATAATATTGTGTTCTTGATGGTTGCTACTCGATTGTTTGTGTAAGCACTTGTTCTAAAGAATCGAGTAAATGAGCAAGCTTTGCAATATCTCGATCGTAGAGTTGAGCTTGAGAGAGATGTTCACATTGTTTGTTCAATGCTTGCTTAGTTTTCTCTCATCTGTCTGATCTGCATATATGTGAACTTAAAAACTATATGTTGGATCAATACGTTGAGACATTAAATGCATTTGACTTTTCTGATCTTTGATGGAGACATTTTCGCACATCTTTCAAATCGTGATTTCGCCCCCGACACAAAGCAGATCGCTTTCTCACCAACCACACCGAAAAGGTGTTTTGTCCATCTTATCCATGGTACTATCCTTAGCTTCTTCAATACGCTTCTTTGTTGTATACTAAGGATATTTCATATACTCTGGGACTGATGAGTACTGCAGCATCTAGAATCCATTCCTCATATGTTGAAATCTACCTTTACACAAATCATGAGGCTCGACGTTTTCTGATATGAGACAGATGATGCTCTACGATTTGGATCATGATACTATACGATTCAGATCGTAGTGACTTGTTGCCTTGGTGCTTGATCTGATGCTATCAGTTAGAGAGCACTACGATTTCTCTTAAACCCTTGCACACTACGATCTTTTCTTGTTCGTGTTGTTACTCTACGTTTCTGAGAGCACACTACGATCGTTGACTTGTAAACTCCACGTTTCCTTTTGCACACCACGATCGTTGAGTTTGCTCGGCAAACGTTGGGACCACTCTACGATTTTCGAAGAGTCCCTTCAAGGCAGGCACACACTATGATCCGTTAAGCTCTACATTTCTGCCTTGACTTCTGCAATGTTGATCAGATGATACACTACGATTTCTTCGAACCCTATCTATTACATCTCATGATCAACCTAACAGCTTTGATCTTTCTATCTATACATTCTATTAAGGAATGATACACGTTACGATCTTAGATCAACCTAACAACTTTGATCTATCACTAAGTCCTTGTACATATCTTACTTGGAAGGACTTTACAAATAATCATGAGCATATACATTAAAATATCAAATCATAATATGCATTCTCCTAACACATACATTTGGAGCCCATTCTTCAACCCATTCTTCAGCCCATTTGAGCATTGTAAAAATTATAAAAAAAAAACACCGGTCCCTTCCTAGTGAAAAGGCATATGTCGTCAACCTCAACCAAAAACCCCATTCTTTAGCCCTCAGCCCCTAACAGAGTAACAGCCTAACAGGCACAGCCGTACAGCTTTATCGATCTCTTCTTCTGCAAAATTGAAGTATTCTTAATTCCTTTGAGCTTATACGCAACCCATTCATTCAATACGACGTCGTCCATTTGTATACTATCGAAAAAACTAGGGTATTGTTTGGAAGATGAAAAAGGATCGGAAAGAATGGAGCCTATTGAATCGATGAGCTCTTTGAAGAAACTCATCACTGTGACATGAACCCTTCTTCAGTTCTTCATAACTTCCTCACAAGTCACAAGCAAGTATTTATGTATCTAATTAATTGTTTGTATGATTGTATCCCAGCCCAGATTGGCAGATTTCTGTATCTTTCTTTGTTAAAGTTTTGGTGTAGAAATATTATTTTGTATCTAATTAATTGTTTGTATCCCAGCCCAGATTGACAGATTTTGTTACTTGATTTTGCTTTTGTGGAATTATTTTTGGGTGTTATTTTTTATAGCAGTGTTCGGTTATTACTCGAAATACCGAATTTATAATTCGGTAATTCGGTATTCGGTTATTCGGTTATTATCAAAATTCGGTTATTAGTTAGGATATTAAAAATAGGAATATTTCTGTATTCGGTTATAACCGAATAGCCTATTCGGTTCGATTATAACCGAATGATCAATCCTATATACGGCACTATTCACGTATACGACACTATTCACCAAAAAAATGAAAATTTTCTTTTTTGTCCAAGATGTCTATTATGGTTACTATCTTTGGTTGTATCCATGTTTTGATCTTTATTTTTGAATTCTGCTTCACAATTGATTATTATGGAGTATTATTGATCTTGGGAAAAGTAATGTCTGAATCCCTAATATTCGCCCTTACATCTCACTAGATTCGCTTTTCTTTAAAATATTTTTCATCATCCTCGGTCTTAAATGATGATGTTCTTGAATATCTTTGGCCCAGTAGTGCAAAGATGAATGATTAATCGATGAATATCTTTGGCCCGTAGTGCGAGAGAATGAATAGGTGTTGAGATGAACATGACCAACCCGGTGTTACAAATGAATATCTTTGGCCTGTAGTGCAAAGATGAATATTTGATTAAAGATGTATATTGATTGTTGTTATAGGGATAAAATATTGATGATGGACTTTTAAATCTTAGAAGATAGTAGAACTCATTCTCTACTTGAATCTTCTAATGGATTGTTGTTTCCACTGCAGTTGTTGATCTAAAACTTGTTGTCTATTATATTTTATCAGATTTTTCCCTGTTGAAGACTAATGATAATTTGTTGTATATTATCTTAGTCATAATATTCTTTACTGGGCTAGTTGAGCTCACCATTTTCCTTTTTGTTCCATTTTTCTTCTCAGGAGGTGAGAACATAGCAGGATCTAGTCGGGGTATGGAGTGATGGTTCTAGAAAGATGTTTTAGCAGTCCTCACTATTTCTGTAAAATAGTGTTTGAATAATTGTAATAAGGACTTATTTTAGTGTGGATATTGTCTAGAAGACAATATTTGTATTTAAACTCACAGTATGTGTTGTCATATTTTGCACGACAATTGTATTATTAAAGTTTTAGTTTGCTTTCTTTACCATGTATTTGGCGACTCAAAATGGGTGTTATATACCTATTTTGGGGGCGTCACAATATTCTTATTAAAACTCTTAGATTATGTTTTGTCGTATTTTACACGACTGTTGTATAATTAAGTTGTATTTGAATTTTGTACCATGTATTTGGCGACTTAAGATGGGTGATGTATACCTATTTTGGGGGCGTCACAAAGTCACTTAGTTATACTCAATTATTTCTATAGTAATTGTTGCATCATATCTCTCATATTATTGATTCAATTATTGTCACAGTATCATCTGCATAATATGTTATATTATTAAATCAATAATTGAGATGACAAATTTATTCATATTATTATTTGCAATATTAACAATGTCTAGAAGGAGAGGTTTGGTCACCTAATTGCGCTACCAATAAGGAGAAATCCTTATTGAAAGCCCATTTCTTTCTCGAGGAGCGACCTAGTTGTTAAATATTGTGAGTTATAATATTAATGATGAATAAGTTCGTGTTGATTAAAGTTGAAATTGATAGTTTCATTGTGTTGGAATTATTAGTGTTAGTGAAAATCGATATTTATTTCGATAATAATTGATGTCTGGAGGTTATATTGACCAATCGGGTAATTAACTTAGGATAAATGAAAGCAATTAATTGCTATTAATTCACATGCTTATAACTATGTGTTCACATGTGTGTACTATTGATTCACATGATCTACTATTAGGGGAGTTGGTGCAAGATTGATAATACTTGCATGACTAAATTAGAAATGGAGGTATAGTTGAAGGTACTATACTATAATTAGTATTTTCACATGATTATATTATTGAGTCACATGAATGAACTATTAATTCACATGATTTACTATTAGGGGAGGTGGTGCAAGTTTGATAATACTTGCAGGACTAAATTAAAAATGAAGAAAAAAAGGAAGGTATTATACTGTAATATTTCGAGCCCCAAAACGTACAATTATCGAAACTATATTTTCCTATAAATAGAAGCTCATTCTTCTTTCATTCTCACCAATTCACAAAGTCTCACAAGAGCAATTATTATAGAGAGAAATTATAGAGAGAAATAAGAAGAGAAGTATGCTACCTCACTATTGTAGACACTCGAAATTTTCTGTACTACTGTTACTGACATTGCAGGAGGACAGATTCGTCTTTTAAGAGAGAACCCTGAAATACAATCCAAATCCATATCGGATACTACCGGGAATTCAGCATCAACCCCAGATCACACTCTGGGAGCAACAGATCCAACCTCAGATATAACGCCGAGACCTGCAGATACAATACCGGAACACACACCGGAGAAGACCGATTAATCTCGGAGATAACCTCAAGGTATCCATCTCGGCCCCAACCATGGAATAGCCACCAACCTTGGTGATAACCCCAAGGAATGCAGTTTGGAGATAATCCCTAAATGCTTGTTTCAAATGCCATCATTTCAATCTCTAGCTCCACAATGAGATACACCTTGTATCAACCCAAGAATAACATTGGGAAGACAGACACACCTCAAAGATGACAATGAGGACCTTTAACAAGTGCAGCAGTCCAATCTCAGCAAAGTCTGAGCAACGTCTACTTTATCGGCCCAATCCAGCGATAACACCGGTGAGGGGTAACATCGTCATCTCGTCCAACACGATGCCACGTCACGTCTCTACGCAACGATGTCCCACAAGGCTAACCAATCCTGAGTGACTATTGTGCGGGGTAACGGATGAAAGTTGAAGCTTGAAGACCGGAGGGCATCGTCCCATCTTCAATGACTTCGTACAAACTCTAATCCCATGTCATCGTACAACTCTCGACAACAGCGGTCCGAAATAGGTCCTGTATACCTCAAAACGGATGCCCGGATTGCAAATAATCATGAGCATATACATTAAAATATCAAATCATAATATGCATTCTCCTAACACATACATTTGGAGCCCATTCTTCAACCCATTCTTCAGCCCATTTGAGCATTGTAAAAATTATAAAAAAAAAACACCGGTCCCTTCCTAGTGAAAAGGCATATGTCGTCAACCTCAACCAAAAACCCCATTCTTTAGCCCTCATTTCTTGATCAGTAACCAAAACTTCAACAACAGTACACCGTCTGACTTTATCGATCTCTTCTTCTTCGCAAAATTGAAGTATTCTTAATTCCTTTGAGCTTATACGCAACCCATTCATTCAATACGACGTCGTCCATTTGTATACTATCGAAAAAACTAGGGTATTGTTTGGAAGATGAAAAAGGATCGGAAAGAATGGAGCCTATTGAATCGATGAGCTCTTTGAAGAAACTCATCACTGTGACATGAACCCTTCTTCAGTTCTTCATAACTTCCTCACAAGTCACAAGCAAGTATTTATGTATCTAATTAATTGTTTGTATGATTGTATCCCATTTTATTAATGATTTACGTATCTTTCTTTGTTAAAGTTTTGGTGTAGAAATATTATTTTGTATCTAATTAATTGTTTGTATCCCAGCCCAGATTGACTGATTTTGTTACTTGATTTTGCTTTTGTGGAATTATTTTTGGGTGTTATTTTTATAGCAAAGTGTTTGGTTATTATTTCAAATAACCGAATTTATAATTGATAATTAAGATTTCGGATTATTCGGTTATTATCAAAATTCGGTTATTAGTTAGGATATTAAAAATAGGAATATTTCTGTATTCGGTTATAACCGAATAGCCTATTCGGTTCGATTATAACCGAATGATCAATCCTATATACGGCACTATTCACGTATACGACACTATTCACCAAAAAAATGAAAATTTTCTTTTTTGTCCAAGATGTCTATTATGGTTACTATCTTTGGTTGTATCCATGTTTTGATCTTTATTTTTGAATTCTGCTTCACAATTGATTATTATGGAGTATTATTGATCTTGGGTAAACTGTAATACGAATCCCTAATATTCGTCCTTCTGTCTCACTAGATTCGTTTTCTTTAAAATATTTTTCATCATCCTCAGTCTTAAATGATGATGTTACTGAATATCTTTGGCCTGTAGTGCAAAGATGAATGATTAACTGATGAATATCTTTGGCCCGTAGTGCAAAGATGAATAGGTGTTGAGATGAACATGACCAACTGGTGTTACAAATGAATATCTTTGGCCTGTAGTGCAAAGATGAATATTTGATTAAAGATGTATATTGATTGTTGTTATAGGGATAAAATATTGATGATGGACTTTTAAATCTTAGAAGATAGTAGAACTCATTCTCTACTTGAATCTTCTAATGGATTGTTGTTTCCAATCGCGATTGTTGATCTAAAACTTGTTGTCTATTATATTTTATCATTTTTCCTGTTGAAGACTAATGATAATTTGTTGTATATTATCTTAGTCATAATATTCTTTTTGGGCTAGTTGAGCTCACCATTTTCCTTTTTGTTCCATTTTTCTTCTCGGGAGGTGAGAACATAGCAGGATCTAAGTTTGGGTATGGAGTGATGGTTCTAGAAAGATGTTTTAGTTAGTCCTCACTATTTTCGTAAAATAGTGTTTGAATAATTATAATAAGGACTTATTTTAGTGTGGATATTGTCTAGAAGACAATATTTGTATTTAAACTCACAGTATGTGTTGTCATATTTTGCACGACAATTGTATTATTAAAGTTTTAGTTTGCTTTCTTTACCATGTATTTGGCGCACTCAAAATGGGTGTTATATACCTATTTTTGGGGGCGCCACAATATTCTTATTAAAACTCTTAGATTATGTTTTGTCGTATTTTACACGACTGTTGTATAATTAAGTTGTATTTGAATTTTGTACCATGTATTTGGCGACTTAAGATGGGTGATGTATACCTATTTTGGGGGCGTCACAAAGTCACTTAGTTATACTCAATTATTTCTATAGTAATTGTTGCATCATATCTCTCATATTATTGATTCAATTATTGTCACAGTATCATCTGCATAATATGTTATATTATTAAATCAATAATTGAGATGACAAATTTATTCATATTATTATTTGCAATATTAACAATGTCTAGAAGGAGAGGTTTGGTCACCTAATTGCGCGCCAATAAGGAGAAATCCTTATTGGAAAGCCCATTCTTTCCTGGGAACGACCTGGTTGTTAAATATTGTGAGTTATAATATTAAAGATGAATAAGTTCGTGTTGATTAAAGATGAAATTGATAGTTTCATTGTGTTGGAATTATTAGTGTTAGTGAAAATCGATATTTATTTCGATAATAATTGATGTCTGGAGGTTATATTGACCAATCGGGTAATTAACCGGATAAATGAGCAATTAATTGCTATTAATTCACATGCTTATAACTATGTGTTCACATGTGTGTACTATTGATTCACATGATCTACTATTAGGGGAGTTGGTGCAAGATTGATAATACTTGCATGACTAAATTAGAAATGGAGGTATAGTTGAAGGTACTATACTATAATTAGTATTTTCACATGATTATATTATTGAGTCACATGAATGAACTATTAATTCACATGATTTACTATTAGGGGAGGTGGTGCAAGTTTGATAATACTTGTAGGACTAAATTAAAAATGAAGAAAAAAAGGAAGGTATTATACTGTAATATTTCGAGCCCCAAAACGTACAATTATCGAAACTATATTTTCCTATAAATAGAAGCTCATTCTTCTTTCATTCTCACCAATTCACAAAGTCTCACAAGAGCAATTATTATAGAGAGAAATTATAGAGAGAAATAAGAAGAGAAGTATGCTACCTCACTATTGTAGACACTCGAAATTTTTCAGACTATCACATTCGACATTAGGAGGATGATTCGTCTTTTAAGAGAGAACCCTGAAATACAATCCAAATCCATATCGGATACTACCGGGAATTCAGCATCAACCCCAGATCACACTCTGGGAGCAACAGATCCAACCTCAGATATAACGCCGAGACCTGCAGATAAAATACCGGAACACACACCGGAGAAGACCGATTAATCTCGGAGATAACCTCAAGGTATCCAGTCTCAGTCCCAACCATGGGAATAGCCACCAACCTTGGTGATAACCCCAAGGAATGCAGTTTCGGAGATAATCCCGGAAATGCTTGTTTCAAATGCCATCAGTTTCAATCTCGGCGCTCACAATGAGATACACTGTACCAACCCGGCAATAACATTGGGAAGACAGACACACCTCAAAGATGACAATGAGGACCTTCAACAAGTGCAGCAGTCCAATCTCAGCAAAGTCTGAGCAACGTCTGCTTTATCGGCCTAATCCAGCGATAACACCGGTGAGGGGTAACATCGTCATCTCGTCCAACACGATGCCACGTCACGTCTCTACGCAACGATGTCCCACAAGGCTAACCAATCCTGAGTGACTATTGTGCGGGGTAACGGATGAAAGTTGAAGCTTGAAGACCAGGAGGGCATCGTCCCATCTTCAATGACTTCGCACAAACTCTAATCCCATGTCATCGTACAACTCTCGACAACAATGGTCCAAAATAGGTCCTCAGATACCTCAAAGCGGATGCGGATTGCACTTCTAAAAACAGAGTGGACATTACGATTGCTCGAGTGCGTGCGATTCTTGAGATGACCCGACCCGACAAACCGGGCCGACCAGACCCGCCTCTGGTACACTGCGGCTCATATTGCCTATAAATAGAGTGCTTGGGGTGCTGATTTTAAGAGAGAAAAAGACGGGAAACCCTGCTGACAATTTGATCTCGCACTCGCCATACGATTGTATTTTCCCACTTTTAAACACAGAAGCTCATATATAGCCTCTTTTGTACCCACAAAAGCCAAAGTGTTTACCCACTCTAAAGATATAAAAGCCTTTTTTATCAGTCAGCTGTAAGCCTTCTCACACACTTTAGAGTCTTTCTCTTCATCTATGCACACACCCTTCTACACTTTGAGAGTCGTGTTACTTGCTTTGACCGGACTTCGGTCCGTGGTTTCATTCCAGATCAGATATATATATATATATATATATATATATATATATATATATATATATATACATATACTTATATATATATTGACTAACATCATTGAGTTATGCCTCGATTGAGCCTAGACTTTGAACTTGATGCAGGTGTTTATTGCTTTATATATATATATATATATATTATTAATCGCATATATATATATATATATATATTTATATATATATATATATATAAGCAATAAAAGTTCGACCACAGTTCATATATATATATATATATATATATATATATATATATATATATATATATATATATATATTAAATCTGCTGGAGTTTCCTTCGTGGCGATTGATAAGCTTCTGACTTTATTTACATTTTGTCCTTTGGAGTTTCCTCCGTGGCGGTTGATAGCTTTTAATAGCTTTATTTACATTTCTGATCCCCCATGGAGGTGCTTCGTGATTGGTGATCATGTCTGTATATATATATTTATCGCTTTTATATATATACCTGCTTATTGCTTTTACACAAATTGCAACATTTTGTTCCCCTAGGAATCATGTGATCACAGATTCATCCCATTGGATCTAGATTCGGTTCCCGTGATAGACATTTTTCAGCTGTAAGCAGCTTGTAAATTATTCTGTGATGTTTGAATTTCCTCAGATGGTCTCCATACCCACGAGGAAGTCGGCATTATTTTTGTATATTATTTTCCATACGGATGCCTCGCATCCGTCAAATAAAATCAATCCAGCCAATCACTTAACAAAAATAGGAGTGTAAAAGGTCTCAATTCCTATTGAGCATCAGGGTTTGAAAAACCTCTTTTATAAAACATCACTGCCATATCTTGCTAAAAACTGAATTTTTACATAAATTCAAACCTTGTGTATATAGGTTCGAACGAGGCCTCGCACAACTTCCATATAAACAGCACATTGATCCACACACACACACATTCAGATAATAGTTTCTTGGAAAGAGGCGGTCACTGTGGTAACACGGATGTTGGGGGGTGCCTAACACCTTCCCCCCGCATAACCAAGTCCCCGGACCCTAAAGCGAATCTCGGTTTCATCGACCAGTATATCGAGTGTCACACCACCGGGTCAATGTGCAAACCTTTTCTCGATTTGTGTTGGTACAACCATTTAAAAAACCAACTGGCGACTCTTAACAGTCCATCGTCGACATTATACATGTCGGACCTTTTTCTCTTGTTTTTTCAAACAAATCTCACCTAAAACGAGAACACCAGAGAACAAGTAACGGAAAGGGACATCCAAAAATCCCGACGTCGACAGGTGGCGACTACACTAGGGACTCCAGTAAGAGGACTTAAGCCGCTACTACAATCTTTTCAAAACTGTTATCTGCTTGTGTGTGGATGTTGCATTTACATTGGATGAATGTGTACGAATGCATGTCTTGATTGAACTTAGTGTTTCGCATCATATCTGCGTGTGATGTTAGTGCCTCGCACTATAAACTGCTTATGATATTAGTGCTTCGCACATGTCATCATTTCATACGGTGAGATGCGATGTATGTGAATGTATGTTGTGTAGTCCCTCCACCAAGAGGCTATCCCGTCGGTGTTTGATTACTGGACTCGTGAGAAGACTAATTCTCCGAGGCTTAGGAAAGGCACCACCCAAATTCGCTCCAGTTAAAAGACCAGATTAACTTCCCATCTAGTAGATTGCGATGATTTGGGAACCTTCATGCCAAAATGCCGCGAGAGTAACCTAAGATAGGTCAGCCTCTGATAAACCCAAAACGGAGGAAAGTCTCTTCATGCTCTCATTTCAATTACTTGTAAACACAATTACTTGTAATTTCATTCCATATCTATCTCCATGTAATGAGAAATATGAAGAAATGTGTACACATACATATTAACATGCTATAAACAGCTGACACCCGTTGTGCAGGATAAAAATTCCTAAAATGGACACATCACATAGCATGTTATTATATACATTCCCTAAAAGACTAAACTATGCCAGTCTTTTGCAGGGAATCAATCGGACCTACTACCCGTTCAAAGTCCAAAAAGGCAACAGCTACAATCAATCAATCATGTCATCATCCCACTGTGATGAACTTAATCCGATTTCTCACGTAAGAAATTCGACAAATTAAGTAAACAAATTATGATTTGGCTATTCTACTCAAATAATTATACCGATCACAGGTCGAGAAAATACCCGTCATCTTTGAATCCTCCACACAGGGAGGAATCCAGGTCGTCACCATACCTGAACTACAGTTGGATACGACCAACAAAACTCTTGATGCTGCCCATCCCACTAGAGATCCAGACACTGGTGACATCAAAAAGAAAGTCCTCCAAATGGAAGAGACCCTTCGCACTATCAAAGGAATTGGAACCCACGGGAGTGTTTCATATGTTGATCTGTGTATTTTTCCTGGTGTTCATTACCCAGAAAAATTTAAAACTCCTGACTTTGAAAAATATGATGGGTTAGGAGATCCTTATACACATTTAAAAGTATTTATTGGAGAACTTGGATCCTATGCAGAGGATGAAAAACTCATAATGCAATTGTTCCAAAAGAGTCTAACTGGAGAAGCCCATTCGTGGCACACAAGATTAGACAACTCCAAAATCCACAGCTGGGAAGAGCTATCACATGCCTTCCTCACTCAATACAGTTTTCAAACTCAGATGGCTCCTGATCGGTATCAAATTACCAAGATCAAGAAACAGTCTAACGAGTCTTTCAGAGAGTATACTCAAAGGTGGAGACGCCTGGCTACCCAAGTTAGTCCTTCCATGACGGAATCAGAAATGGTCATGACTTTCATAGACATACAAGAAGCTCCCTTCTATAAGAGAGTTTTAGCCGGCATCGGCAAACCATTTTCTGAAATGGTTAAACATGGGGAGATGACAGAGATGGGATTGAAGTCAGGAAAGATTCAAGACCTAGCTGCACTCAAAGTTGTTGCAGACCACATCCAATCTGGAAGTTATAGGAACAACCCCCGGAGGGTCCATAAAAAGAAAGAAGAAGATATTTCCCTGATACTACAGGGGCAAAAAGGCAATCAAAACATGCCTATTCAAAGGAGAAACTACACTCCCTTTCCAGCACAGTCTGCAAACCCTCCAATACCAAAAGGTGGAAAAGTTAAACGCCTTCAAGTGTTTACACCCTTAGGGGATACCCTCGAAAACATCTTAAATCTTCTGACAACACAGAAAAAAATTACGCATCTTCTTCCACCAGCCAGCCCTAATGGACGGGGTTTCAATGTTGCCAGGAAATGTGCTTATCATGCCGGAGCACCTGGACATGATACTCAGGATTGCTAGGCCTTGAAGCACAAGATCCAGGACCTAATAGATAACGGGGAGATCGTAGTCACCAAACCCAATCAGCCTCATGTACAAGATAACCCTCTCCCTCAACACAAAGAAGAAGAGGTCAACATGATCAATTGGAGCAATGGACAAAGTTCCAACTTCAGCTGTGAATCTTCCCAGACCCTCAAAGACGGTGATGACAAATGGGATTATGCCAAGTTCCAATTCACAATGGAACGAAAGATCAAAGCTCTCGGCAAACAAATTGAGCAATTGGCGGAACTGGTGACTTATCAGCATCAAGTGACTCGACAATTAATCAGCCAGGAGCATGCCAGTCTCCTACCTATTGTCATGAATATTCCCTCGTCACTTTCAAAAAATGAAATGTTGGAAGACAAAGTGACGAAGAGAGCAAATGCCAAAGCCCGTCGGGATTTCGCCAACAAACGAGAATTCACCTATTTGGGCCAACCTATGGAGGAAATCCTTCATATGCTAATCAATGAAGGAAGGATCAGCTCCCTTCTACCTCCAATCAACCCCCATTCGGGATGGTACAACTCTGATGGAGTATGTCAATACCACTCCCGTCTCTCATGGTCACAAAGATGAAGAATCTTTGGGCACTCCGCCACCTTATTCAAAATCTAATCGACGGTGGTGTCTTTGCGCTTGGCGGAATAACGACAACGTGTTACGTGGCAAGTGAGAATCTGAGACCTACTAAGTGGAAAAGTGTGGTAGCGATTATATCCACATTTGAAAAGTGAAGGATTAATACTTTACTCACAACACCGATAATTCAGCTCAAAGGAGGAAACAATCCTTTGAAAGTGGCCGCTCCCGAGCCAATCAACTTGCCATGCAGAGCATAATATCCTATTGTTAGCTTGCGCAAGGTTCCGTGGAATTATGGAGAAGGTGAAGGATCCACCTCACATACAACTGCTGTAGTGTCGAAGGAAAATCCACTGTATCTCCCCCATCGGGTGATGAAGCCCACCACCAAATTAAAGGGGAAAATACCCATGGAGAAGGTTGAAAAAATCCTCCACGTTGTGGGTCATAATGAAGCTACGGTGGTTTTAATCTTGAAAGAAGCTCCACAACAAATATCAATTTTGGACTTGGTCCTAACCTCTGAGAATCACCGGAAGGTCTTGCTAAAGGTTCTAGAAGAAGCCTATCTCCCGACATTAGTGGATACGGAAAAGTTTCAACATATGGTTGATCACATTTTCAACAACAATGTGATATCCTTCACTGATGATGACATACCATCCGAAGGGACCGGTCATTGCAAACCGTTACACATTGCGGTCTTATCCTCTGGATACATGGTAGCAGGAGTCTTAATAGATGGAGGTTCCTCTCTGAATATCTGCCCATATGCTACCTTGGTGAAGATGAATATCAATCTCAACAGAATTCGGAGTAGCCATACTATCATCAAAGCTTTTGATGGAGCCAAGTAACTTCTATCGAGAGTAATTGAGCCGCCAATCAAAATTGGTCCTCACACATTCTGCGCATATCTTTCCATATGCTCAAGATAGATTCGAGGATACAACTTTGATCTTGGGGACGACCATGGATTATATATATGGTCAAGGTCCCTACACTCTTCACCAAAAATTGAAATACATCATCAACAATAGCTTGGTCATAGTCAACGCTGAACCAGATATTCCTCAGCACGGGGACATGCCGTTCATCAATGCCAATACAGACATAGAACTAGTCAATTTTCATGCTTTGGAAATAAGCAACGCCCAATACCACGCTATTGGAGCACCATTGCCCGAACCTAAGATCTCTGCCGAGGTGATGTCAGCCACTCAAGAAATGATGTCGTTAGGGCATAAACCGGGACAAGGGTTGGGTAAAGATGGCTAGGGTATCAAGTACCCCATTTGATTAACCAAGCAAGTTAGAACAGCTGGACTAGGCTATTCTGCCAGCTCTAGTCACAGGAATCCTCATAAGCATCAGCAGATTCCTTCAGCTTCAACCCTGTGGCGTTTGGTTTTGCCTTCAAACTCTGAGTCCGCACAACCTCCAGTAAAGGTGCCAGCCAATATAATGGCTATGTTATTTCCCAAGCCGATACCGGTGACGGAGAAAGAAATCGTTGTTCCAAATCCCGCAGTGGAAGAATTGGAACGAAGAATCAAACAAGACGTCATACGGATGATTTCCGGTATACGCATCATCGTTCATGATGAACATACTAACTGATACACCCAGACGATGATTGCCCAGACGTAATGGCCATCATTCGGGACAAGGAGGATGATGACAATCCCTCCATCATTTGTGGTCCACCCGGACTTTACCTTGCTAATTGGGGACAAGCATTCCTTGCTTTGGTCGACGAGCGTAAAGCGAGTAGAAACTCTTTCTACCTGTAGATATAATAAGCGCTTACTTTTTCATACAGTATTAGCGGTTTATTTTTCCGATATATGCTAACTTTGTGTATGATCAACACATTTCATATATACTTAAGTGAAAGCATATTTTGTTTGAGGACTCGAATTTAGATGTGCATGTACTTGCGGACACGATGCCTCTCTACACAAGGATTGTACCTTTGATATAGAGATGAATTCAGCCTTGATGGATATCCAGGATGACATTGAGGTGCCTCCAGAAATTCAAGAATGGGTCAAAGACAAACCCAAACCCAACCTTGATCAAACCATTTCTTTCAATCTCGGAACCTTAGAAAGCCCTAAGTTAATCTAGATTGGTTCAGACCTTACCCCAAACCAAATGAATGACATGGTTATGCTATTAACCCAATTCCAGGATGTGTTTGCATGGTCTCATGAAGACATGGTGGGTTTTTCCACTGACATTGTCCTTCATCGCCTTCCCATTAAAGAGGATTTAAGCCGGTCCAACCGAAACTTCGAGGCGATTGAAACACGAGTGGAGTTTAAAGGTGAAAGAAGAAATTGTGAAACAATTTCAAGTCGGCATCATCATGGTGTCTACATATCACGAGTGGATATCCAACATCGTGCTGTACCTAAACACGGAGGGAAGGTGCGAGTTTGTGTGGATCTGGGACTTGAAGAAATCTTGCTTAAAAACTGACTTTCCGTGCCATTTATCCACATTCTCATTGACAATACTGCACAATACGACATGTACTCCTTTGTTGATTGCTTTGTGGGGTACCATCAGATCATGGTTGCCAAGGAAGATCGTGAGAAAACTGCTTTCATCACTCCTTGGGGAACTTTTTGCTATAGACGGTTGTCATTCGGCCTCATCAATGCCGGAGCTACCTATCAACGAGATATGATGGCTCTTTTCCATGACTTAATGCATAAAGAGATTGAGATCTACGTGGATGACATCATTTTCAAGTCCCAGAAGGAGGATGACCATATAGACCATCTTAAAAAGTTGTTCAACAGGTTGCGTAAGTACAACTTGAAGTTGAATCCAGCTAAGTGCGCCTTTGGCGTTAAATCAGGCAAGTTGTTAGGATTTCTAGTCAGCCACAAAGAGATAGAGCTGGATCCTGCCAAAATCCAAGCCATCACTGAAATGCCCATTCCTCAGACAGAGAAGGAAATACGGGAATTTTTGGGAAGAATCAACTTCATCAGTTGGTTTATCTCTCAACTCACAGCAACCTGTGAACCAATTTTCAAGCTATTAAGGAAGAACTCCTCCATAAAATGGAATGACGAATGTCAGAAGGCCTTCCTTACAATCAAGAAACAGCTAGTCAAAGCTCCTGTCTTGGTGCCACCTAGGGATGATGTTCCCCTGTTCATGTACCTGCCCGTAAGTGAAAATGCCATGGGATGCATGCTGGGACAGAAAGACGATAGAGGCCAAGAATGAGCCATTTATTACCTCAGTAAAAGGTTCAACAGCAGTGAACACAAGTACACGCTGATCGAAAAGACGTGTTGTGCTTTAGCATGGGCTTCCATGAGGTTACAGCATTACCTCCATGGTCACACAACCCATCTCATATCCCGCGTGGATCCTCTCAAGTACGTGTTCAACAAACCCATGTTAAATTGCCAGTTGTCCAGATGGCAGTTGATCCTACAACTATTTGACATCGTATATGTGACTCAAAAGTCCATCAAAGGTCAAGGAATCGCGGATCAACTAGCCGCCGCACCTTCAGGGGATTTCAAACCCTTGGAAACATATTTCCTTGATGAAGGAGTAATGACAGTACAGCAACACCATCAGTACGATACACGCCAGTCATGGAAGATGTATTTTGATGGAGCTATTAATATGGAAGGTTTTGGAGCTGGTGCAGTTCTAATATCTGATACGGGGGAGCAGTATCCCGTTCCCCTCAAATTATAGTTTGTCAGCACCAACAATACGGCTGAGTATGAAGGCTGTCTCATGGGGCTAAAACTTGCCCGTTCAATGGGCATCAGGCGGTTAACTGTCCTTGGATATTCGGAGTTGATAATCAGACAATCCACCGGAATATATCAAACCAAGGAACTACATTTGCTGCCTTACCATCGGCGGGTTTTGAAGATGGCTTTGGAGTTCGAAGAAATCTCCTTTCTGCACATTCCTCGTAATAGGAATGACTTTGCGGACGCATTAGCAACTTTGGCCTCCTTAATTCACATATCAGACAAGGAACACTCACCGAGCATCACAATTTCCCTGCACAAGGCCCCAGCCTATGGAAATAAAGTTAGAGAAGTATCGGATGAGCTACCTCCCATCCAACCTCCTTGGTATCAGCATATCAAGGAATATCTGCGAGATGGATCTACACCCGCTGAGGCGAGCCTGACTGAGAAAAGGCAGATCCATGGACTTGATATGAAATTCTACCTGAGTGGAGATGCGCTCTACAAAAGAGATGCAGGACTAGGTCTCCTCAGATGTCTAGACAAAGATCAAGCCCAAAGGCTTATGGATGAAATCCATGGCGGAGTCTGTGGCCCCTACATGAGTGGCTCCCTCCTTGTCAAGAAAGTTCTCAGGACGGGACATTATTGGTTATCCCTCAAAGCTGATTGCAACGACCACGTCAAAAGATGCTATCGGTGCTAAATTTGTAAGACCCCAACTTTTATAAATAAAGATGAATTTTTCTATAAATATTATTTTTGAATATTATGGAATAAATTTGATATAATGTTATAGTTGTGGGTAATATTTATAAAATTTGCAAAGTATGCAAGTTGTTATAAAATATTCGTTTGTTCTGGGAATATTCTTTTGTTAGGAATATTCGCATAACTGACTCAATCATTGGTGGACCCCTAGCGATGAATTATTCATCGGATTGAGAAAGCGACAAAAAATATTTTATAAAAATAACGGCGGAGGTGTTACCGTTAAAAGCTGTTGAACTACCCGGTGGTAAAAATACGATGAATGGCGTGGTTGCATACTAACTTGCGGTATTGATTATTGATGCTTACGTAAGAAGTCACTCAAATTATGCTTAATTATTACTACTGATAATTCTTTGCATCGTATCTCTTATATTATTGATTCAATTATTGTCATTGTATCATACGTATAATATGTTATAGTATTAAATCAATAATTGAGGCGACAAGTTATAAATGATTAATAATTGTTGAAAGATTAAATATGTGTTGATGAAAAATAAAATGATTTGTGGTAAGTTTGATTATTTTATGGGGGCTCATATATGTCATCATCTAAGAGTCTCTTAAATCGATAGTAATTACCTTTGTGAATAGTAATTACCTTCATCGATAGTATTTACCTTCGTCAATAGTAATTACCTTCGTCAATAGTAATTACCCTTGTGAATAGTAATTACCTTCGTCAATAGTAATTACCTTTACCAGACGTCGAACCACTTGTCGTTTCACATTACAGGCATCGAACCACTTGTCGTTTCACATTACAGGTGTCGAACCACTTGTCGTTTCACATCACAGGCGTCAAACCACTTTTCTTTTCACATTATTAGTCGTCAAGCCACTTGCCTTTTTTCACGGCGAAAGGTGCTAAGCTAGAAATCTTCTATAAATAGAGGCCTAGTGCTTCATTATTTTCACTTAATTCATTCAAGCTATAGAGAGAGAAAGTATAGAGAAGAAGAGAGAGAAAGAAGAAGAGTATTTTGTTACTACATTCTTGCAGTATTCAATCTCCTACCAAAAGTAAGGGTGTTATTCTTTCTTATTCATGAAGAGAACTATTGTTATTCCATTGCTTATTATTACATTGGAATAACTTTTGTATCGTGGTTTACCCTATACTTGGTGACATTCTTCTATTATTACATTGGAACATCACATGCATGTGTTTTACAGGACTGGTTCCGTCTTTATTATTACTACATTGGAACATCCATGCTCTGTGTGTTTTACGGGACTGGTTAAAATCTTTATTATTCATTGGAACATCACATGCATGTGTGTTTTACAGGACCTGGTTCCCTCTTTATCATTCTGTTGGAATATCATATCGTGTGTTTTACACGGATCGGGTTCCATCTTTATTATTCTGTTGGAACATCACATTCGGTGTGAATTTCACGACTGGTTCCGATTATTTATTATTACATTGGAATAACTTTATGCATCTTGTCTATCGCATGCATGGTGATTTCTTTTGTTATTCCATTCTTTATTATACCCAGTTGGTTAAAACTTTGACTTCTATACTCCATGAAATTAGTGGAATATCCTTGATATTTGCGTTTCATCCAGTATCTTTTCATGAAAATATTCTTATGATCATTCTTGAATTTTACTCTACAAAACAGTATCATGTTGATAATTTGGACGTTAATAATTCCTGGATAAAATAATTCTTGAACTTGTTTTATTGAATTCTTATATCATTGTCATCATCCTCATGTTTATATTATGTTGAAAGTCATACGGGCTTCTGTAGTGCATAGATGGACTTGGTATGATTATGACGAGAGACTATTTGGTGTAATCATGGTAGTAATGTTACAAATGATGTGATAAAAATCCTCGATGGACGTAGTGCATTGATGGACGATTGTTGGCATGATCATGACCATTAATGAATACACAACTATTCTTGGCCCGTAGTGCATGAATAATTGTGGTCGTGATACTAAAGAATATCCTTGGTAGTAGTAGTGCGGGGGTGATTCGATGATGTGGAATATTTATTAAAGTGAGTCTCGGCTATAATGATGATGAAAAACCTTTTAAAACCTAAAAGATAGTAGACTTTATTTTCTACTTGACTCTTTTAATGGATTGCATATTCATTGCAGATTAAAGCTGGTTGTCTATTGTATTTTATCGGTTTAACATTGTTGAAGACTATTGATAATTTATTACGCATTATCTTAGTCATAATATTTCTTCTTGGGCTAGTTGAGCTCACCTTTTTCTTTCCTTTATTCTCTTGAAATGAGAATATAGCTTGGGCGAGTCGGAAAGCGCAGTGATAGTCCGAAGATAGCATTAGTAGTCCTCACTATTACGTGAAATAGTGTGATAATAATTGTAATGAGGACTCCTTTTTGAGTTTTGTATAATATCTAGTAGGCGATATTTGTATTTAAACTCACGTTTATATCGTATTGTATACTGACGATTATGTTAGTAAGTTGTATTTAAATTACATACCATGTAAGTGGCGACCCAAGATGGGTGATGTATACCTAATTTTGGGGGCGTCACGGTTGATATCGAGCTTAGGATATGATCCACGGCTAAGATGTGAGAATAGTACTAGGGGGGGAGGGCGGGAATACCTTCGCTAGTATGACCTATCTAAGTTTATGTGCTATTTTATTGGTTGGTCGGAAGATAAGGATAATTTGTTACATGTCAATTAACCTTTTGTTTTGTGGCGATGTCGAAAATGACATTTGAGAATGTTGAGAATAGCAATGGAGCTTGAGCGATCGTTGATTCACCACATATCGATAATCGAGGATAATGTGCATCGAGGAAGGCGACAATCCTCATGCAAACAACAACACCGACCAAATGATGAATGATCAAATGTTAGGAGGCTTTTTATGCAATTTATGCAACAATGAAAGAGAGCGACTCTGTCCAAAGCGTAGGTGGAAACACGGAAAACTCTCGAGGCGGTCACCATTAAACAATTCAAGGAGCTGGGACCACCGGAGTTTAAGGAGAGCCAAAACCACTTGGCGGAAGCATGGATAAAGCAGATTACCAAGATATTTGATGTCTTGGGATGCTCCGAGGAGCAAAAGGTTCCCTTCACGCCTTTTATGTTGCGGAGGCGGATTCTTGGTGGGAATCGGTAAGCGCGTACTCAACTTTCTTGTCATCTTGAAGATATCTTGGGAGAAGTTCGGGAGTCATTCAATGACAAATACTTTCACGAAAGTATTTCGCCACATGAAGGAGGTGGAGTTTATCAAGTTAGAACAAAACAATATGGCCAAGTATCGCAATATGAGGCAAAATTTGCGGAGTTATCACGATTTCGTCCCACTTGGTGGATAATGAAGAAAGAATGGCGCGAATGTTTTTAAGAGGTTTGAAGTTGGAGATCGTCAACATCTTATTTCTCATAAAGCGTGTTTGTATTCAGATGTTGTAAATAGGGCTCGATTAGTGGAGTAGCGATAACGAGTCAATTAACTAAAAGAAGAGGTGCAAGCAAAATTATAATACCGGCGAGACTAGTCATCAAGCGGTGACAACAAGCGTGGAGGGAATCAACAGGCGGATATGGTAACCACTTGGTGGTAATCGGGGCTAAAACAATAAGAATGGACATTTTAAGAAAAGGAGATTCAACAATGATGGAAAGACGTCACTGACCAAGACCGTTGTTAAGGAAGCGGAAAGACCACCTATCATATGCTTCAAATGCGGAGGAGAGGACACATCGGTCAAAGCTGTGCCATGCCGCAGTCAAAGCATGTTATAATTGTGGAAGAGAAGGTCACTTGGCTCGATTTTTTGTCGTTCACGAAGACAAATTCAACTAGGATGGAGGCACCAAAGGCCGTCCCGGAAAAGTCAAAAGCCGAAGAGTCTGAGGAGGCGTTTGTTGTGACCTCCCAAAGAGCAAGGAACCCGAATGAGGTCATCAAGGGTAAGCTTATCATAAACTCTAATGAAGTCTATACTTTATTTGATCGGTTCTACCCATTCTTTTATTTCTCCTACTTGCGCTCATCGATTAAATTTGACTCAGGAGAAATTAGACTTTGACTTATCTGTGGAAACTCCGTTAGGAGAAACCTTCATTACATCCAATCATTTATAAGTCTTGTTTGGTTCAAATCGGTACCCTCACATTACTGTCGATCTTATTTCATTAAAAATACTTGCATTTGGCGTGATTCTAGGGATTGATTAGTTAACTACTTATCATGCAAAAATTGATTGTTTTCGTAAGGTTGTTAGCTTTCATATTCCTAATCAACCTATTATGCTGAATTCAAACGACCAAACCATTAAAATCAATCACGGTCATCTCAAGCCATAAATCTATTCGTTTATTGAAAAGCGGATATCAAGCTTTCTTAGCTCATATCACGATTTAAACAAAAATATATCGGTTTTGAGCGATATTTCTATTGTTAATAAATTTCTGACGTATTCCAGAAGAACTTCTGGCCTACCCCAGGCGTGAAATTGAAATTTGGTATCGACCTTGAACCCGGTACAAAACCTATTTCCAAAGCCCCATATCGAATGGCTCTATTGAACTTGAGGAGTTAAAGACCCAACTACGAGGAATTGTTAGACATTGGCTTTATTCGTCCCTAGTACTTCTCCTTGGGGTGCTCTGTTCTATTCGTGAAGAAGAAAAGATGGGAGTATGCGACTTTGTATTGATTATCGGGAGTTGAATCATGTCACCATCAAAAATAGGTATCCATTCCCACGTATTGATGACTGTTTGACCCGGTTGCAAGGAGCCAAATTCTTTTCAAAGATAGATCTTCGTTAGGATATCACCAATTGAAGATTAGAACCACGACATTCCAAAGGCGGCTTTTCGAACTCGATGCGGGCATTATGAATTCCTAGTCATGTCCTTTGGATTGACTAATGCTCCTGCTGCCTTCATGGATATGATGAACCGAGTATTCAAGGAATATTTAGATCACTTTGTGGTCGTCTTTATTGATGACATCCTTATTTATTCCAAAAGCCGTGAAGATCATGAGCAACACTTGAGGCTGACACTCCAAAAGCTTCGTGAATATAAGCTTTATGCCAAGTTGAAGAAGTGCGAGTTTTGGCTTGAAGAAGTAGCATTCCTTGGGCACGTGGTATCAAGTCATGGAATATCTGTTGACCCAGCAAAAATTGAAGCTATTCAAAGCTGGGAACAACCTAAATCGATCAAGTACGAAATGCGTAGCTTTCTCGGTTTAAATTTGGTTATTATCGGAGATTCGTGGAAGGATTTTCTCGAATCGCTACTCCGATCAAATTTCGGTGACTCAAAAAAAGATACAAAGTTCGGTTAGAGCGAAGAATGTGAGAAGAGTTTTCAAGAACTCAAGAGGAGACTTATTTCAAAGACTGTTACGACAATACCATCCGCTCGGACGGATTTGTCATCTCTGATGATGCTTGAGCGCAAAGGGTTGGGATGTGTTCTCATGCAACATGGAAAAGTTATAGCCTATGCCTCATGACAACTCAAAGAATATGAGAGGAATTATCCTACTCATGATCTAGAGTTAGCATTTGTTATCTTTGAACTTAAAATTTGGAGGCATTACTTGTATGGGGAGAAAGTGGAGATCTTTACGGATCATAAAAGCCTCAAATATTTCTTCACTCAAAAGGAACTCAACATGCGACAACGACGTTGGCTTGAAGCTATTGAAAGATAATGATCATACCATCAATACCATCACGAAAAAGTTTAGCGTGGTAGGCGGCGCATTGAGTAGAAAATCATATATGCAAGTACGAGTGCGATATTGTCAATGCAAAGGCCCATTTTGTGTGACTTGCAAAGGATGAAGATAGAGTTAAAGACTCCAGGGACGCATATGATGATAGCGAGTATACGAGGAGAACCGACTTTAATCGATAAAGTTAAAAGCGTGCTCAAGCTACGGACACTGGAGGTGATGCGTATGAGGAAGAAAGTGCAAGAAGGTGCTATCTTAGGAAGCAAGAATCGATGAAGAAGGAATACTTGAGTCAACTCCGGACTTTTGTGTTCCTAACGACCACGATTTAAAGTATAATATCATGATGGGGCGACTAACACACCATTTGCAATCCATCTCTAGGAGTACAAAATGTATCATGATATTCGTCATACATTTTGGTGGAGCAATATGAAGAGAGAGATAGTATTTGTTTATCTCAAGGTGTCTAACTTGTCAACGAGTTAAAGCGGAGCATCAAGTACCAAAAGGTCCATTGCAACCACTTGAAATTCAGAATGGAAGTGGGAGCACATTACCATGGATTTCGTTCTGGGGTCTTCCTAAGGTTTCTCAAGGCATTGATGCGATTTGGGTCATTGTTGATAGATTGACCAAGTCCGCTCATTTCTTACCGATCGAGAAACTTATAAACTTGAACGTCTTGCTCGTATGTACATAAACAAGATTGTAAAGGCGCATGGTATGCGGTATCCATAGTTTACGATCGAGACCCAAGATTCACTTCACGATTTTGGGTTAGTTTGCAAAAAGCTATGGGCACAGACTTACGATTTAGCTTCGGCGTATCATCCTCGAAGACAGACGAGACGATCGGAGAGGACTATTCAAACTCTTGAAGATCTATTAAGACTCTGTGTCCTTGATTTCATGGGGAGTTGGGACAAGTTCTTACCATTGGTGGAGTTTTCCTACAACAACGAGTTATCAAGCAAGTATTGGCATGGCTCCATTGAGCGTTGTATGGAAGAAAGTGTCGTTCTCGGTATCTTTGGGATGAGGTGGGTGAAGCAGCGTTGTTGGGACCGGAGTTGATACGTATGACTACGGAAAAGATTCAAACGATCCGACAACGTATAAAAACCTCACAAAATCGTTATCTTGATCTTCATCGAAAGGACGTGGAATTCGATATAGGAGATCATGTGTTATTAAAAGTTGCTCCATGGAAAGGAGTTACAAGATTTGGAAAGAGAGGAAAACTCAATCCTCGATTCATCGGTCCATTTTAATCCTCGATCGAGTAGGGCGTGGCCTATAGACTCATTTCTACCTTGAAGTATGTCTCGTGTTCATGCGTTTTCACATATCCATATTACGTAAATATGTGAAAGACCCGAACCATATTATTGAGTTAGAGCAGGGACGAAATAGCGGAAGATTTGGACGTATGAAGAGGTTCTGTTCAAATTTTGGATAAGAAGGAACATATTCTACGCTCGAGGTTATACCTCAAGTCAAAGTTTTGTGGAGGAACCACGATGTTGAGGAAATGACTTGGGAGTTAGAATCGAAATGAAATCAAGGTATCCTTACCTCTTGACATACCAGTCGTACCCTAATTTCGATGAAATTTCATAAGAAGGGAGGTTGTAAGACCCCAACTTTTATAAATAAAGATGAATTTTTCTATAAATATTATTTTTGAATATTATGGAATAAATTTGATATAATGTTATAGTTGTGGGTAATATTTATAAATTTTGCAAAGTATGCAAGTTTTTATAAAATATTCGTTTGGTGGGGAATATTCTTTTTGTTAGGGAATATTAAATGCAATGGCTCAATCATTGGTGGACCCCCTGCAGAATTATTGTCGGATTGAGAAAGCGACAAAAATATTTTATAAAAATAACTTGGTAGGAGGTGTTACCGTTAAAGCTGTTGAACTACCCGGTGGTAAAAATACGATGTCTGGCGTGGTTGCATAGTAGCACTACGGTATTGATTATTGATGCTTTACGTGAGAAGTCACTTTCGGCTATGCTTAATTATTACTATGATAATTCTTTGCGATCGTATCTCTTATATTATTGATTCAATTATTGTCACCGTATCATCGTATAATATGTTATAGTATTAAATCAATAATTGAGACGACAAGTTATAAATGATTAATAATTGTTGAAAGATTAAATATGTGTTGATGAAAAATAAAATGATTTGTGGTAAGTTTGATTATTTTATGGGGGCTCGTATATGTCATCATCTAAGAGTCTCTTCGTCGATAGTAATTACCTTTATGAATAGTAATTACCTTCGTCAATAGTATTTACCTTCGTCAATAGTAATTACCTTCGTCGATAGTAATTACCCTTGTGAATAGTAATTACCTTAAATCGATAGTAATTACCTTTAATAGACGTCGAACCACTTGTCGTTTCACATTCGAGTGATCGAACCATTTGTCGTTTCACATTACGGTGTCGAACCACTTGTCGTTTCACATTAAAGGCGTCGAACCACTTTTCTTTTCACATTATTAGTCGTCGAGCCACTTGCCTTTTTCACCTGGCGGTCTTAAGCTAGAAATCTTCTATAAATAGAGGCCTAGTGCTTCATTTATTTTTCACGAATTCATTCAAGTTATAGAGAGAAAGTATAGAGAGAATAAGAGAAAGAAGAAGAGTATTTTGTTACTACATTGCTGCAGTATTCAATCTCCTACCAAAAGTAAGGGTGTTATTCTTTCTTATTCATGAAGAGAACTATTGTTATTCCATTGCTTATTATTACATTGGAATAACTTTTGTATCGTGGTTTACCTATACTTGGTGACATTCTTCTATTATTACATTGGAACATCACATGCGTGTGTTTTACAGGACTGGTTAAAATCTTTTTATTATTCGTTGGAACATCACATGCGTGTGTTTTTTGGGACTGGTTCCGTCTCTTTATTATTCTGTTGGAACATCACATGCATGTGTTTTACAGGACTGGTTCCCTCTTTATCATTACATTGGAATATCATATCGTGTGTTTTACACGGATGCGGTTCCATCTTTATTATTACTGTTGGAACATCACCGCCGGTGTGAATTTCACACGACTGGTTCCGTTATTTATTATTACTGTTGGAATAACACATGCATGCGATCTATCGCATGCATGGTGATTTCTTTTGTTATTCCATTCTTTATTATACCCGGTTGGTTAAAACTTTGACTTCTATACTCCATGAAATTAGTGGAATATCCTTGATATTTGCATTTCATCGATATCTTTTCATGAAAATATTCTTACGATCATTCTTGACTTTTTTACTCTACAAAGCAAGTATCATGTTGATAATTTGGGCGTTAATAATTCTGGATAAAATAATTCTTGAACTTGTTTTATTGAATTCTTATATCATTGTCATCATCCTCATGTTTATATTATGTTGAAAGTCATCGTGGCACTGTAGTGCATAGATGGACTTGGTATGATTATGACGAGAGACTATTCGGTGTAATCATGGTAGTAATGTTACAAATGATGTGATAAAAATCCTCGATTGGTAGTAGTGCATTGATGGACGATTGTTGGCATGATCATGACCATTAATGAATACACAACTATTCTTGGCCCGTAGTGCATGAATAATTGTGGTCGTGATACTAAATAATATCCTTGGTAGTAGTGCGGGGGTGATTCGATGATGTGGAATATTTATTAAATTTGAGTCTCGGCTATAATGATGATGAAAAACCTTTTAAAACCTAAAAGATAGTAGACTTTATTTTCTACTTGACTCTTTTAATGGATTGCATATTCATTGCAGATTAAGCTGGTTGTCTATTGTATTTTATCGGTTTAACATTGTTGAAGACTATTGATAATTTATTACGCATTATCTTAGTCATAATATTTCTTCTTTGGGCTAGTTGAGCTCACCCTTTCTTTCACTGTTCTCTTCAGGAAATGAGAATATAGCTGGGACGAGTCGGGAAAAAGAGTGATGGTCCTGAAGATAGCATTAGTAGTCCTCACTATTCTGTGAAATAGTGTGATAATAATTGTAATGAGGACTCCTTTTTGAGTTTGTATAATATCTAGTAGACGATATTTGTATTTAAACTCACAGTTTATATCGTATTGTACACGACAGTTATGTTAGTAAGTTGTATTTAAATTCTGTACCATGTAAGTGGCGACCCAAGATGGGTGATGTATACCTAATTTTGGGGGCGTCACAAAATTCATGGGAATGCTATACACACCCCTCCACGGGAACTCCACAATATGAGTTTGCCTTGGCCCTTCTCAATGTGGGGAATAGACGTTATCGGGCCCATTGAGCCTAAAGCCAGTAATGGTCATCGGTTTATCTTTACCATGATCGACTACTTTACCAAGTGGGTAGAAGCAGCCTCCTTCCCCAGGGTCATTAAAGAAGTAATCATTGCTTTCATCAGAAATAATGTCGTTTGTCGATATGGAAAACCAGAGGTGATTGTGTCAGACAATGCCAAAAACCTCAACAACAAAATGATGGAGGAATTATGCAGTAAATTCCACATCAAACATCTCAACTCTGTCATCTATCGTCCAAAGATGAACGGTGCTGTTGAAGCGGCTAACAAAAATATCAAGAAGATTATGCAAAAGATGTCCGCCAACCACAAAGATTGGCCTGACCTATTGCCACTTACTCTGTTAGCCTACAGAACCTCCATGCGCACTTCAACTGGGGCAACCCCCTACGCTTTAACCTATCGGATGGAGGCAGTGCTCCCCATAGAAGTTGAGATGGAATCTCTTAGAGTATTGATCGACGCTCAGCTGGATGAAGACCAATGGGTACAGGACAAGTATCACCAATTGTCTCTAATAGACGAAAGGCGAACCGCGGCTTGAAAGTAGTATGCATACAAGCCAATCATGTTTGATGATAAAGCATATACTTTGTAAACAATCTTATTCATTTATTAATAAAAAGTATTAATTTATTAAAGGCTTTTAATTATCTACATGATGCTGTTTTATAATATGTGATAAACCCATAGTTTTAAGCAATGCTTTTAGAATAATGATGATGATCATTCTAATGAGATCTAAATTCTTAGAAAGCTTAAAAACTAAAATAGTTCCCAATCGTTGGATTACTAAATTGGGGATTAGTGAATCCGGATAGATTGGTACATACGTTGCTTGCTCATTGGATGAGGATGATTGATCTCATAATCATTTATGTGGAGACACTAAAGCAAGTATGTAGGTGCTTATTAGAGAATAAGTTCCTTTGAGCGTGGCTCGCTAAGGAATACCTAATGGAGTTTTATTTGCTGTCGATAGGAATTCTGTAGTGATAGTAGTACAAGTAATCCTTGGACTTGAGATCATCATAGTATCTTGTGTATGATGAGTTATACTTTGACTTATTCCTTAAGACCCTTAGGGTATATCAAAGGGTATGCTTGGGTATAATGAGTTGTACATGGAGATAATGTATGATCAATAAAGAATCTACCACTTCTAATAAAAGAAGAGAAATGTCCTATGTGATTGATAAATGACAACCCAGTGAGTCCTTGGCGTTAAGGAGAATGAAATTAGAAAGGAGTTTCTAATTTGCATTATTTGGAGTTGTGCATTTAAGGATCGAAATACATATAATTAAATAAAATAAGACTTGAGCGGTAATTCCATGTCTTATATTTAATTGGGACATTGTATGGTGGAAGGATTGAATTATACGGTAACTATTTACTCAAAGGTTCTTTAATGATTAATGTTGAAATCTATATTATCCGGAAAGTCGTTGATCATTGGGAGGCTTATCCCTATTGTAGAATAAATATTATTTATTTAAATAAATTAATTGTTTAATTTATTTATTTAAATAAGATTAGAATTATTCTAATTGATTTATTCACAATAGGTTTAATATGGAGAACCTAAAGGTCACACCATAAAAGGAAGAATAATTATTTAAGAAGTAAATGGCATAATCGTAATAATATGTTATGTATATTTAATTTAATCTATGGTGATAGAATAAATTAAATAGCTTAATATTATTATTTAATATTTTAGAAATATTAAATATAAATTAATAAGAGGAGTCTTATTAATATTATTACAATTATTATTATTTTAATTTCTAAAAGAGTTTAGGAATTAATTTAATATAAGTACTCTCATTTATTCCTAATTGGATTAGGAAGGAAAATTAGTTAAAGGAGTTTAATTAATTATCCCTAATAAGATTAGGGAGCCTAATTAATTAAAAGAATTTAATTAATTAAATAAAACCCAATTTCTTAATTGTTAAGGAGGGTTGCCCACATCTATAAATAAGAGGAGTCTTATTATGGGTGTGTATGGGTTGTTGATTTTTTCAACATACGTAATATTTCCAATAGTTGGGAGAGTACCCCTTTTTCTATAGAGATAGGAAAAACTAGGGTTTGAGCCATAAACACCCATCTTCTTGAATCTTTATCTTCCCTGGTGGATCACCTCTAGAGGCCAAACATTTGGGTGGCTAACGTTGATCAAAGGAAGGAACCAAACCCGGTGGATTCAAGATTGAACGCGAAAGGATTTGGAGGTGAACTTGTACCTGAGGAAGCTCGATCTTCAAGGGTATGATTTATTCCTTATCTTTTCATTTAATTAATAATTATGCATAAAGGATGATCCGGGTTTTATGGTTTGTAAATTTTTTTAAACTCTGATTTTACACGCTTCCGCTATTTTTGTGCAATTTGATTGCGCTTATGAATATTACAAACCCTACAGTGGCATCAGAGCCAAACCTTTATGCGAATTATTAATTGTTTTAATTTGATATGTATATTGATATGTGTTTAGAACAATTTAATTGGGCATAATTTTATTGTATAAAATTTATTAAAAAAATAAAAAAATAAAAAAAAATCGGTAATTAATTTTATTATAATTAGCGAATACATGTTAGCCATCATTCATTGAAAGCAAGTTGCTTTTAATTAATGCGAATATTGGGATTAACAAGTTTTTGATGGCCTTACGGAAATCGGGAGCTAAGACACATGGAATTAAAGGAATGGATATATTATATATATATATATGATTATTAAGCAATCATTAAAATAAATGATTGCAAAGCGGAATAAAAAAAAAAAAAAAAAAAGGAAAAAGAGCAGAGATTAAGAAGGCATCAAAGACGTGAAAAGCAACAGGAACATGCCGAAAATTTTTTTAAGTAAAAGGAACGGATTGCATGTTACCTTATATATAATATATAACTTTGTATATATATATATATATATATATATATATATATATATATATATATCTGATAATTATATATATTATGTTAATTTTAAAATTAGAATTTCATGCTAACTAATTAGAGTTGGAATTGGATTCCATGCTAACTAATTGGAGTTGAAATTGGATTTTATTTTCCTAAAATAAAGGAGTTTATTTGTGAATAAGAAAGTAAATCCATCTTTCCTTAAATAAAGGAGTTTGTTTAGATATGAAATAAGATTTCATATTATTCAAAATAAATGAGTTTATTTGTGAATAGGAAAAGAATCCTAATTTCCTTAAATAAAGGAGTTTATTTAGATATGAAATAAGATTTGATATTATTCAAAATAAAGGAGTTTATTTGTGAATAGGAAAAGAATATCCGTGTTTCCTTTAATAAAAGATTTTTTTTTACATGGAATTGGATTCCATAATTAATTAAAATAAAAGAGTTTATTTTAATTAAAGATTTTTTTTTATTATATGGAATTGGATTCCATAATTAATTAAAATAAAGGAGTTTATTTTGATTAAAATTTTGATTAAAATAAAATAGTTTATTTTATTCAAAATTGGATAAATTAAAATAAAATAGTTTTATTTTGATTTAAATTTGGATTAAAATAAAGGAGTTTATTTTGATTCAAAAATAGATTTTATACTAACTAAATTTGCCCATTAAATGATATCAATATATATATTAAATGTTTATTATTCATGAGATGAATGTTATTTATTGATGCATATGGTGATGTGTATGATAATAAATGGGATTGATTATGGACTATTGACCAATATGATTGGATTTTATTTTAGTTGGATGCATGAATGTATGGGTTTTATTAAATGGGGTCTGCGTACCTCGTCTTCTCTAATTTTTCTTAATGTAAATTCTATTCTCCTCCTATGTACTTCCCCTTGACTGCTGATCAAGGTTTCTATTTATTTTAAATAGTATTGTAATAGGAATAGTTAGAATTAATTGTAATAGGAATTAATTTTGGAATTAATTATTTTAAATAGTTAATTCCACCTCTTATGGTTTGGTGTTGCTCTTCGAGGTATGATCGCAGCTTAGATGGTCGCCGAATCTCCTATTTAGGAGGAGTTCAGGTCATTCCATCCCTTTGGTTTGAAGCCGAATGAAATGTAGTGGATTGAAAGATAATCCCAATACCCGTTGACAATGGTTTGTGTTTTGGTAGGGGGTGAGACCGCACCATGAATGGCTGCCTACGTACTCCTATTGAAGAGGAGATCAGGTCTGCGTAGTTCGAACTTGGTGTAAGAGGTTCAATCAGATATATGGGCGACATGGTGTAGGAATGTTTTGGTTGTTTTGTGAGGAGAAGAGGTAGAAATGTTTTTTGTTATTTTTGTTTTATCATGATTGGGCCATATGAAATGGTTGCCTACGTACTCTATTGAAGAGGAGATCGGTCGGCGTAGTTTGCCCTCGTAGGCGAGAAGAAAAGCGTAATCCATGCCGCGCAGTCCGAATCTTGGGGAAAAGGAAGTTTAATCTTAGGTTGAGGATAAACTGCAGGTGAAAAATTTGATCCCAGAAATGGGTAGCCAAACTATAAACGGAAGAGGTTCAATCCGCGGTGGGATGACCTACGTCGTAGGAACATTAAATGAGAGCCAGTCATTGGCTTGAAATGGATGTTTCTAGGGGCAAAGTGTAGGAAAGTTGTAGGTGGTAAAGGGTTAAAGAACCGGAATGACTGGTGACCTAATGATGATGCACCAGGGTGTTTGCTGGTTACTTCAGACATAATACCGTTTCACGGCGTCCGAGTTGATGAGTTGTGGAAATTCATCGCCGCCCATTTCTTGCAATCTGAGAGCACCTCCTGTCAATACTTCCTTGACAATAAACGGGCCTTCCCAGTTAGGAGCGAATTTTCCTTTTGCCTGATCTTGGTTGTCAAGAATCTTCTTCAAAACCAAGTCATGTTGTTTAAACTGCCATAGCCGGACTTTTTTATTGTAGGATCTGGCGATCCTTTGCTGATATAACTGACCATGGAAGATAGCCGTGTAGGGTTTGTAATATTCATAAGCGCAATCAAATTGCACAAAAATAGCGGAAGCGTGTAAAATCAGAGTTTAAAAAAATTTACAAACCATAAAACCCGGATCATCCTTTATGCATAATTATTAATTAAATGAAAAGATAAGGAATAAATCATACCCTTGAAGATCGAGCTTCCTCAGGTACAAGTTCACCTCCAAATCCTTTCGCGTTCAATCTTGAATCCACCGGGTTTGGTTCCTTCCTTTGATCAGCGTTAGCCACCCAAATGTTTGGCCTCTAGAGGTGATCCACCAGGGAAGATAAAGATTCAAGAAGATGGGTGTTTATGGCTCAAACCCTAGTTTTTCCTATCTCTATAGAAAAAGGGGTACTCTCCCAACTATTGGAATTACGTATGTTGAAAAAAATCAACAACCCATACCACCCATAATAAGACTCCTCTTATTTATAGATGTGGGCAACCCTCCTTAACAATTAAGAAATTGGGTTTTATTTAATTAATTAAATTCTTTTAATTAATTAGGCTCCCTAATCTTATTAGGGATAATTAATTAAACTCCTTTAACTAATTTTCCTTCCTAATCCAATTAGGAATAAATGAGAGTACTTATATTAAATTAATTCCTAAACTCTTTTAGAAATTAAAATAATAATAATTGTAATAATATTAATAAGACTCCTCTTATTAATTTATATTTAATATTTCTAAAATATTAAATAATAAATATTAAGCTATTTAATTTATTCTATCACCATAGATTAAATTAAATATACATAATATATTATTACGATTATGCCATTTACTTCTTAAATAATTATTCTTCCTTTTATGGTGTGACCCTTTAGGTTCTCCATATTAAACCGGTTGTGAATAAATCAATTAGAACAATTCTAATCTTATTTAAATAAATAAATTAAACAATTAATTTATTTAAATAAATAATATTTATTCTACAATAGGGATAAGCCTCCCTAGCGATCAACGACTTTCCAGATAATATAGATTTCAACATTAATCATTAAAGAACCTTTGAGTAAATAGTTACCGTACAATTCAATCCTTCCACCATACAATGTCCCAATTAAATATAAGACATGGAATTACTGTCAAGTCTTATTTTATTTAATTATATGTATTTCGATCCTTAAATGCACAACTCCAAATAATGCAAATTAGAAACTCCTTTCTAATTTCATTCTGCCTTGGCCAAGGACTACTGGGTTGTCATTTATCGAATCACATAGGACATTTCTCTTCTTTTATTAGAAGTGGTAGATTCTTTATTGATCATACATTATCTCCATGTACAACTCATTATACCCAAGCATACCCTTTGATATACCCTAAGGGTCTTAAGGAATAAGTCAAAGTATAACTCATCATACACAAGATACTATGATGATCTCAAGTCCAAGGATTACTTGTACTACTATCACTACAGGAATTCCTATCGACAGCAAATAAAACTCCATTAGGTATTCCTTAGCGAGCCCGCGTTCAATTGAACTTATTCTCTAATAAGCACCTACATACTTGCTTTAGTGTCTCCACACAAATGATTATGAGATCAATCATCCTCATCCAATGAGCAAGCAACGTATGTACCAATCTATCCGGATTCACTAATCCCCAATTTAGTAATCCAACGATTGGGAACTATTTTAGTTTTTAAGCTTTCTAAGAATTTAGATCTCATTAGAATGATCATCATCATTATTCTAAAAGCATTGCTTAAAACTATGGGTTTATCACATATTATAAAACAAAGATCATGTAGATAATTAAAAGCCTTTAATAAATTAATACTTTTTATTAATAAATGAATAAGATTGTTTACAAAGTATATGCTTTATCATCAAACATGATTGGCTTGTATGCATACTACTTTCAATCTCCCACTTGCACTAAAGCCAATCGTCATGGTATCTTATACTCTTCTTCTCTAAGTGACGATTATCCTGCTGTTGGATAAGCTTTAGTTAATGGATATGTAATGTTGTTCTTGAGAGTTCACTATCTCTATAGTGATTTCCCATCTTTCAATGATTCTAATAATCAAATGAAAGTGCCACAACACATGTTTAGATCCAAGATGAGACTTAGGAACTATTCCTAGTTACGTAATGAACTTTTAATCCAAACAATCAACTTGCGACTTCATTTATAGCTATATACTTTGTCTTTATCACTAAACCAAAGACTCTTTCAATTGTTTGGAACCTTTCCAATTCAACGCACCACCGATTCAAGATAACGCTTTATCTTAAAGTGGATTTTCACATCATCTTAGTGCATGCGAAAAACTTGAGTGCGTAAAGCCCTCTAGTTTTAATTCGGACCCACCATGTATGCTCACATCCTTAGTCTTAGGTTAAGCACTTTAAGATGTTTTTCACTAACTCATAGTGAACTTCTCCGAATATGGTGATCAACATCGGGTCTCGTATATTTCATTGCATACATGATTGTCACTCATGCGATCTCTCTTCTTTGGAGTCTATGGGGACTATTAAGAGATACACTCCATGGCTCATCAACATGAGACATCTCTTGGAGTTTGCCATGCTAAAGCGACTTTAGCATCATCCTTTTAAATCTATCTATATAGATTTATATCCCCAATTAAGATACTCTTCCAAATCATTCATGGAGGATTGTTTAGACAACTTTATCTTTACTGATTGTAGCATTGGTATGTAATTCCTCATCCGTAGTATATCAACATATAATACTAGAAATTTCACGGCGCTCCCACTGACCCTTTTGTACACACTAGAACTCTCACCTCATCGTATGTAACTCTAGATCATCATCTTCTATGATGTGTACCTCATCATCATCATTCATGATGAATCCATACCTCCTAGGTATCTTTGGTACTATTCCAGATTTACGATTCGATTGTGGTACAATAGGTCTATCTACAGGTTCCTCTTCTTTGACTTATAGTGTTTTGTGGCTCTTGAACTTTTCAAGATCTATTATCCTCCCACTAGCCCCTTCAATGATAAACACCTTTATCTTAGAAGGAAGCGTGTTTCGCAACAAACACCTTTCGCTAAGTAGGATTATAGAACATATACCATAAACTTACTTTAGGATGTCCCACAAATCGACACCTGTCAAATCTTGTCCCAAGCTTATCCTTTGAAACCTTTTCACATAAGTTGGACAACCCCTTATCTTAACATACTTAAGATTAGGAATCCTCCACATCCATAACTTTTATGGAGTCTTGGTAGGATTTTGAGGTTACCATTTTCGTAGATATGTCTGACCATTTCTAGGACATGATCCTGAAGGATATTGGAATGTCGGTAAAATCATTATGGACCGCACCATGTCCAACAAGGTACGATTTTTCCTTTCGGATACATCAATCAATTATTGCGTGTCGGGATGTGTCCATTATGAGAAAACCATTTGAGATGATCTAGAAACTTATTTCACAAGTATTTATTCCTTGATCTAATCAAAGAATTTTAATACTTTGTCAATTTGTTTCACTTCAATTCTTTGAACCTTTCAAATAATTCACACTTGTATTCAACAAATACACACATTCAACTCTTTGAATGATCATCTCCTTTTCTAATACTAATTTGTTCAATATGCAAAATTATTTTCATGTAAGTCAAGTATACAAAATTTATTAAGTAATATTCAGTTCTATACAAAACATTATTATTATAAATAGAACAACAATTGTTCTTAATTATAATACCAAAGATTTCATTGTCCAACAATAAAATGAAATAATATTTTTAACAAGAACCGGAATACAATAACAACTTATTGACTTAATAGATTTGCGTAGGCATTGCTAAACTATAAGTTTCTATAGCTAATGCAAAGAACCTTTGCTTCATTTTTTCGCACATAGGATTACTTATATTTGTTTAGCTTTCTACTTCTGCTTGGTCCCTTCATAAATCTATATTTATGATAACCAAAGTCAAGTATCCAATACCCAAGTAGAACCTTGACTTAAAGAAAAATTTATTTCAATCATGAACAAAAAGCGTATTATGCTTAGAAACTTCACTAAGCTTCTTTGGTTAGCCTCTACAAGATGCTTCTTCTTGATTCTTTCAAAGTGTGTCGAGCTTATAGCGGTGGAAGCAAACTCCTTTGCTATCCAAGTATCGATTTTGTTCTTATTATCCTTTGTTTATGCCTTTCAATTTACCTTCTTTGAATCGTTCTTCTTTTTAGAGAAGATCCTTTGGCCCCTACCAAGAAGACTTGATCTTTCTTGGTTGGAAAGTGACTCTCAACATTTTCAACATGTTAAGCAAATAAATCAATAAAGGCGATATCTAGGTTGTTCATATGAAAATTCACAACAATTGTGAAAGGAGTGCGGGAGTGAGTGCAAGATCAAATCTTAGCTCAACTCTCCATCCATGACAAAACCAGTTGTCCTAATTGATCAATCAAATTGATTATGTTAAGAACTTTTTATGCATACTATAGTGCCATTGGCCATTCTAGATCGGAAGAGCTCCTTAGATGTCGATATCTATCGGTCCTACTTTCCTCACCATCAACTACTTGATGTGCGGGAATATAGTAGGAGCATCCATAGTTTCATCTTTATCAAGCTGAAGCTCGTTACTCATGGATGCGAGCTCGATGCATCGAGCCAATTGTGCATCATCTTGCCACTTTCTAAAAGTAGCAATGTCTTCCTCGGAGGCATTATGCGCAACCATTGCGAGGATAGGCATATTAAGGACATAAGATAGCTTTTCAAACTATGAGAACTATTCTCAAATTCCTTAACCAATCCGCTTAATTCTAGTCAGATTAAATAGCATCTAATATGCTTTGATGATAGTAATTTTAGACATTGTAAAATTTCAGTAAATGAATTTGTAATTAACAACATTTTAACATACATTCTTTTATTAATTACCAAAATAAATTAGGTCTTATTTTAAATTGGTATCTCCCACTATTTTCTTCAAACTATATTACCCTCACTTATATAGTTCGGCTAAATCTAATTAAAGATTTGCTAGTGAGAATAAGGATCCCATTTCAAATGTATATAGCCTTGTGGTGACACAACAAACTATATATAAATAAATAGGTAGACAACTTTTGTCAATTACATCAACTATGCAACTCCTTGTATTTTGCCTCTTAGATTATTTTGATCAAGTGGTGGCACATCCGAATCAAAATTATCCAAGTTAAGTCCGACCTAGCACTCCATATATTCAAAAAAAGAAAAATATCATCCTTGTGGTGACACAACAAAACAATATTGTTCAATTTTCTTTATAAGCATCAAATGTGATAAATTAACATCTTAAATACTTAATACTTGCCTTGTGGTGACACAACAAACTCATATTAAATATTTAATACTTTATTAATTTTATCATGCTAGAAGGCGACGTTCGATATTCCAAATATCTTTGAACGCTTAGGACTTAATATAAAAATTGAGGGGTTTGTTATTAATTTGTCTCATCTTGTTTAGCGTGCATGCACATATATATATATAAAATACGCGTCATATTAATTAACATGCGAAGCATGTTTGCATATATATAATATATATATAGTATAAGCATGCACATATAGAATACTATATTCTACGGATTGATTATGGACTTTTATTCTAGTTTGGTTCACTAGAGCCACCAAGTGAACCAAAAGGTCAAACCCCAAGGGGTGCAAGAAATAATATTTAAATATAACTATTACATTTAAACCCGGGCTCCATTTACAAGCGGGTCTTCAAGCGCTCCTTGTCCCTTGATCTCTAATTTTCTAAAATTAATTCTAACTATTCCTATTACAATACTATTTAAAATAAATAGAAACCTTGATCGTGATCGAAGGGAAGTACATAGGAGGAGAATAGAATTTACATTAAGAAAAATTAGAGAAAGGCAGAAATCTGTGAGACCCCATTTAATAAAACCCATACATTCATGCATCCAACTAAAATAAAATCCAATCATATTGGTCGATAGTCCATAATCAATCCCATTTATTATCATACACATCACCATATGCATCAATAAATAACATTCATCTCATGAATAATAAACATTTAATATATATATTGATATCATTTAATGGGCAAATTTAGTTAGTATAAAATCTATTTTTGAATCAAAATAAACTCCTTTATTTTAATCCAAATTTAAATCAAAATAAAACTATTTTATTTTAATTTATCCAATTTTGAATAAAATAAACTATTTTATTTTAATCAAAATTTTAATCAAAATAAACTCCTTTATTTTAATTAATTATGGAATCCAATTCCATATAATAAAAAAAAATCTTTAATTAAAATAAACTCTTTTATTTTAATTAATTATGGAATCAATTCCATGTAAAAAAAAATCTTTTATTAAAGGAAACACGGATATTCTTTCCTATTCACAAATAAACTCCTTTATTTTGAATAATATCAAATCTTATTTCATATCTAAATAAACTCCTTTATTTAAGGAAATTAGGATTCTCTTTCCTATTCACAAATAAACTCATTTATTTTGAATAATATGAAATCTTATTTCATATCTAAACAAACTCCTTTATTTAAGGAAAGGTGGATTTACTTCCTTATTCACAAATAAACTCCTTTATTTTAGGAAAAATAAAATCCAATTTCAACTCCAATTAGTTAGCATGGAATCCAATTCCAACTCTAATTAGTTAGCATGAAATTCTAATTTTAAAATTAAAATAATATATATAATTCAGATATATATATATATATATATATATATATATATATATATATATATATATATATATATAATGAGTTATATATTATATATAAGGTAACATGCAATCAGATTCCTTTTACTTAAAAAAAAATTGGCATGTTCTCGTTGCTTTTCACGTCTTTGATGCCTTCTTAGAATCATTTGTTCCTTTTTTTTTTTTTTTTTAATTATTCCGTTTGCAATCATTTATTTTAATGATTGCCGGTAATCATATATATATATATAATATATCCATTCCTTTAATTCCATGTGTCTTAGCTCCTGATTTCCGTGCGTCATCAAAAACTTGTTAATCCCAATATTCGCATTGACCGTGACTTGCTTTAAAACGATAGTGGCTAACATGTATTGGTAATTATAATAAAATTAATTACCATTTTTTTTTATTTTTTATTTTTTAATAAATTTTATACAATAAAATTATGCCCAATTAAATTGTTCTAAACACATATCAATATACATATCAAATTAAAACAATTTATTTTTTAACAAGAAGCGGAATACAATAACAACTTATTGACTTAATAGATTTGCTCAGTAGGCATTGCTAAACTATAAGTTTCTATAGCTAATGCAAACAACCTTTGCTTCATTTTTCCGCACATAGGATTACTTATATTTGTTTAGCTTTTACTATCGCTTGTCCCTTCATAAATCTATATTTATGATAACCAAAGTCGATATCCAATACCCAAGTAGAACCTTGACTTAAAGAAAAATTTATTTCAATCATGAACAAAAAGCGTATGTAATCAAACTTCACTAAGCTTCTTTGGTTAGCCTCTACAAGATGCTTCTTGCAGATTCTTTCCGGTGTCGGGCTTATAGCGGTGGAAGCAAACTCCTTTGCTATCCGTATCGATTTTGTTCTTATTATCCTTTGTTTATGCCTTTCAATTTACCTTCTTTGAATCGTTCTTCTTTTGGAAGATCCTTTGGCCCCTACCGAAGAAGACTTGATCTTTCTTGGTTGGAAAGTGACTCTCAACATTTTTCAACATGTTAAGCAAATCAAAAAGGCGATATCTAGGTTGTTCATATGAAAATTCACAACAATTGTGAAAGGAGTGCGGGAGTGAGTGCAAGATCAAATCTTAGCTCAACTCTCCATCCATGACAAAACCGGTTGTCCTAATTGATCAATCAAATTGATTATGTTAAGAACTTTTTATGCATCTTATAGTGCCATTGGCCATTCTAGATCGGAAGAGCTCCTTAGATATCGATATCTATCGGTCCTACTTTCCTCACCATCAACTACTTGATGTGCGGGAATATAGTAGGAGCATCCATAGTTTCATCTTGTTGAAGCTCGTTACTCATGGATGCGAGCCTCGATGCATTGAGCCAATCGTGCATCATCTTGCCACTTTCTAAAAGTAGCAATGTCTTCCTCAGAGGCATTATGCGCAACCATTGCGAGGATAGGCATATTAAGGACATAAGATAGCTTTTCAAATTTATGAGAACTATTCTCAAATTCCTTAACCAATCCGTTTAATTGATTAGATTAAATAGCATCTAATATGCTTTGCGTTGATAGTAATTTTAGACATTGTAAAATTACGTAGAAATGAATTTGTAATTAACAACATTTTAACATACATTCTTTTATTAATTACCAAAATAAATTAGGTCTTATTTTAAATTGGTATCTCCCACTATTTTCTTCAAACTATATTACCCTCTTAATAGTCCCCATAGACTCCAAAGAAGAGAGATCGCATGAGTGACAATCATGTATGCAATGAAATATACGAGACCTGATGTTGATCAGTCATATTCTGGAGAAGTTCACTATGAGTTAGTGAAAAACATCTTAAAGTGCTTAACCGGCACTAAGGATGTGAGCATACATGGTGGGTCTGAATTAAAACTAGAGGGCTTTACAGACTCAAGTTTTTCAGACAGACCAAGATGACAGAAAATCCACTTTAAGATAAAGCGTTATCTTGAACGGTGGTGCAGTGAATTGGAAAGGTTCCAAACAGCAAAGAGTTGCTGGTTTAGTGATAAAGACAAAGTATATAGCTATAAATGAAGCTGCAAGTTGATTGTTTGGATTAAAAGTTCATTACAGAACTAGGAATAGTTCCTAAGTCTCATCTTGGATCTAAACATGTGTTGTGGCACTTTCATTTGATTATTAGAATCATTGAAAGATGGGAAATCACTATAGAGATAGTGAACTCTCAAGAACAACATTACATATCCATTAACTAAAGCTTATCCAACAGCAGGATAATCGTCACTTAGAGAAGAAGAGTATAAGATACCATGACGATTGGCTTTAGTGCAAGTGGGAGATTGAAAGTAGTATGCATACAAGCCAATCATGTTTGATGATAAAGCATATACTTTGTAAACAATCTTATTCATTTATTAATAAAAAGTATTAATTTATTAAAGGCTTTTAATTATCTACATGATGTTGTTTTATAATATGTGATAAACCCATAGTTTTAAGCAATGCTTTTAGAATAATGATGATGATCATTCTAATGAGATCTAAATTCTTAGAAAGCTTAAAAACTAAAATAGTTCCCAATCGTTGGATTACTAAATTGGGGATTAGTGAATCCAGGATAGATTGGTACATCGTTGCTTGCTCATTGGATGAGGATGATTGATCTCATAATCATTTATGTGGAGACACTAAAGCAAGTATGTAGGTGCTTATTAGAGAATAAGTTCTTTGAGCGTGGCTCGCTAAGGAATACCTAATGGAGTTTTATTTGCTGTCAATAGGAATTCTGTAGTGATAGTAGTACAAGTAATCCTTGGACTTGAGATCATCATAGTATCTTGTGTATGATGAGTTATACTTTGACTTATTCCTTAAGACCCTTAGGGTATATCAAAGGGTATGCTTGGGTATAATGAGTTGTACATGGAGATAATGTATGATCAATAAAGAATCTACCACTTCTAATAAAAAGAAGAGAAATGTCCTATGTGATTCAATAAATGACAACCCAAGAGTCCTTGGCAAAGCGAGAATGAAATTAGAAAGGAGTTTCTAATTTGCATTATTTGAGTTGTGCATTTAAGGATCGAAATACATATAATTAAATAAAATAAGACTTGACGGTAATTCCATGTCTTATATTTAATTGGGACATTGTATGGTGGAAGGATTGAATTGTCACAGTAACTATTTACTCAAAGGTTCTTTAATGATTAATGTTGAAATCTATATTATCCGGAAAGTCGTTGATCGCTAGGGAGGCTTATCCCTATTGTAGAATAAATATTATTTATTTAAATAAATTAATTGTTTAATTTATTTATTTAAATAAGATTAGAATTGTTCTAATTGATTTATTCACAATAGGTTTAATATGGAGAACCTAAAGGGTCACACCATAAAAGGAAGAATAATTATTTAAGAAGTAAATGGCATAATCGTAATAATATGTTATGTATATTTAATTTAATCTATGGTGATAGAATAAATTAAATAGCTTAATATTTATTATTTAATATTTTAGAAATATTAAATATAAATTAATAAGAGGAGTCTTATTAATATTATTACAATTATTATTATTTTAATTTCTAAAGAGTTTAGGAATTAATTTAATATAAGTACTCTCATTTATTCCTAATTGGATTAGGAAGGAAAATTAGTTAAAGGAGTTTAATTAATTATCCCTAATAAGATTAGGGAGCCTAATTAATTAAAAGAATTTAATTAATTAAATAAAACCCAATTTCTTAATTGTTAAGGAGGGTTGCCCACATCTATAAATAAGAGGAGTCTTATTATGGGTGTGTATGGGTTGTTGATTTTTCAACATACGTAATATTTCCAATAGTTGGGAGAGTACCTTTTTTATATAGAGATAGGAAAAACTAGGGTTTGAGCCATAAACACCCATCTTCTTGAATCTTTATCTTCCCTGGTGGATCACCTCTAGAGGCCAAACATTTGGGTGGCTAACGTTGATCAAAGGAAGGAACCAAACCCGGTGGATTCAAGATTGAACGCGAAAGGATTTGGAGGTGAACTTGCACGAGAAGCTCGATCTTCAAGGGTATGATTTATTCCTTATCTTTTCATTTAATTAATAATTATGCATAAAGGATGATCCAAGGTTTTATGGTTTGTAAATTTTTTAAACTCGATTTTACACGCTTCGCTTATTTTTGTGCAATTTGATTGCGCTTTATGAATATTACAAACCCTACACGGCTATCTTCCATGGTCAGTTATATCAGCAAAGGATCGCCAGATCCTACAATAAAAAAGTCCGGCTATGGCAGTTTAAACAACATGACTTGGTTTTGAAGAAGATTCTTGACAACCAAGATCAGGCAAAAGGAAAATTCGCTCCTAACTGGGAAGGCCCGTTTATTGTCAAGGAAGTATTGACAGGAGGTGCTCTTAGATTGCAAGAAATGGGCGGCGATGAATTTCCACAACTCATCAACTCGGACGCCGTGAAACGGTATTATGTCTGAAGTAACCAGCAAACACCCTGGTGCATCATCATTAGGTCACCAGTCATTCCGGTTCTTTAACCCTTTACCACCTACAACTTTCCTACACTTTGCCCCTCGGGGAAACATCCATTTCAAGCCAGCAGCCTGGCTCTCATTTGCGTTCCTACGACGTAGGTCATCCCACCGCGGATTGAACCTCTTCCGTTTATAGTTTGGCTACCCATTTCTGGGATCAAATTTTTCACCTGCAGTTTATCCTCAACCTAAGATTAAACTTCCTTTTCCCCGCATTCGGACCTGCGCATGGGATTACGCTTTTCTTCTCGCCCTGAGGGGCAAACTACGTCGACCTGATCTCCTCTTCAATAGGAGTACGTAGGCAACCATTTCATATGGCCCAGTCGCAATAAAACAAAAATAACAAAAAACATTTCTACCCTCTTCTCCTCACAAAAACAACCAAAAACATTCCTACACCATGTCAGCCATATACAGCGTTGAACCTCTTACACCAAGTTCGAACTACGCAGACCTGATCTCCTCTTCAATAGGAGTACGTAGGCAGCCATTCATGGTGCGGTCTCACCCCCTACCAAAACACAAACCATTGTCAACGGGTATTGGGATTATCTTTCAATCCACTACATTTCATTCGGCTTCAAACCAAAGGGATGGAATGACCTGAACTCCTCCTAAATAGGAGATTCGGCGACCATCTAAGCTGCGATCATACCTCGAAGAGCAACACCAAACCATAAGAGGTGGAATTAACTAGGCTTCTCCTAAATAGAAGTACTGGCGATCATCTGTGGTACGGTCAATCTCAGAGAGGAAAGCCACACTCCTCTCCATTCTTCATTCAAAAACAAATCCCAAGACACCAAAGATGGTAGGGATACATAGATCGATGATCCATTCTGAACTATCCAGAGACAACTCAATGTCCATCCACCTAGGAGGAATTCAGAATACATCAAGACCACAAGCCCTGAAGCAGTAGGCAAAATATCAAGCAAATAGCAAGGCATATCTAAAAGGGAAGTGATCCAAAAATATATTTTCCCTGTCATATATAATGTTGTTTGATATATATACAATGTAAATTGTACATGACAAAATGGCCAAGCTAGTCTGTGCAGGTAAATACAAGCTCATCTACGGATCAGGGTACATGCGAGCTAGCAAGACCAATATGGCATCCCTCTCAGATGAAGGGGGTAAAGCTGTAGTCTCCTGGATGAGAATATCCACACGACCCAATAGATCTGTAGCCATCTACATGATGACCATATGCTCATCAATATAAGCGCTCATCTCTGCAATCATACCAGTGGTAAGGGACCTCGCTGCAGTACTATTTGTGACAGCCACATCCCGGGTAGATATGGCGATATCCCGCTCAACTACCACTGCGTCTATGGCTAACCCGGCCTCATCACGCTCAGCGACGGTGGCATCTCTACGAGCCAATGCCTCGTCTCTCTCTAATAGGGCGGCGTCCCTCACATCAAGAGCAGTCGACATCATAGATCGAATCTGATCTCTCTCAAAGGTCATCAGATGAAGACTCTGCTCTAAGTACTGTGCCGAGTGCTGAATCACAAAAGTACTGGTACTAGGAGAATCCGGAAGAAATGCTGGCAACCCGGCAGCGGTATCCTCCTCAATGTAGGTATCAATGTCCTCCATAGGCTCTACATCGTATAACTCACTCTCCGGTACTGCAAATACTGATACAGCCGATAAAACCTCCATCTCCATCCATGCGGAGTACTCTGCGGAATAACCGGGATGACTAGCAGGAAAAACAGCTAGCTCACGCTGATCCCAGCAAGCGTATACACGAGATCGGTCCTCGGCTGAGAGGTATCGAGAGCTGAATACTGACTTGCCGACCCCTCGAAAGGATGAAAATCCTAGAACTGGTCGAACTGCGACATCATGGCCAATGGGTGATAAGTAGTCACGCCCCTCAAGCCAGCCAAAGGGAGGAAATCCATGCCCGGAGCATGAGTAATGAAGCTGTATGGTGAGCAAAGCCCCGAGCATAGCAATATGCTAAATGGATCTCTGATGTCTGCCAAAAATGCGCATCAGATCGAAACATCAGACACTCGATGGTATTTGAAAGGAGTATGACATAGCCACATCATGGGAAAAGCAATACCCATGCCATCTAAGGGTACCAACCGGTCGCAAGTGTGACATAAACCACACATACAGCATGACCGAACTCCCAGTAAACACGTCTGACGGGTAATATACACATATGACAGTACATATAGCATCAGTACATCAACTCTGGCCAAACGCCAATGATCCTCCGACACGGTGAAATCCCCGAAATGTCGTGAGTAGCTATCCTCCGCGCCAAATCTGTCATATAGAAAACGCTGAGAGATCACGTGGCCAGATGTCAGCTCATCCTGCACTACTCTGCGCCTCAATCCTATGAGAGTCATGAATCATCTACTCATCGTCAAACGTGCATACTCCTCCAGAGTAGGAGTCAACTCATGTGTGCCAAAAAGGAATACCTGCCTATCTGGTAGCCAATGCTCTATCATCCCGTCCACGAATCCTGTAGGAACCTGAAATGCCAAAAGGGTCATGGTATGCTGCAGCAACAGATCTACAGTCACCCTGTCTGGTGGTGACATGCTATTGTACCATGATCACATACCTAATGCCACCACTGACAGTGGGGTATGATCTATATGGCTAACTGTCGAAGAAGACATCTGTGCAGGCCATATCATAAGACCATCCAGGGGTCAATGCCGAATATCTTTGGACATACATACATATGCGTAACATGATACATGCATAATAGATAATAGATGGCAACATGATATAGGGAATGAAAAATGGTGCATACATTCATAAATATATCATCATCTAATACATCAGCTCTATACAGCTACAAATACATGAAAATGGGGCACAGACGCCTTACTACTAACAGAGGCCTATCAAAAGATATAGCGAGAATGGGGAACAGCCACCCAATATCTAACAGAGGCCTATCAAAAGATATAACGAGAATACACATCAGAAGAAGACCAGGGTCTCGATGTCCACATCCTCAATCCTGTCCACCTGATGTAACTCCTCCTGAGTCACTGGATCTCTATCAACAGGGATGTCAGGCTTATAAAGAGGAGGATCCGCGCCGACAAAACCAAATGGGTCGTCTGAGGGGCCAACACCTGAGCTGGAAGGAACAAATGACTCCACCTCTGCTGGATCTCTACCCAAATGCCGAATAAATACATGTGCCTGGTCCAACTGCCGGGTCAAACTATCAATCTGGGTCAGATGAGTCGGAGCTCGGACACAAGCCACCCAATTCGTCATCATTAAAGATCCTGGAACCATGTCCCCCATAAACTGTGTGGCACGGGACTGGGCCCCAATAGTGCGAGGGAGCCACCAATGCTGGAATTTCTCCTGAGTACATGGACCCTCGGATAAATCAAAATCGTCAACTCCCAACAATGGAATATCAGTGACGGGTGACTGTGATACAGGCCAATGACGCCTGACAGGAGGCAAGATTGGTATACGAATCTCCCCTGTGGTGCTCCTAATAGCATGCTCTCCTAAATAGAGCTTCCAGCCTCCATCTGTGAAGAGAGGAAATCTCCGGGTGGAAATCAAATACTCTACTCCAGTAGGGTGTCCATCCTCAAAACCGATGGTCAAATGATCCCCTGAGTATGGAAGCCATGTGATGGCGTCCACCATCAAGAACTCCAACTGTGATACTCTGGCAAGGTGAGCGAAGCCCTCGAGACATGGGACTTAGGCAAAATAGAATGGTGCCATCGTCGTCCTCGTGGATAGGTATCTAAGCCTAACACACTCATGGGACACAAACATGGGAGCCTCTCATAGTCCCAAAACTGCCAACACAATGGCAAAACATCTGCTATCAGTAAACACTCTTAACCTGTGAATGGAAAAAGACAAGAGATATACTCACCAACAAAAATGGGTAAAATCCTAGCCAAGCCTCGGTCAAACCCTATGAGCGCAGACGCATGCCCCGGAGGAAATAGGCAAAGGTGTAAGAGCCCCAGTCATACTCTCCTATACGGTCCACATCGCGTGTGGTGCTGACCAAAGCGAAAGATACCGTGGAAGAGTTATCTGCTATGAAGCAACCTCGAATGATCATCAGGAAAAATCACCGCAGAACACGATCCCTGATCCTGACATCATCAGGCATGGGCTCACTCAATAGCCCACTCATAACATCTACGCTCAAAGGACCTGAACGGACAGTCCTACCTTTGAGTGCCTCCGCCGAAACTCCTAATAAGGATCTGACGGCAGTGCGGGTAATATTCATCATGCAAGGCACTGGCTCCCCTCCAAACTCCATACCTGTGATAAATCGCCAATCCATAGGCGTCATCATCACCTCGCAATCCAGCAGGTGGAGTGACTGAGTCTGATGAAACCATCGCTCAGATAATGCCCTGAGGTAACCGAGTGGACAACGACGGGGAAGGATGGAGAAAATGCCCCAAATCCCCACTCATGCACTACTGCTCTATAGTCAGGATGAAGCGCCTAGTACATGGAGTGGATGCTAAACCAGTTCCCTTGAGGCTGTGTAAAACCTGGAACCTGCATGAAATGCAGATCAACATCAGAACCCTTTAATCCTTATCAACAGGAAAGAAGGAAGATAAAGTCTAACGTCATACCTCGTTAGCATATAAGTACATCGATGGGTGTCTACCCAAATCACCCAGCAACTCTAGGTTCACCACCTGGATCCTCGGAAGCTCCCTGCGAGGGATATGTACAGCAGGAGCGGGATCCTCAATATCCACCTCCTCGTCCTCGACGTCTGGAACATCTACCTGGACATGACGTATCATAGCTTCTACCAACCGACGAGGTTGTCTGACAGAACGGGGACAAGGCACTTCAGAAGCCCTCCGTCGTACGCCAGAAGTGGTCCTGTAAGAACTGCTCGGCTGATCCGGATCCATCAATATCTGGACAACAAGTCTCCAAATCACCTCAGAAAGGGTGTGGTATTTCCTTACCTGGAGCTTTTTAATGCATTTATGACTATATGCATGCATGCATTTACTTTAACATATAATAGTGTTAAAATGCATGACTACCCAATGCCTACATTTGGAAAAATTTTGCCATAGTCCCCTTTGAAAATAGGACTATCCACATGCACACAGGCATATCTAGGTGGCCATTCAGTAGCACACCTGTCCCAAAGTCATATACCTAATATATGCATTAAAAATCAAAATCATCATACATAAGGCCAACCTCAATGCTATGAGTATTTTGCCTTTCTACCTTTTGCTCATTGGACCTCAAATAGGACAAAAAATAGCAGAAAAAGGTGTCAATTTGACTGTCTCAAAAGTTAAATTTTTTCACATCATTATGTTCAGCATGGTTTAATACTAACATTTACTATGTTGAATATTTTTTATCAAGTCATTTGTGCATACATAATCACTACTATGTGTTTAGATGCATTTCGTGCAATATCTCACAATCTAACGAACAGAAACTGGAAAAAAAATGCATGCATACGTTACCAAGATAGTGTAGAACACTTGTACGATGACAGAATTTATAGAAAGCATCCCGAACTCAGTAGATCTGAAGAAGGCTCGCAATTTTTTCTAAGCGAAGTGAGTTATAAATGAACTTGCAAAGGCAGGCTACAGGATTTATCATCCACGCCTGGCCGCAGGCCCACCTACGGCTGCAGCAGGTGCACCTGCGACTCCTCTATGTGGGTCCCACCCCTTCGGCTCTGTCCAGTTCGAGTTGAAACGGAGTTCTTACGGGCTAGAAAGGTCAAATTGGGAATAAAAATGCCACGCGATTGAGCAAAACAGCATACAATCCTAGTCTTCTCAGATGAGACTTTGAACCTGTACATCACTCATTGGTAGTCGCTTGAACACAAGGTATACTCTGCCGATGACCTCAGTTGTCACAAATCGCATATGGCAATACCTTATACAGGTCCGATGCCGTCGACTCCAGGTCGTTACCCTACGTATATTCCCCGACAGAGGTTACAACGTGAATCCCCGATGGGGGTTACAACGTGAGTCCCCGACGGGGGTTACAACGTGAGTCCCCGACGGGGGTTACAACGTGAATCCCCGACGGGGGTTACAACGTAGATCCCCGGTGGGGGTTACAACACTATCATCCGTTGACAATTCTATCAACGAAGGTCAAGTAGCCTTGACATTATTTCAGCCGATGGCAGATAAACCCATCGAAGCGTTGAGTACCGTTCGGTAGTTGCGTACATACTCATGCGTCCCCAGTAGATCCCCGACGGGGGTTACAACGTATATCTCCGGCGGGAGTAGCAACGCATGCTCAGTCGTTGACTAACAAATTAACGAAGGTCAAGCAACCTTGATGCCATTTCAGCCGATAGAGTTTAAACCTATCAGAGCTATAGAACTATTTGAGGTTCTCATACGCTCATATTCCCCAGCGGATCCCCGGCGGGGGTCACAACGCAATGCTCCGTTGATCTACACGTCAGCGAAGGTCAAGCAACCTTGACGATCTCCTCACAGAGTTTCATCCGTTGATTCACATGTCAGCGAAGGTCAAGCAACCTTGACAGTATATGCCACAAGATGTTTCAGCCGTTGATTCACACGTCAACGAAGGTCAGGCATCCCTGATAGCATTTGTTGTTGGCAGTAAATCTAACAGAATTGTGACATACTCTGGCGATACTAACCAGGAGAGGTCAACATTATCAAAGAGGATAGATGATGGAATATGTTATACACATCCTCAAACAGATCAAGCTTTATCCCCACAGATCTCTTACACATAAGAGGTACCCCTTCAGGATCAAGTCGTTATCAAGAACACGGGAATTTGGTGATAACTCCAACATCAACATCCTAACAGATTCGGCTTGTACATTAGATCTGGTCAGTATTGCTAATCCCCAGTTGAAGCAACAGGGAGCTAGCAATCATCCCCAGCATGTTGGGCCACAACCCCGTACACATGCATCATACATTTGCATCATGTTGCTATCCATAGTACCATGTTTATCTTGTCAACGTTTCAAGTATCTAGGATTCTTTATCCTACCCATGATCGCCATGCACGAGTATGATAAAGAGGGCATCAGACACTCGAAATTTTTCGTACTCATCACATCGACATTGCGGGGAGGATGATTCGCCTCTTTAAAAGAGAACCACGAAGATAATCCAAATCCATACCCGGATATTACCGGAATTCAAAGATCAACCCCGGATCACACTGGGAGCAATAGCCCAACCTCGGATATAACCCCAGAGACACGCAAATATAATAACTGAACACACAATCAAGAAGACCGATTAATCTCGGAGATAACCCCGAGGTATCCAGTCTCAGTCCCAACCATGGGAATAGCCACCAACCTTGGTGATAACCCCAAGGAATGCAGTTTCGGAGATAACCCCGGAAATGCTTATTTCAAATGCCATCAGTTTGAATCTCGGCGCTCACAACGAGATACACTGTACCAACCCGGCAATAACATCGAGAAGACAGACACACCACAAAGATGACAATGAGGACCTTCAACAAGTGCAGCAGTCCAATCTCAGCGAAGTCTGAGCAACGTCTTCTTTATCGGTCCAATCCGGCGATAACACCGGTGATGGGCAACATCGTCATCTCATCCAACACGATGCCACGTCACGTTTCTACGCAACGATGTCCCACAAGGCTAACCAATCCCGAGTGACTATTGTGCGGGGTAACGGATGAAAGTTGAAGCTTGAAGACCGGAGGGCATCGTCCCATCTTCAATGACTTCAGACAAACTCTAATCCCATGCCATCGCATACAACTCTCGACAACGGCGGTCCGAAATAGGTCTCAGATACCTCAAAACGGATGCCCGAATTGCACTTCGAAAAAAACCGAGTGGACATTACGATTGCTCGAGTGCACGATTTCAAGATGACGACCCGACCCGCCTACGGCACACACTGCGCTCATATTGCCTATAAATAGGGCTTGGGTCATTGATTTTAAGAGAAAAAGACGGGAAACCTCAGACAATTTGCTCTACACTGCCATACATAAGTTGTATTTTCCCAATATATATATATATATATATATATATATATATATATATATATATCGGAGCTCTTCCATAGCTTTTATATATATATAATATATCTACATGCATGAGATTGTGCATGAGCCAACTTTTTACCGACCGCTGATAAATATAATATGATGGTCATGATTAACTTTTTTTTTTGCAACACCCCCTTTTGAATTGATGGTTGCGATTAACTTTTTATTTGATGTGTGTGTCAAGTTGTTATTTATTAATTATTTACCTGCATCTATTTCTATTTTATTATGAATATTAACTTGTCAAGATAGTTATAAAAAGTGAATATTTATTATTAAATAATCCTACTTTAGAGAGAGCTTGTACCTTTTAATATTTTATTTTTTTTTTTTTACTACTTAGAGTTCAGACGCATTAATACTTTTTTTTTTTTTTTTTTTCCTATTTAGTAGAGCTTGTACTACCTAATTTTAATTTTTTTTTATTTCCTACTTAGTAGAGTTTCAGATTTTAGCTTAATTTTTTTTTTTTTTCTTCTTTCTCCATTATATGTTATGACTCAAAGAAATTAAAATAAAATAAAATAATAAAACAACCCTACGCAGATAAATTCGTTACTACCGAGAAAAAAAAATTTTGATATACCAACTAAGTAGTCATTGAATGATTCGAACTCGCGACCTCACGCACCAATACTCATTATATGACCACCCGAAAGCACCACTGCCTAGTCGCTAAGTTCAACCAAGGATATATCCTTATAGAAAAACTTCACCATCCCCCAAAATCTATATTCTCAGATTACTATTATATTATTTATTTATTATTATTAATAAATTTATATTATTAATTGGATTTTTCTAAATAGAAATAAGTTAATATCTATATTTATTATTATCCCTTTAATATGTTTTCTTATCTTTGTAATAATATCAATAAAAAGATTATTAATATATTAAAATAAATATCATTCTTTAATAAAATATAAATAATGATCATTATAAATCTCAGATTATTAGTATTAATAATTTTATTATTAAGCAATGATTATTAGTAATGATTTTATATATTAAGCAATGATTTTATTATTAAGAAATGATTTTATTATTAATAAAACTAGTTCAATTAGTCTAATAAGTAATGATGATAATTTTTCAAGTCATTTCGTGAAATTAATTTACTTATCGAATTTATAAAAGTAGTGAAGTATTATTATAATAATAATAATGTGATTATCAATATTAGAAGTACAGATTATACCAATACTAGTATCGCATAACATTAAGAGGAATAAGACATATTACATGTTCATTTTCATAAAAAAAAAAAACATAGAATGATTAATACAACCGACGCCTATTTTTTTCGCTCAGAAGCCCTAGCACTCGATAGTGATTTCGCTTTATCGTGGTTTCGGCTTCAAAGCCACAAATCGCACATTTTCGACGAGTCTTAGAAGGAATGATTTTCTCGAGTGCACTCTTGAATCTAGATTATTTTTTTATGCCCTTTGTTTGAGAAATATTAGGCGGCAAAACTCTTCTTCTTCTTCCACCCGTGATCTTCATCGCCATTATCGATCCCATATCATGATTTCGATCTCCAATCGCGGCAATCAATGTCGCCATCCGCCAGCTTCAAGAATATTCTCATCCGGATCATACCGGGTCAACCAACTCTTTTCCTCGCATTCGGGCTTTAAGAACAGCTTTTGTAACTCCTGATCGAAAGTAAGCCGCTTTGCTCGCTAACTCCTCGTAATCACCATCAAATGATTATAATAAGATTGCTTGATTTTTGTTCAAGTCGCCAGATGTGGAGTTAAAGAGTAAGTCTTCACCATCGCTTTTGTTCAAGGCTCTTGTCCACCAATGAAGGATCATGCTTGGCCAGATTTGTGAAATACTCTTTGCTATGAAATATCTCAAGATGTGCTCGCATAATTCACCGTAGTGAGAAAACATTCGCGCTATATGTAACCGATCCCAGCTTGTCGATTGTTGACAACTTCTTTATATCTTCCACCACTTTCAACAGATTCAGATTATACAATCGATAAAACCTTAGTATCGCCGACACACAACTCACTAAGTTTACTTAACATCAGATTTCATGGAATCGATTTAATCGACGCTGGAAACGTCTAAACATCTCTTTTGTGTACACTTGTGCAAAGATGAACTTCTAAAGATGAACCGAGTACCATAATCCTTTTACGATGTTTTGTTATGTAGTCGGCCTTCCTCTCTCCCTCGATAAACCGCCTTTCTACGCTTTTTGACTCAGCAAAGACAAAACATAGCATACCGCTGATGCATTAACATACTCATCAAAAGGCATTCATGCTCTCGCTTCTTCAAAGGGTAGTCATTCCCGCTGCAAAATATCTCTTCAGATACGCCGAATCCATTTCGTCAGACATCATACAAACTTCCAAGCCATTCATTAGTATACAATTCATAGGAACTTATCGTAATATGCCAACGCCTTCAAATTCCTCGATGGACAATGAGTTATACACACGCTTGTTAAAATCATTTTTGAACGATGGGTGCTCATAATAAACATGATGCAATTTTTTCAGAAATTTATCGCTAATATGCCAAGAACACAATAAATGATAACTAGTTGGAAGTACCGTAGCAATAGCATTACTCACGGCTCGCTTCGATCAATGATGATGGTGGTCAGGTGTTTCAGTAGTCCACGGCTTCAAGCCACGTCTGTAATACCCAAACGAAAGTGTCCTCTCGTCTCATCTCAGAATAAAGGCAAATCCAAACAATATAGATCGATAATGGTGGTTGACCCCTAAGAATGGAACAAACTAAGATGCCATACTTATTTGTCCCAGAGATGTATTATCAAATGTCACAACGCTCCGAACCGCTGATATATAAACCTCGATCGCAAGGCCAACCCACAAAATACAAGCTATGCGGTTGTTTTCACCGGTTTCAGTTTCTCTAAAAAAATTTGTCGGCACTTCCGGATGCAAGTTTGTTCAAATGATCGACAAAGCACTTTGTGCATCATTTTCATCGCAGTAATCACGCCTTAAATCTCGCACCACATTCTCAACATTAAGAGAGAAAGGAACATTTTGCAACCCACCTCCCATCAGGCTCAAAACATTCATCATCTTACTAGACCAATAACCGGACTTATTTAAAGTGTCAATTAAAGTTCTTGCAACAGAGTAATATTTCGTGAGTCTCGATCAAATCTACTTTGGTGGGGGTCACTAAGTGATGATTGTGCTCTAATTCAACAAAGAGATATACGCCAATTGTCCTCTTTCTTATCAGGACAACATATATTCTAGCTTTGCACATTGTTCGTCTCTATGTAGTCTCTCGTCTAGTTATTTTATTACTACTATCTTCATCATCGTAAACTCTTGCCAACAATTGGTGTACCGGCTTTTCTTACATACATACCGCCTAGATCCGATATCATTCAGATAAGCATGTTTATGACTAGTTGCAATTCTAATCTCAAATCCATTTTTATGAAAGCATATGATCTATATAAAATATTCAACCTCTTCCAACGCAAAAAAATAATCGACCAACGATTTTAACAATATCATCGATGACATCACAACTTCACTAACAAATTCAGATGTATTATATGACATTTGAAAAACTTACTTGTGAATAATAGTGATGAATTTTGCTCGATCGTAACTTCAACTTGATTTTCTCAAGTGAAAGTGGGCAAACCAGATGAAACAAATTATGAAAGTAGAGGAGAAAAGAGAAAATAATATCAGAGAACAAATTCTATGGAAGGATAAGAAGATAACTTGAGAAAATAGCAGCTTCCTAGATAATATTTAAAGGTAAAAAGATCAGCCGTGACAGATTTTGTAGCGGTTAATGCTCAAGAAGTCAAACTAATGTACTTTTCCCATATAATCAATGTCACTTTTGTTCTATTCCCATAGTGTTGTATTATTATGTTCGACTACTTATTCACCGTATATATTATTATAATAATAATAATAATAATAATAATAATAATAATAATAATAATAATAATAATAATAAAATAATAAAAAGTACAGTAAGTCGCTAGAATATGGAACCGCTTTTATACTCAATTCAGAATAATAATGTAATAATAATAATAATCTAATAATTATAATAAAATATTGAGAAATTTAATTTGGGGAGATGGAATGTTTTAAGATATATTCAAATCCAAGGTAAGATATGATATACCTAGTCTGTGGTGCTCTGGGTGGTCATACGATCTAATGTTCGAGCTTGAGGTCGCAAGGTTCGAGTCTAGCTTTAGCAAAAAAAAATTGATTTATTCCCAAATTGCTATATTTCTACCTATTTAACGGTTTTTTTTTATTATATATATATATATTTTTTAATTTCAAATTGTTATAATTTTCATTGTAATAGAAAAAAAAAAATCCAAGTCGTAAAGAGTCTTGTCCTGCCATATTTTTTTTTTTTTTTTTTTTACAAGTCAGAAGAGTCTTGTCCTATTGGGAATTTTTTTTTTTAAACCAACCAAACGACAAACCTTTGTTCGCCACATCGCTTCTGAAATGCACTTTTTGACCACTTTTTTTCTCGCCACATCGCTTCGGGAAAGAACACCGCAGTTTCTCAGAACTAAAAAGTCGAGACATTTGTTTGAATTTGGTCCTAAATTAATTCATGTAAATTTTACATTTGAATGAGAGCTTATTTAAACGCCTATCGAGAACACATGTTGTTCAAACTAAAGTTCACTTGCCAAGCTAGATAAAATAAAAAATAACAGAGAGTAGAGAGGAGTATTTCTTAAGAGAGAAGAGCAAAAAACTTCAACAAATCAAGCTACCGAATCCATTTATTATATTCTCAAGACACCAAATTTTTGTAAGATATATTGTTATTGGTACTCCATTTCATATTATTATTTGCAAGACGTAAGATATTGTTATAGTCAAGTATTGTTATTTGTTTTGTTTGAAATAGTTTTTATCACTTCATGTTATTATCGAATTAAAGGGATATAATACCATGCATGTATTTGTTTTTGTTGTCATTAATGCATGTTATCACCGTGATATTATGCACGTATGTATTCTACTTGGATGCTTTTTTATTTGTTTTTTTATTTTAATTTGTCGAGTCATCATTATACAACGGAGAAAAGAAGATAAAAAAAAAAAAAAAAGCTGCTGCTTCTGCTTTTAAGTCAGACATTCTACGAAAAAAAAAAAAAAAAAAAAAGAAAACTTTTTGCAAAGATAAAGATTTATCGATAAGTATTTATTTTTTATTATTTTTTCATTTATTGTTTTTATTTTATTCCAAAGGTACTCAATTGTTCACTTATTGTTTTAATTTATTTTTCTTCTTATTGTTTTTATTTTTAATAGTTTTCGCTTTTTACTAGTTTTTAATGCATGTTAATATTATTACATTATATACATGCATATTATTATTACATGCATGTTGTTCAGCTTTTTAATGCATGTTAGTGTGTATTGTTATTGTTATTACCGCTATTTTGCAACATGTTACTTTCAACTTCATTTTGTCACGATCTTAATACTAATATGGAATCGATGTATTTTTTAGGTAAAAGATGGATAGTGGGAATACGGGCCAATCGATCCAGTGTTTCGCATGATCAACAAGATCATGATCGATGATATATATCATGGGAGAGATAGGGAAAACTAAGTCCAAATAATATAATCGATCGTAAATATAATCAGTGGGCTTTGATAAAAGAACAAAAATCCTTTTAAATAAATGTGGATTTGGAGTATTTAGTTATCAAGGTGTCAGACACCAAACCGATTCGTCCGATATCCGCCTTTAGTCGAGAGATGGCGCCGAGACTAATACTTTTCATTTAAACTGTGGAGAAATAACAATCACGTTAGAGGATGTTCACTTTATTTTTGGGTTAATGGTAGGAAAGCCCTTAACGGGTCCCTCTTGTCACCACCAATTCAATTATTTTAGGATTGTTTTGAGATAAATTAATCGGTGAATATTTTAGTTCAAAAAACGCAAAGGTAATTTCATTAGTGTGGTGCATCTAACATTTTAATAAATGTCCCAAGAATGCAAGTAAAGATGTCAGTAGGCTATACACACAAAGGCATACATGTTGTGGTCAGGTGGGGCAATATTATTCCCTAATAGAATAGAAATAAGTGTGCACCCACGATATTTGTCTTTTATTGCTAACGTCAAGATCAGTGTAACTTACTCTTGGGCGCGAAAAGTTGTTAGCATATTTTTGTATGCATCTTTATATACCGCTACTAGAAAGGAGTTAAATACATTAACGGTCAGGTTACATTGTTACAAATTTGGGCTTATGAAGTGTAAGTATTGGAAAGCCAAACCCTTGGCCACAATCATCCTTATGGTTACCTAGGGCTTTAGCATGGTCCTATTTTGGAGCCCACAGCCATTCTCGGTAGACGTGAGAATCCCCATCACCATTTGTCATTTTACCGAGGGGAGTTAGATATTAAGTCTATGTGGGATGTGTTCGCTTTTACATAATGTGGGATGATGATATCATGGATTTAATTTTGAAGGCGTGTTGTTAGATCCGTGGGGTCCCTCGATCCACTTTTGATATTGTGGAATTTCAGATGCCGGACCGTGTGATGAGAGACAGTTTGGGTTCATGCAAGGCATACCATCAATGTACCAAAACCACGTGACCTTAGCAGTGAGAAAAATTTAAATTTATCGATGTCGAGGATCGTACGGCCTCGAGAGGGAATATATTTCGACGTGGGAGGCATACATGGATCATCTCAAGGACAACAAACCGAAATTTCGATTATGTCCCAATAGATGATTACATGGTCTCGGTATAGGAAAATTACACGCTGGAAAATTCACCGACTCTCGACAGCAAGTTTAATTATTTATAAATAAGTTATGAGCCCTGCCATTTACAACCAACAACACCTTATTCAAATGGTATAAAATTATATTCTTCTTTAATAAATCATGATTGGAGTAAATACTTAATATTACATTTATTCATATTTATTGTTAATAATATTTGTTTGTGTTTATCTTATATGACAAAGTCGAGAGTGCAAAGTCGTTATTTGATAAATTTTCAAGATTTACTCACCGCTTGCCCCGAGTTGGTTCTCGCAAAAAAATAAATGGGATTTCCAATACGCCCTATACGATTTCAAGCAAGAGGTAAACAAATACTCGACTTGTGGGGGTCCCACAAATTTTGGACCACAAATTCCCAATACACACAACTCAATGAAGGGCTTGGGAAACAAACCGATTATGTCAGACAAGAGAGCTACATACCCACCCCACAAGTAATCGAGGAGAGCTCCATTCCCACCACCCAAGCCTACGAGGAGTGTTACATTCCAACCTTCCAAACCTATGAGGAGTGTTACATTCCAACCAACTCTTCATTTCATGGACTTTCTCGACGCCAAGGGATCTAGTTCACAAAAGGTATATATAGTTATGTTAATAGTGATGGTTTTAATTATTATTCATATATAATAATAATGTACATTCGGGGTCTCAATCGTGTACAAGATGCGGAGACCACATCTCTTATGGACCAAAAGGGTCCTTATCCAAAAGACTTAAAGATTCGAAGGAGACATTTGTAAATAAACATATGTTTGGAAACGCGTGGTGGCACCGTAAGGGGATTTATATCCTTTATCACATCCGCGCCAGCTTATATGAATTAGAACACAATGCAAAGGCAATCCTTAGGGCTCGGAGTCGATATTCGAGCATGTCATCGACGCTTATATGTTGTTGCTATACGAGACGAGAGGAATACTACTACAGTCGCGGGAATACAAAGGTGGTCCCAATTTGGTTTCATTAATTCATTCTTCACGTGATTCAAGGTGGCTATGTGCCTCTCGCACTAACGTGAATATCGCATGGAGTTTTTGTGATCCGTATGTTAACCAAGATGTGTGGTCCACCTTTACACTAATGCAAATACATATTCATGCCGGTGTAGTACCAATCAACGCCATTTTGTCTTGTTCCTATTCGCAATAAGATCGATGGTTACCATAATCGATTCCGCACTACAACGACACTAAGTATATTAAGTTACATGAAATGTACTTTTAATTGCTCAAGTCATGCAGATGTTTAGTTTTAAAATATTTTAATTTTATAATGTCCTTTAATATTAAAAAATTATTAACCAACTACTTTGTACACGCAGTACATTTGATACCATTTTGTTTCATAAATGGTAATCCGATGCGTGAGTGGCCCAAATGCAGTAATCCCACCGCAAGCACATTCTTAAAGATTCGATCAAACAACACAACCACTCAGATTGTGGCATTTTTATATGCAAGTATGTCGATCGCTTCGTTAGGGCCAATGGTAATATTTCAAGAGAAGTGGTCCTCGAAGATGTCACAATCTTTCGTTATCAAGGCCGCACGGGAGCTCTACAAGAAACCGCAAGATTACTCCCCTACTCAAATATAGAACTTATCCAACGTTATCTAATGTACATATTAATTAATAAGAATGTAATATGTACTATTCCTCTTAATGTTACGCAAAGACTAGTATTGGTATAATCAGACTTCTAATATTGATAATCACATTATTATTATTATAATAATACTTCACTACTTTTATAAATTGATAAGTAAATTAATTTCCGAAATGACTTGAAAAATTATCATCATTACTTATTAGACTAATTGAACTAGTTTTATTAATAATAAAATCATTTCTTAATAATAAAATCATTGCTTAATATATAAAATCATTACTAATAATCATTGCTTAATAATAAAATTATTAATACTAATAATACAAGATTTATAATGATCATTATTTATATTTTATTAAAGAATGATATTTATTTTAATATATTAATAATCTTTTTATTGATATTATTACAAAGATAAGAAAACATATTAAAGGGGATAATAATAAATATAGATATTAACTTATTTCTATTTAGAAAAATCCAATTAATAATATAAATTTATTAATAATAATAAATCGTAATATAATAGTAATGCAAGAATATAGATTTTGGGGATGGTGAAGTTTTTCTATAAGGATATATCCTGGTTGAACTTAGCAAATTAGGCCTGTGGTGCTCTGGGTGGTCATACGACGAGGTATGGTGTATGAGGTCGCGAAGTTCGAATCTGCTCAAACAGCCTACTAGTTGGTATATCGAATTTTTTTTTTTCCTCACCGTGTGAAAAATATACCTACCAAGTTGTTTTTATTATTTTATTTTATTTTAATTTGTCGAATCATAACATATAATGGAGAAAAAAGAAAAAAAAAATATTGTCAACAAGCTTTCCACCTACTTAAATAAAAAAAAAAGTATTGCTTAAGACAAGCTTCCACCTAAAAAAAAAAAAAAAAAAAAAGTATTGCTCACCCTACGGAAATAAAAAAAAGTATTCCCACAAGCTACCTAGGAAATAAAAAAAATAAGTATTGCTTCAAGTAGGATTATTTTAATAATAAATATTCACCCACGGAGTTAATATTCACTTAAAAAAATAATATTGTTAAATAAGACAACTCTCACCTACCGATTATTTTAATAATAAATATTCACTTTTTATAACTATAACGACAAGTTAATATTCACTTAATAAAATAGAAGTTTTAAGACAGCTAAATAATTAGAGAGACAACATGAGCCGTGATTTTACATCCGAGCAATATTATATATATAAATAAAAAGTTAATATATACCATCAATTCAATTTATCAACTATCCTTCGTGGTGATTGATCGCTTTTAAGACTTTATTTACAATGTCTCGTATATAAATATTTACCTCTTTTATATATATACCTGCTTATTGCTTTTACACAAATTGCAACATTTTGTGCGCCTAGGAATCATGTGATCACAGATTCATCCCATTGGATCTAGATTCGGTTCCCGTGATGGACATTTTTCAGCTGTAAGTAGCTTGTAAATTATTCTGTGATGTTTGAATTTCCTCAGATGGTTTCCATACCCACGAGGAAGTCGGCATTATTTTTGTATATTATTTTTCATACGGATGCCTCGCATCCGTCAAATAAAATCAATCCAGCCGATCACTTAACAAAAATGGGAGTGTAAAAGGTCTCAATTCCTATTGAGCATCAGGGTTTGAAAAACCTCTTTTATAAAACATCACTGCCATATCTTGCTAAAAACTGAATTTTTATCGGTTAAAACTCTGTTAGGAGAAACCTTCATTACATGTGTTATCCAAGTCTTGGATGAGAGTCAAAGTTTTAAATGATATTTCTATTGTTAATAAATTTCCTGACGTATTCGTGAAGACTTCCTATCCTACCCAGAGTGTGAAATCAAATTTTGTATTGACCCCAGTACAAAACCCATTTCTAAACCCTCAAATATTTTCTTCACCCAAAACGAACGTATAATGTGCCAAAGACGTTGTCTCGAGCTGTTGAAGATTACGACTATACCATTCAATATCATCGTGGAAGAGCGAACATTGTAGCTTACGCGTTGAGTAGATGATCGTATGCGTTTACGAGTGCGATGTTGTTAAGATAAAAACCCATTTCGTATAACTTACAAATGATGAAGATAGAGTTAAAGACTCTAGGAACCCATGTGAAGATAACGAATATACGAGTAGAATCTACTTTAATTGATAAAGTTAAAGCCGCTCAAGCTACACACCCGAATCTGATGAATGCGAAGAAGAAGGTTCAAGAAGGCGTTATTCTAGAAGCAAGAGTCGATGAAGAGAGAAATCTCAACCCTTGATTTAATTGGCCCATTTGAAATCCTCGATCAAGTAGAAATTGTGGCCTATAGACTCGCCTTACCGCTAAGTATGTCGCGTGTTCATAACGTTTTTTTTTCGTATCGATATTACGTAAATATGTGGAAGACCCAAACCACATTATTGAATTAAAACTAGACGAGATAGCAGAAGATTTAACGTATGATGAGATACGTGTTAAAATCTTGGATAAGAAGGATCATATTCAACACTCAAAGGTTATACCTCAAGAGTTAGAATCTGTCGAGGTATCCTCACCTTTTTGGCATACCAGGTACGTACGTAAATTTTGAGGGCGAAATTTCATAAGGAAGGGAGATTGTAAGACCCCGAATTTTATGAAATGAAAGTATTCAATTTTCCTATAATTATTATTCTATTTAATAAATAGTTAAATTGATAAAAGGTTAAAGTTAAGGGTGATATTTGAAAATTTTGCAAAGAAAGCAAGTTGATATAAAATATTCGTTGTGTCGGGGAATATTCGTTTTAACAGGGAATATTCGTACGACGACATAATCATTAGTGGACCCCACAACGGAAGTATTGTCGTAGTTAGAAAACGATAGAATTATCATTTTATAAAAATAACGGCGAAAGTGTTACCGTTAAAACAGTTGAACTACCCGGTAGTAAAAGTACAGTAATACGCGTGGTTGAATAGTAGCACACAGTATTGATTATTGATGCTTACGTAAGAAGTCACTTAGTTATACTCAATTATTGCTACAGTAATTGCTGCATCATATCTCTCATATTATTAATTCAATTATTATCACAGTATCATCTGCATAATATGTTATATTATTAAATAAATAATTGAGACGGCAAAGTTATTCATATTATTATTTGCAATATTGACAATGTCTAGAAGGAGAGGTTTGGTCATCTAATTGCTCGTCAATAAGGAGAAATCCTTATTGGAAAGCCCCCACTTTCTTGGGAATGACCTGATTGTTAAATATTGTGAGTTATAATATTAATGATGAATAAGTTCGTAATGATTAAATATGAAATTGATAGTTCCATTGTGTTGGAATTATTAGTGTTAGTGAAAATCGACATTTATTTCGATAATAATTGATGTCTGGAGGTTAAATTGACCAATCGGGTAATTAACCGGATAAATGAGCAATTAATTGCTATTAATTCACATGCTTATAACTATGTGTTCACATGTGTGTACTATTGATTCACATGATCTACAATTAGGGGAGTTGGTGCAAGATTGATAATACTTGCATGACTAAATTAGAAATGGAGGTATAGTTGAAGGTACTATACTATAATTAGTTTTTTCACATGATTATACTATTGAGTCACATGAATGAACTATTAATTCACATGATTTACTATTAGGGGAGGTGGTGCAAGTTTGATAATACTTGCACCAAAACGTTCAATTATCGAAACTATATTTTTCTATAAACAGAAGCTCATTCTTCTTTCATTCTCACCAATTCACTAAGTCTCACAAGAGCAATTATTATAGAGAGAAATTATAGAGAGAAATAAGAAGAGAAGTCTACTACCTCATTATTCTAGTATCCAGTTTCTTCTAAGGTAAGGGGTATTATTTCTTTCGTATTCATAAAGAGAGTTATTTTCTTTCAATGCTCGTAAGGGTTGTTATTCCATTCTTTATTATTCTGTTGAGATAACCTGTCTGTGCGGTCTATCGCATGCCTGGTGAATTCTTCTGTTATTCCATTTTTTATTATTCTGTTGGAATAACCTATCTGTGCGATCTATCGCATGCCTGGTGAATTCTTTTGTTATTCCATTCTTTATTATTCTGTTGGAATAACCTGTCTACGCAGGATACCGCATGCATGGTGAATTCTTCTGTTATTCCATTCTTTATTATTCTTTTGGAATAACCTGTCTATGTGGACTACCGCATGCATGGTGAATTCTTCTGTTATTCCATTCTTTATTATTCTGTTGGAATAAACTGTCTATTTGGATTACCGCATACATTGTGAATGATCCTTCGTATTCATTCCTTATTAAATTGTGGAAATAATCTGTCTACGTGGATTACCGCATGGCGGGCGAAAATCCATTTGCAGTTTCGTATATTCTATTATACTCGTATGAGATATCATTTCTTTTGTACTCGTCATGGAATATCATTATCTTTGGCATTTTTCTATTACGAGTTACTATTCATGGGTTACTATTCACCCGATTACTATTCACTCTAGTATTATTCACTCGGGTATTTGGGGCACTTTTCGTGCCAGAGTACTATTCATGAGTTACTATTCACGGGTTATTATTCATCCGATTATTATTCACTCTAGTATCATTCACCCGGGTATTCGGGACACTTTTCGTGTCGGGGTACTATTCCCGAAGTACTATTCATGGGGTACTATTCAAAGCAGTATCATGTTGACAATTTTTGGTACATGAATATTATTCTTGAATTTTACTCCACAAAGCAGTATCATGTTGACAATTTGGACGTTATTGATTTCTAGATAAATTAAATTATAAATCTTTAAAATTTATCTTGAACTTTTTTTATTGAATTATTATGTCATTGTCATCATCCTCATGCTTATATTGTGATGAAAGTCATCTCTGGCATACGTGCATAGATGGACTTGGTATGATTATGACCAGGGATTATTCGGTATAATCATGACCGTAATGTGACGAATGATGTGGTGAAAGTTCTCATTGGCCTATAGTTCATTGATGGACAGTTGTTGGTATGATTATGACCAGGGATTATTCGGTATAATCATGACCATTGATGATTACATGAATATCCTTGGTCGTGATGCAAGGATGATTCGATTTTATTTATTTGTCGTCGAGTCTCAAATGATAAAGTTGATGAAAAACTTTTTAAATCATAGAAGATAGTAGATTTTATGCCCTACTTGACTCTTCTAATGGATTGTTTATTCCGTTGTAGTTGTTGATCTAAAACTTGTTGTCTATTATATTCTATCAGTTGTTATACTGTTGAAGGCTAATGATAATTTATTTTGCATTATCTTAGTCATAATATTTCTTGCTGGGCTACTTGAGCTCACCCATTCTTTCACTGTTCTATTCAGGAAATGAGAATATAGCTGGGACGAGTCGGGGAACGGATTGACGGTCCAAATGGTTGTTTTAGTAGTCCTCACTATTCTATAAAATAGTGTGATAATAAATGTAATGAGGACTCCATTGAGTATGGATATTGTCTAGATGACAATATTCTTATTAAAACACTTAGATTATGTTTTGTCGTATTTTACACGACTGTTGTATAATTAAGTTGTATTTGAATTTTGTATCATGTATTTGGCGACTCAAGATGGGTGACGTATACCTATTTTGGGGGCGTCACAGTTGGTATCAAAGCTTAGGGATATGATCCATGGCTGAGATGTGAGACAAGAACTAGGAGGGGAGAGACGAGGAATTCTTCGCTAGTATGACCTACCTAAGTTTATTTGGTATTTAATTGGTCGGTCAGAGTATAAGGATAATATGTGATATGTTAATTAACCCTTGTTTTGTGGCAGTATTTGAAAATGGCATCCGAAAATGTTGAGATAAGCAATGAAGCACATAAGACCGTTGAGTCACCAATGATCAATATCCAAGATAATGTGCAACAGGAAGACAATAATCCTCAAGTAAACAATAACATCGATGAAATGGTGAACGATGGGATGTTCAGAGGCTTTATGAAATTCATGCAACATCAGGCGAGAGCGGCTCCTGTTCAAAATGTAGGTGGAAACACTGGCAACTCTCGGACGGTCACCACTAAACAGTTCAAGGAGCTAGGACCACCAGAGTTTATTGGAGAGCCAAAACCACTTAAGGCGGAGACGTGGATAAAGCAGATCACCAAGATATTTGATGTCTTGGGATGCTCCGAGGAGCAAAAGGTTCCCTTTTCCACCTTTATGTTGCGAGGAGAGGTAGATTACTGGTGGGAATCGGTAAAGCGTACTCAACCTGCCGCACTAAAGATGTCTTGGGAGAAATTCCAAGAACTGTTCAACGACAAGTACTTTCCTGAAAGTATTTGTCACATGAAGGAGGTAGAGTTCATCAAGCTGGAGCAGAACAATATGACTGTGTCACAGTACGAAGATAAGTTTGCCGAGTTGTCCCGGTTTGCATCCCATTTGGTCGATAATGAGGAGCGAATGACGCGAATGTTTCTAAGAGGTTTGAAACCCGATATACGTCAATACCTCATTTCTCACAAACTTTGTTTATATTCAAATGTTGTGAATAAGGCTCAGTTATTGGAGCGCGATAATGAGTCAGCACAACCAAAAGGTAATGAGCAACAACACGATAATAATCATACCGGTGGCAACGGCCATTGGAACAATGATAATCATCGTGGGGGAAATTATCATGCCAAGAATGGTAACCACTTCGGTGGTCATCATTGCCAAGATAATAGGAGTGGAAATTTCAAGAAGAGAACGTTCAACAACAATGGAAATATAGCAGCACCAACACCCGTTTTCAAGGAAGGAGAACGACCACCAATTGTACGCTTCAAATGCAGAGGGGAGGGACATATCAGTCCAAGCTGCACGATGCAGTCCAAAGCATGTTACAATTATGGAAAAGAAGGTCACCAAGCCCAATTTTGTCGTGCACCAAAGTCAAGTCCAGCTGGGACGGTGGCACCAAAGGCGGATACGGACAAAACAAAGTTGGTGGTTTCAGGGAGAGCGTTTTTCGTGACTTCTCAAAAAGCGAGTAACTCGAACGAAGTTAGCACGGGTTAGTTAATTATAAATTCATGCGAAGTTTATACCTTATTAGATACCGGTTCTACCCATTCTTTTATCTCTCTTGCTTGCGCTCAACGTTTAAATTTGACTCCGAAGAAATTAAACATTGACTTATCGGTTGAAACTCCATTAGGAGAAACCTTCATTACATGTGCTATCTAAGTCTTGGATGAGAGTCACAGTTTTGAATGATATTTCTATTGTTAATAAATTTCCTGAAGTATTCCTGAAGACTTCCTAGCCTACCCCAGAGCGTGAAATCAAATTTTGTATTGACCCCAGTACAAAACCCATTTCTAAAACCCTCAAATATTTTCTTCACCCAAAACGAACGTATAATGTGCCAAAGATGTTGGCTCGAGCTGTTGAAGATTACGACTATACCATTCAATATCATCGTGGAAGAGCGAATATTGTAGCTTACGCGTTGAGTAGATGATCGTATGCTTTTACGAGTGCGATGTTGTTAAGATAAAAACCCATTTCGTATAACTTACAAATGATGAAGATAGAATTAAAGACTCTAGGAACCCACGTGAAGATAACGAATATACGAGTAGAATCGACTTTAATTGATAAAGTTAAAGCCGCTCAAGCTACACACCCGAATCTGATGAATGCGAAGAAGAAGGTTCAAGAAGGCGTTATTCTAGAAGCAAGAGTCGATGAAGAGAGAAATCTCAACCCTCGATTTAATTGGCCCATTTGAAATCCTCGATCAAGTAGAAATTGTGGCCTATAGACTCGCCTTACCGCTAAGTATGTCGCGTGTTCATAATGTTTTTTTTTCGTATCGATATTACGTAAATATGTGGACGACCCAAACCACATTATTTAATTAGAACTAGACGAGATAGCAGAAGATTTAACGTATGATGAGATACGTGTTAAAATCTTGGATAAGAAGGATCATATTCAACACTCAAAGGTTATACCTCAAGAGTTAGAATCTGTCGAGGTATCCTCACCTTTTTGGCATACCAGGTACGTACGTAAATTTTGAGGGCGAAATTTCATAAGGAGGGGAGATTGTAAGACCCCGAATTTTATGAAATGAAAGTATTCAATTTTCCTATAATTATTATTCTATTTAATAAATAGTTAAATTGATAAAAGGTTAAAGTTAAGGGTGATATTTGAAAATTTTGCAAAGAAAGCAAGTTGATATAAAATATTCGTTGTGTCGGGGAATATTTGTTTTAACAGGGAATATTTCGACGAACGGAATAACCATAATGGACCCCACAACGGAAGTATTGTCGTAGTTAGAAAACGATAGAATTATCATTTTATAAAAATAACGGCGAAAGTGTTACCGTTAAAACAGTTGAACTACCCGGTAGTAAAAGCACAGTAATACGTGTGGTTGAATAGTAGCATACAGTATTGATTATTGATGCTTACGTAAGAAGTCACTTAGTTATACTCAATTATTGCTACATTAATTGCTGCATCATATCTCTCATATTATTGATTCAATTATTGTCACAGTATCATCTGCATAATATGTTATATTATTAAATCAATAATTGAGACGGCAAAGTTATTCATATTATTATTTGCAATATTGACAATGTCTAGAAGGAGAGGTTTGGTCACCTAATTGCGCACCAATAAGGAGAAATCCTTATCGAAAAACCCCCTCTTTCCTGAGAACGACCTGGTTGTTAAATATTGTGAGTTATAATATTAATGATGAATAAGTTCGTAATGATTAAAGATGAAATTGATAGTTCCATTGTGTTTGAATTATTAGTGTTAGTGAAAATCGACATTTATTTCGATAATAATTGTTGTCTGGAGGTTATATTGACCAATCGGGTAATTAATCGGATAAATGAGCAATTAATTGCTATTAATTCACATGCTTATAACTATATGTTCACATGTGTGTACTATTGATTCACGTGATCTACTATTAGGGGAGTTGGTGCAAGATTGATAATACTTGCATGACTAAATTAGAAATGGAGGTATAGTTAAAAGTACTATACTATAATTAGTTTTTTCACATGATTATACTATTGAGTCACATAAATGAACTATTAATTCACATGATTTACTATTAGGGGAGGTGATGCAAGTTTGATAATACTTGCAGGACTAAATTAAAAATGAAGAAAAAGAGAAAGGTATTATACTATAATATTTCGAGCCCCAAAACGTGTAATTATCGAAACTATATTTTTCTATAAATAGAAGTTCATTGTTCTTTAATTCTCATCAATTCACTAAGTCTCACAAGAGCAATTATTATAGAGAGAAATTATAGAGAGAAAGAAGAAGAGAAGTCTGTTACCTCATTATTCCAGTATCCAGTTTCTTCTAAGGTAAGGGGTATTATTTCTTTCGTATTCATGAAGAGAGTTATTTTCTTTCAATACTCGTAAGGGTTGTTATTCAATTCTTTAGTATTCTGTTGGGATAACTTGTCTGTGCGGTTTATCGCATGCCTGGTGAATTCTTCTGTTATTCCATTCTTTATTATTCTGTTGGAATAACCTGTCTGTGCGGTCTATCGCATGCCTGGTGAATTCTTTTGTCATTCCATTCTTTATTATTCTGTTGGAATAACCTGTCTACGAGGGCTACCGCATGCATGGTGAATTCTTCTGTTAATCCATTCTTTATTATTCTATTGGAATAACCTGTCTATGTGGATTACCACATGCATGGTGAATGATCCTTCGTATTCATTTCTTATTAAATTGTGGAAATAATCTGTCTACGTGGATTATCGCATGGCGGGCAAAAATCTATTTGCAGTTTCGTATATTCTATTATACTCGTATGAGATATCATTTCTTTTGTACTCGTTATGGAATATCATTTTCTTTGGCATTTTTCTATTACGAGTTACTATTTATGGGTTACTATTCACCCGGTTACTATTCACTCTAGTATTATTCACTCGGATATTGGGGCACTTTTTTTCGGTTTCGGAGTACTATTCACTAAGTTACTATTCACCGATTACTATTCACTCTAGTATCATTCACTCAGTATTGGGACACTTTTCGTGTTTGGGTACTATTCACGGGTACTATTCTCAAGTACTATTCACGGGTACTATTCAATTCAAAAATATATTTCTTTTCTATCCAAATTATTTTTGTACATATGAATATTATTCTTGAATTTTACTCCACAAAGCAAAGATCATGTTGACAATTTGGGACGTTATTGATTTCGTGGATAAATTAAATTATAAATCTTTAAAATTTATCTTGAACTTGTTTTATTGAATTATTATGTCATGTCATCATCCTCATGCTTATATTGTGATTAAAGTCATCTCTGACTTACGTGCATAGATGGACTTGGTATGATTATGACCAGAGATTATTCGTTATAATCATGATCAGGGATTATTCGGTATAATCATGACCATAATATGACGAATGATGTGGTGAAAGTCCTCATTAGCTTGTAGTTCATTGATGGACAGTTGTTGGTATGATTATGACCAGGGATTATTCGGTATAATCATGACCATTGATGATTACATGAATATCATCGTCGTGATGCGTGGATGATTCGATTTTATTTATTAAGCTGAGTCTCAACGATAAAGTTGATGAAAAACTTTTTAAATCATAGAAGATAGTAGATTTTATGCCCTACTTCACTCTTCTAATGGATTGCTTATTATTCTGCAGTTGTTGATCTAAAACTTGTTGTCTATTATATTCTATTAGTTGTTATACTGTTGAAGGCTAAGGATAATTTATTCTGCATTATCTTAGTCATAATATTTCTTACTGGGCTAGTTGAGTTCACCCATTCTTTCACTGTTCTTTTCAGGAAATGAGAATATAGCTGGGACGAGTCGGGGAACGGATTGACGGTCCAGATGGTTGTTTTAGTAGTCCTCACTATTCTATAAAATAGTGTGACAATAAATGTAATGAGGACTCCATTGAGTGTGGATATTGTCTAGATGACAATATTATTATTAAAACTCTTAGATTATGTTTTGTCGTATTTTACACGACTGTTGTATAATTAAGTTGTATTTGAATTTTGTACCATGTATTTGGCGACTCAAGATGGATGACGTATACCTATTTTTGGGGCGTCACAATTATCTTGTCATATTACTACATTTTTAGCTAATGTTAGAGATATCAGATATGTTTGGAAAAAAATCTTTAAAAATCACCGTTTTACAAATATATCTTTTTTATAAAAAAAAAAAAACCCATTTTGCAGTGTACAATTTCTTCTTATAGTCAAGTACATAAATACTATTACAATATCAACAATTGACCAATCTCATTTAAATGAAAAAACTCAGTTCATATAAAGGACTTGAAATAAACTCACACATATGGCAATCAATGAAATATAAAAATCAAACTGACTCGGTCTCTTTACAAATATATACCTAGTTTTAAATAGGTATTAGGTGAAAAACGATAAATACCAAGGAAAACTACGGTTTGGTAACTATGTTTTGCTTTCATGTTTTTGTCTTCTATTTTTATTTTTATATATTCTTGATTTTACTTACTTTCATTAGGGTAACAAAAATACAATAATGTTGTTGAACGTGAGTGATGTTTGATTTCACCTCAACACATTAACTTTACCTTTACGTCTAACAAGAAACACATTTTGGGTTGTCAGAATTTAGGATCCGGTTAGCATGAAATTTATTTATTGGTAAGTTGGTCAATTGGCCAATAGAATGCTGACACACATAGAACCTCGTCTGCGTGTCAGCACTCTATTGATCAATTAATTAATTTACCCAAAAATAAACTTCATACTAACCACTTCCATATAATTATAACTTGTCCTGAAAGTATTTACAGGATCACCCGCAATCTCTGAATCAGCAATCCCTAGCCCCTAGCTCCCAATAAACTATACCTAGGAATCCCATTGTACTTGAACCCCATGTCCTTTTCAAGTGAGGCCCAATTTCATTATACTTAGCACACCTACGTCCCCCCAACAAACACCCACCCACCCCACTATGGACCGTAGAAAAAACTTTAATGTAGAAATTAGGGTTAAATGCTTTTTAAGTCACTGTACTATATGTCAACTTACAACTGGGTCACTGAACTTTTTTTTTCTTACAGTCAACTCACTGAACTCGATTTTTCTAACAAAAAGTTAAAAAAACCGTTAAACTCGTTTGATTGTTAACGGAAAACGGCTGAGTTATCAAAAAAAGCATATATGGCAGTTAGTATCCGACGTGGCAGTGATGATGTGGATTTGTATAAAAAAAATTATGAAAAAATGGGAAAAAAATATTTTAAAGTATAATATAAATTTTTAAAACTAGCCACAAAAAAACGCATTTTCTTAAAATAAAAAAATGCAGTTTATTTTTCTTAAAAAAACAAAAATAATTGCTTTATTTTTCTTTAAAGAAAATGATTTTTTATTTTTTTAACAAAAATAAAAGCAATTTTTAAAAAAACAAAAATAATTGCTTTATTTTTCTTTAAAAATAATTAAAGTATTCATGAATATTATTAGTGCTTATTCCCTTATGGTCAAAGAATATAAATACTCTCTGAGTAACCAAAATCAGATGCCGTAGGACTTTGAGCCCTTGGAACTTCTAGTTTAAAGGGAGTTTCAACCATATATGTTGGACGACTGATGGGATCATCTGGTCGATTAAATGAATTGATGACACAACTTCATTGTTGTCTTTGTCATTGGCCAACCGGTAGGGTTTGTAAGAACTTTCTACCATATTTATGGTGACAGAATTTTCCTTTTTCGCCACCTTTTCCCCCTCAAAAGGGAAAGTATAACCTTTTGCACGGCTCCAATGTTTAAGAAAAACAAAGAAGTCAACATTTTTTCCTGATTCTTTTAAGAAATCGTAATAAATGTTGCGAATGAGATCTTGAATCTCAAGAGAATAAGTAGCAAAAAACCATTCACGTTTAACTTTGTTTTTGTCAGAATTAAACAGTGCTTTTAGCAAAGATTGATCGGGACCTCAACTTTGATTGGTAAGAGTATAAATACTCTACGAGTAACCAAAATCAGACGCCGTAGGACTTTGAGCCCTTGGAACTTCTAGTTCAGAGGGAGTTTCAACCATATATGTTGGACGACTGATGGGATCATCTGGTCAATTAAAAACTCCTTGAATAGAAGACGTAGATCTTCTTAAAGTTTCACCTATATTCTTTTGAGGAATAGATGACGTGCTATTTCTCCAGGGTTCGTCTAAGTTAAGACGAATAGAGCTATTATTTCCGAATCTGATATTTACAGATCCATCTAGATTTTCTGTAACCTCTTCCAGTTGATGATTTGCTCCTTGTACCTTTTTAGGTACTGCATCTTGTAGTGTCCAATTTTCTGGAATTGTTATATCATCCCACTTTAAAGTCTTAGGAATTGAAATATTAGCCTTCAAAGGGTTGATTTGAAACACTGTAGTTTCTCCTCTACAATCTTTAATAAAATTACTCTTAAGATTAATATCTAGAGTAATCGTATTCATGACCTTAATATATATTCTATATATAAGTGCCATGTTAGAGGATAGAGGATCCATATCAAAACCTGACGTTTGTAAAGTCAATGTTAAGGTTTTAAGAATCGTGGGATCAAGAAGAGGCGAAAAGTTTGGAAAACTATTAAAGTAAACCGTAGGTTCTTGAGAAAGAGATGAGGTAATACATCCTAACAAAGAATCGTTAAACTTTAAATGTCTCTTATCCCTTAAACACAACAATAAAGAAGTGGGAAGGCCAATTCTGGTTAACGGTTTGACCGCAACTTGGACTAACCCAATATGCAAATATTTATAGCCTCTTTCAACTGCTTCTTCTAGAAATCTTTTGGGTAACATCTCAACAAATATATGACCTTGAGTTATTGGAAGAGACCATTCAATGACTTAATAATATAATCGGACTTAAACAAAAAACCGCTTTATTGTATACTTGGGAAATAGGAGTTTTTGGGATAGACCAATTCTGTAAATGGGTCTCAATGTTCCTAATGGACACAACTTGTTTAGTAGATGAATCCAAAGAGGAAGAAGATGAAGAGTTTCTTGACTAAGAAAGATTCCTGAATAGGTTTGCCATTAGACGTATAAACGGAAACTAAAACTTAACAAGATAAACAGGCAAGTTTTGATGAACTGGGAAGTCTACTACAGGATTTATGTCAACACGGCTAAACACACATCAGCCTTAAACGACAACCAACTTACCCATAGCAAAACTATAAGCTTAATCTATAACAGTATTTAGATGATGTTTATAACAAAATGAGCAGATTCAGGAAGAAAGAAGTCAAAAATCTTCAGACAACATCAAACTCTATCTTGGCTCTGATACCAACTTCGACAGGATCATATAGAGATATATAAAGATTAACAAAAGCGGAATATTATTGAATAACATACAAACTTACATAGAGTTGGAAGCTTGAGAACTTCGAACTTGATAATTCACACTAGAAAACTTAAGAAATAAACTGAGTACAAATTTTTCGGATGCCTTCATAAAAGGGCAGAACTATCCTCTTATAGAAGCGAGGAGAAACAAAATGATTACAGAAACCAAACAACTTTTAAAAGGAATCTACTTTTACAAAAGCAAAAGCAAAAGCAAGAAAAGCATTCCATAACACTGCTGACGCGTGTCCTAGATAAGATGGAGCCGAGAGGACAGCAGTGGACCACAAAAGATAAGATGAGAATCTTATCACCAAAAGCCTGAATTATTAAGGCAAAAGACAAAACCAACAAAATGCTTTAAGCATTAGCATGCCTCCATTATTTAGGCTGAGAGCACGGGCCACCAAATGGGTCATATTTCTCATCATCACTGTCTAGCATAGTTACCGTGTCATCATGATTCCTGAGAAAATCGAGGATTTCATTTTTTGGAATTCCTTTGAGGATGGATTTTAACTTCTACTGCGAGGCATCATATTTGCCCATATCACCGTCGACAACATGAGGAGGAATATTTTCAATTTTGTCCTCATCAAATTTGGACCATCATTTAATGGCCAGTTGTCTGCAAAGCCGATGAACCCCTGTTCCTGCATGCTGAGTAATAGTATATGACCATTTAAAAATCCAAGGAATTTCATTGGCACAACAGAAAGATAATAAGGCTTGATTCTCATAAAGGCCATTTGAGGTTTGAAAATATCTATCAAACATATCTTCAACCTTAGGGGGAAAAACTGTGGGACTGGTCCCCAGTAATAGAACCAAGACTGAAACCATGCAGAAAAATCCAGAACATTGATGGTTTTGGGAAACTTAGGGTGAAGAAACCAGCTATGGGTATAGTGCTCATTTTGATAATATAAAAACTTTTCCCATGCTAGGGTGTAATCAAAATAATTAAAGTATTTAGGAACCATAGATTTTGTTTCAAAATATTTATGAGTCCTTAGGTCACCCACCCAGTCACAAGGACGTAAGACCTTTAAGATCTTAACCGTTGAGAACGCCAGATTATAACGATCTCTAGGTTTATAAGAGACTTTAATTGAGCTTGTTTCAACCAGAATTTTTTCAAAAAACTCTCTAGTTTTTAGGAGAAAAACGGTAGATCATGAGAGTAAGATAGATAGAGATCACTACTTGTTTCGGAGATCCGATCGCATCCATATCTTCAATATCAACTACTTCTCCGATCATGTGTGTCCAGGTAGTTAGAATCAAACTGAACTTTAAGCTCAGGAGTCTTGCCTTTGTTGCCCTGCTTTTGAGAACCTGAGGATTGTCCATTGAGGAAGTCATTAGAGGTCTCTCCATTCTTTGGTTTGGTTGAGCGTCCAGAGACACGCTCAAGATTTAACACACAAATATTAGGAGTATCCTCGCGCAAAAACTCTCGGTTATGAAGTCCGCAAAGAGTTAGAGTCTCCTTTAATAAACTCTATGTCAAAATCAAAGGTCGATAACAAGGCTTGCCACCGAAAGCAAAAATCATTTTAGAAGCAACGCTTTTAACATCCTTCTCTAAGACTTCTTTGGCTGATTTACAATCAACTCTAAGAAGGAATCTCGGTTTAAGAGATCTCCTTGGAATTTATCAATACGTAACTATGGAACAAATTTCCTTTTTATAGTGGAATAGTTTTTCATCGCATCATTCCATTTTTCGAAACAAAACAAACTAAAACATCGTTTGAGTTTATAATTTCTTTAGAATGCCCCATATCCTTTATGCGAAGCATCGTGATCGACAATCTTTGGAGCATCAGGATTAGAGAAATGTAGACATGGTAAGGATTTCACATGAGCCTTAATCCTTTTAATGGCCTAAGTATATTCTTCTGTCCAAGGTGTAGGCTTCTTATTTAACCTTTTGTAAAGAGGAGCAGCATCAATCGCCAGATCTTTATAAAAATCTCTAACATAATTAACACTTCCCATAAATCTCTAGAGCTGTTTTTGATCCAAGATTTTGTCTAGAAATTTATTGGCGAATGCAATGGCTCTGTCGACTGGGAAATATTTACCTTGAGAAATTTCAAATCCTAGAAACCTTATCTTCGTTTGGAATAACATCATTTTGCTAGCTGAAACCACAAGACCTTCTCTTTTAACAGCTTTTTTGAAAACGTTTAAATGTTTCTAATGTTGATCAATGTCTTTTGAGAAGACTAAGACATCATCAATATAAACAATCATAAAATCCATAAATGGATTAAAGATTTCGTTCATAATGTTCTGAAACTCAGATGGTGCATTTTTAAGACAAAAACCCAGAACATTCCATTCGTAATGCCCAAATGGCACTGTAAACGCTGTTTTATACTTATCTTCTTCTTTAATTTGGATTTGCCGGTATCCACTCTTCATATCGAATTTGGAAAAGAAATTTGCTTTAAGCAACCGATTTAGCAGATCCCTCTTGTTTGGAATTGGATATCTAATCCATCTCAAAAATTTATTTAGAGGTTTGTAGTTAAATCATGGCCTTGAACTCCCCTTTCTATTTCTCGCAAAGATTTTCTACGTAGAATGCGAATACATGACCATGGTGAGTAACTTTTCCTTATTAATCCCTTTTTAAAAGATCATTGATCTCTTCGCAAAGCTTAAGAAACCTTTCATTCATTTGAATTGGTCTTGCTTTTGTAGGAATAGACTTCTCATTCAATCCTTCTATGTATGGCAAAGAGATGACATGCTTTTTCTATTCCGTAAAGCAATAGGATCTTGTAGAACATATTTCTTTACATAAATCCTCTTGGTAAGCTTTAACTTTGAGCTTAAACTTATCATCTTTAAGATGTTCTTCAATCTTCTTTATTTCTAACTCTTGTTTGAGAAAGAAAAGAAAATCTTCTTTTCATTTAAGCAAATGATTGACACCTTGATAGCGAGGTTCTAAAATAAAATCAAATCTGACCTCTAACCCCTCCTTATTAGTGTTTATTCCCTTATGGTCAATAGAAATGGGGAAAAGCAAACTAATAAAAGGTGTACCCAAAATAGCTGCCTGAGCCATATTCTTGACTAAGAGAAATGGAGTTTCAAAACAAACCCCATTATGCATATACCACGGATATTCGATAATTTATAATCAATATACAATTGTCTCCCAATGAAAGAAGACATTCAAAGATTTAAGCGCTTTTTTGAATAATATTTGGAAGGAACTAGACCTTCTGCCAGGCAATTTAAGTCTGCTCCCGAATCAATCAAGGCTTCAGTAATGACTGAGAACTCATCTTTAATAAGAATAGTAATTTTTACATACCACTTTTGAGTGATAATTCTATCAATCAGGTTGATCTTTAATCCTTTCGAACAACTAGATTCTCCTGGAATGATTCGCCTATCTTGAGTGGCAAAGTTAAGGACTTCATCCTCAAAATCATTACCATCATCATCATCAATAATAGGTGAATTTGATTCATCCAATTTGCCTTTGCCTTTATCATCTCTGCCTTTAAGCCAACGGATTTCCATTTTAATCTGCTTGATTTCTCTTTTTAAATCTGCAATATTCCACTATAAAAAAGCTTCGACAGGATCATATAGAGATATATAAAGATTAACAAAAGCGGAATATTATTGAATAACATACAAACTTACATAGAGTTGGAAGCTAGAGAACTTCGAACTTGATAATTCACACTAGAAAACTTAAGAAATAAACTGAGTACAAATTTTTTGGATGCCTTCACAGAAGGGCAGACCTATCCTCTTATAGAAGCGAGGAGAAACAAAATGATTACAAAAACCAAACAACTTTTAAAAGGAATCTACTTTTACAAAAGCAAAAGCAAAAGCAAAAGCAAGAAAAGCATTCCATAACACTGCTGACGCGTGTCCTAGATAAGATGGAGCCGAGAGGACAGCAGTGGACCACAAAAGATAAGATGAGAATCTTATCACCAAAAGCCTGAATTATTAAGGCAAAAGACAAAACCAACAAAATGCTTTAAGCATTAGCATGCCTCCATTATTTAGGCTGAGAGCACGGGCCACCAAATGGGTCATATTTCTCATCATCACTATCTAGCATAGTGACCGTGTCATCATGATTCCTGAGAAAATCGAGGATTTCATTTTTTGGAATTCCTTTGAGGATGGATTTTAACTTCTGCTGAGAGGCATCATATTTGCACATATCACCGTCGACAACATGAGGAGGAATATTTTCAATTTTGTCCTCATCAAATTTGGACCATCATTTAATGGCTAGTTGTCTGCAAAGCTGATGAACCCCTGTTCCTGCATGCTGAGTAATAGTATATGACCATTTAAAAATCCAAGGAATTTCATTGGCACAACAGAAAGATAATAAGGCTTGATTCTTATAAAGGCCATTTGAGGTTTGAAAATATCTATCAAACATATCTTCAACCTTAGGGGGAAAAACTGTGGGACTGGTCCCCAGTAATAGAACCAAGACTGAAACCATGCAGAAAAATCCAGAACATTGATGGTTTTGGGAAACTTAGGGTGAAGAAACCAGCTATGGGTATAGTGCTCATTTTGATAATATAAAACTTTTCCCATGCTAGGGTGTAATCAAAATAATTAAAGTATTTAGGAACCATAGATTTTGTTTCAAAATATTTATGAGTCCTTAGGTCACCCACCGATACAAGGACGTAAGACCTTTAAGATCTTAACCGATTGAGAACGCCAGATTATAACGATCTCTAGGTTTATGAGAGACTTTAATTGAGCCTATTTCAACCGAATTTTTTCAAAAACTCTCTAGTTTAGGGAGAAAAGCGGTAGATCATGAGAGTAAGATAGATAGAGATCGCCTACTTGTTACGGAGATCGATCCGCATCCATATCTTCAATATCAACTACTTCTCGATCATGGTGTCCGGTAGTTAGAATCAAACTGAACTTTAAGCTCAGGAGTCTTGCCTTTGTTGCCCTGCTTTTGAGAACCTGAGGATTGTCCTTTGGGGAAGTCATTAGAGGTCTCTCCATTCTTTGGTTCAATTTGGCGTCTCAGAGACTTGTCAAGATTTAACACATAAATATTAGGAGTATCCTGCAAAAACTCTCTGGTTAAGAAGTCTGGCAAAGAGTTAGAGTCTCCTTTAATAAACTCTATGTCAAAATCAAAGGCTGATAACAAGGCTTGCCACCGAGCAAAAATCTGTTTAGAAGCAAAGTTTTTAACGTCCTTCTCTAAGACTTCTTTGGCTGATTTACAATCAACTCTAAGAAGGAATCTCTGGTTTAAGAGATCTCCTTTGAATTTATCAATACACAGAACTATGGAACAAATTTCCTTTTTTATAGTGGAATAGTTTTTCTGTGCATCATTCCATTTTCCAGAAACAAAACAAACTAAAACTTCGTTTGAGTTTATAATTTGTTTTAGAATGCCCCCATATCCTTTGTCTGAAGCATCAGTATCGACAATCTTTGGAGCATCAGGATTAGAGAAATGTAGACATGAGGTCAGATTTGATTTTATTTCAGAACCTCGCTATCAAGGTGTCAATCATTTGCTTAAACGAAAAGAAGATTTTCTTTTCTTTCTCAAACAAGAGTTAGAAATAAAGAAGATTGAAGAACATCTTAAAGATGATAAGTTTAAGCTCAAAGTTAAAGCTTACCAAGAGGATTTATGTAAAGAAATATGTTCTACAGATCCTACTGCTTTCTGGAATAGAAAAAAGCATGTCATCTCTTTGCCATACATAGAAGGATTCAATGAGAAGTCTATTCCTACAAAAACAAGACCAATTCAAATGAATGAAAGGTTTCTTAAGCTTTGCCAAGAAGAGATCAATGATCTTTTAAAAAAGGGATTAATAAGGAAAAGTTACTCACCATGGTCATGTTCTGCATTCTACGTAGAAAATGCTGCAGAAATAGAAAGGGGAGTTCCAAGGCTGGTGATTAACTACAAACCTCTAAATAAAATTTTGAGATGGATTAGATATCCAATTCCAAACAAGTGGGATCTGCTAAATCGGTTGCTTAAAGCAAATATCTTTTCCAAATTCGATATGAAGAGTGGATACTGGCAAATCCGGATTAAAGAAGAAGATAAGTATAAAACAAATACATAATTGCCATTTGGGCATTACTTAATGGAATGTTCGGTTTTGGTCTTAAAATGCGCCATCCGAGTTTCAGAACATTATGAACGAAATCTTTAAACCATTTATGGATTTTATGATTGTTTATATTGATGATGTCTTAGTCTTCTCAAAAGACATTGATCAACATTGGAAAAATTTAAACGTTTTCAAAAAAGTTGTTAAAAGAGAAGGTCTTGTGGTTTCAGCTAGCAAAATGTTGTTATTCCAAACGAAGATAAGGTTTCAGGATTTGAAATTTCTCAAGGTAAATATTTCCCGGTCGACAGAGCCATCAGATTCGCTTAATAAATTTCGAGACAAAATCTTGGATCAAAAAACAACTCCATAGATTTATGGGAAGTGTTAATTATGTTAGAGATTTTATAAAGATCCGGCGATTGATGTCGCTCCTCTTTACAAAAGGTTAAATAAAAGCCTACACCTTGGGCGGATGTAAGAATGTACTCTCAGCCATTAAAAGGATTAAGGCTCATGTGAAATCCTTACCATGTCTACATTTCTCTAATCCCGATGCTCCAAAGATTGTTAAACCGATGCTTCGCATAAAGGATATGGGGCATTCTAAAATAAATTATAAACTCAAACGAAGTTTTAGTTTGTTTTGTTTCGAAAATGGAATGATGCATGTAAAAACTATTCCACTATAAAAAGGAAATTTGTTCCATAGTTCTGTGTATTGATAAATTCCAAGGAGATCTCTTAAACCAGAGATTCCTTCTTAGAGTTGAATGTAAATCAGCCAAAGAAGTCTTAGAGAAGGACATTAAAAACGTTGCTTCTAAACAGATTTTTGCTCGGTGGCATGCCTTGTTATCAGCCTTTGATTTTGACATAGAGTTTATTAAAGGAGACTCTAACTCTTTGCCAGACTTCTTAACCAGAGAGTTTTTGCAGGATACTCCTAATATTTGTGTGTTAAATCTTGACAGGTCTCCTAGACGCCAAATTAAACCAAAGAATGGAGAGACCCTCTAATAACTTCCTCAAAGGACAATCTTCAGGTTCTCAAAAGTAGGGCAACAAAGGCAAGACTCCTGAGCTTAAAGTTCAGTTTGATTCTAACTACCTGGACACCATGATCAGAGAAGTAGTTGATATTGAAGATATGGATGCAATCAGATCTCCGTAACAAGTAGTCGATCTCTATCTATCTTACTCTCATGATCTACCGCTTTTTCTCCCTAAAACTAGAGAGTTTTTTGAAAAAATTATTCGTTCAAAACAGCTCAATTAAAGTCTCTCATAAACCTAGAGATCGTTATAATCTGGCGTTCTCAACGGTTAAGATCTTAAAGGTCTTACGCCCTTGTGGATGGTGGGTGACCTAAGGACTCATAAATATTTTGAAACAAAATCTATGGTTCCTAAATACTTTAATTATTTTGATTACACCCTAGCATGTTTTTATATTATCAAAATGAGCACTATACCCATAAATGGGTTTCTTCACCCTAAGTTTCCCAAAACCATCAATGTTCGGATTTTCCGCATGGTTTCATCTTGGTTCTATTATCGGGGACCGGCCCCACGCTTTTTTCCCCAAGGTCAAGATATGTTCGATAGATATTTTCAAACCTCAAATGGCCTTTATGAGAATCAAGCCTTATTATCTTTCGTCAGTGCAATGAAATTCCTTGGATTTTTAAATGGTCATATACTATTACTCAGCATGCAGGAACAGGGGTTCATCGGCTTTACAGATAACTGGCCATTAAATGGTGGTCCAAATTTGATGAGGACAAAATTGAAAATATTCCTCCTCGTGTTGTCGACGGTGATATGGGCAAATATGATGCCTCTCAAACAGGTTAAAATCCATCCTCAAAGGAATTCCAAAAATGAAATCCTCGCTTTTTCTCGGAATCATGATGACACTGGCCACTACGCCAGATTGAAGCGATGATGATGAGAAATATGACCCATTTGGTGGCCCGTGCTCTCACCTCTAAATAATGGAGGCATGCTAATGCTTAAAGCATTTTGTTGGTTTTGTCGTTTCATTTTAATAATTCAGCTTTTGGTGATAAGATTCTCATCTTATCTTTTTGTGGTCCACCGTCATGTCCTCTGGCTCCATCTTATCTAGGACGCGCCACAGTTGTTATGGAATGTTTTTCTTGCTTTTGCTTTTGTTTTTGTAAAAGTAGATTCCTTTTAAAAGTTGTTTGGTTTTTGTAATCATTTTGTTTCTCCTCGCTTCTATAAGAGGATAGGTCTGCCCTTCTGTGAAGGCATCCAAAAATTTGTACTCAGGTTTATTTCTTAAGTTTTCTAGTGTGAATTATCAAGTTCAAGTTCTCAAGCTTCCAACTCTATGTAAGTCAGTATGTTATTCAATAATATTTCGCTTTTGTTAATCTTTATATATCTCTATATGATCCTGTCGAAGTTGGTATCAAAGCTGCTTTTTTATTTTTTTTTAAGAAAAATAACCTGTTTTTTTATTTTTTATTAAAGAAATACGTTTTCATTTTCGTAAAAAAAATTGCGCTTTTTTATTTTTATTAAAAAAATGCGCTTTTTTTTTATTAAAATAATTAGTAATAAATTTTAAATTTTAAAACTGAATTTCGTTTTTTTTATTAATAAATTTATTTGATAAACTAGTTTGACGGTTTTTTTAACTTTATGTTAGAAAATTTATTTGGTATTAATAAAAATTATATATATTTTTCAATTATATTTGTTATTAATTATATTAAAAATAACTAAATAATTAGCAACCTTTTAGTTTTTTATCTTTTATAAATGGCTTAATTATAAATAAAAATTTATTTGATATTAATTACAAAAATAATTAAATATATTTTTTTATGTATTTTCTTTTTTTTTTGGCTAATTTTTTAAATTTATATTATACTTTAAAATATTTTTTTCTCATAAATTTTTTCTTACAAATCCACATCATCACTGGCACGTCGCATACTAATTGCCACATAGGTTTTTTTTGACAACTCAGCCGTTTTCCGTTAACAGTCAAACGAGTTTAACGATTTTTTTAACTTTTTGTTAGAAAAATCAAGTTCAGTGAGTTGACTGTAAAAAAAACGTTCAGTGACCCAGTTGTACTTGTAAGTTGACATATAGTACAGTGACTTAGAAAGCATTTAACCCGTAGAAATTAGGGGAAAATATGTAATGTAGAAATTAGGGGCAAATATGTAACATGAAATCTGTAAAAAGTGAGTAAATCAGTGACATAAATGTAGAAATTAGGAGCAAATATGTAACATGAAATTTCAATTAAATGGATAGAATAAGATATCAAATAATCCCAAATGGCAATGATTATAATAACAGATAGAACATGATATTAAATAATCCAACATCTTAAGCTATTTTATAATTCTAGAATTAATAGTCCCAAGCTCAAATTTAAAAACAAATAGAACACTTGAGATTAATAGTCATATTCCAAGTGTAATAATTACAAACGAATATAGTCCGAGTATTATAGACAATTAATATTATATTTAATATTATTTAATTATTTTTTTAATTCTTGTGTATAATTTTAAAACGTCATATATAATATCATATATTACTCCCTCCGTCCCATAATTATAGGCTGATTTCTTTTGGCACATAGTTTAAGAAAATTAGTTTAAGTTGCAATTTTTAACATAATTTTCCACATATACCCCTTAATATGGAATTAATGAATAAGTTAATTACTCCTTACTTATCACACTGGAACTCTCAATTTTATTGATTGACGTGTACTGATCATTACAGTCCATAACCATAGAACTTCAACTAAAGAGAATACAACAACATTAAATGTGGTGATAAAAATAATGACATTGAATGTTGTTTCTTTAAAAAATGAGTAATAGTTGAATATTTATTATAAGGGCATAAAAGTAAAATAATGAACCAACTAAATTTTATAAATAATAAGTAGCCTATATATTGGGACATCTCAAAATGAAAAATCGGCATATAATTATGGGACGGAAAGAGTATTATATTATTATGAGGAAGTAATTGTAAAGGAGAATTGAACGCAAGACTTCTTTACGGGATAAACAGTTCACTTACCATTGGACACGTACCTTTGAAACTGTCAACTTCCTTGTTCCCAAGGTGAAGCCAGTAGCCACAGTCCAAGAGCCAAAAAGCAAATATACACAGCCAAGTCCGCGTCGCCGGCTCGATCAAGATTTATACCCATTTTTAATCCCAAAACAAACATCACTAGTTTCCCAGAAAGTAGTAATAATTTTGGAAATCCAAAACCCTAGAATCTAAATTCAATTCCAATCCAATTAAAGTCAAACACAAATCAACATTTTAAGATTTTTATTACCTTGTGTGGGGGCATCCAATTAGTCCAATCCTAGTATAAACCTTGTATCTCTCTCTTTCTCAATCAACATCATTCTTCTCCAACCTTCTTATACATTTTTATTTTTTACAGGTACATTTCCTGTCTCCTGCTGTGAAGCACGACCACCTGTTAATTTTCTCTCTCCTCTCTCTTCTTCTACCTGCAATTCCTCCATTTTCTATATATATATTTACTTGAATTCTTGTGAATCACGCATTGATTTGATCACTCCATTCTTTGGAGCGCATGCGCTTGAATTTTGATGCTGTTTTTAGAGAAATTACGATATTTTGATACTGATTTTCATTTTCCGACTGTATTTTGCTTGATCCGTTTGGTTCGTGAGGAAATGATGAAGGCAATGGAGAAGAAAAGCTCTGATCGTTAGTTTATTGTGCTTTACGAAACATTTCTGTTTGTGTTTAACTTAAATAAATCGCAACGTGTTCGTGAGATTAATTTTTAATCATATTTTTTTAAAAATTTGCTGTTTCCAGATCAAAGTTAGAGGAAGGCATGATCTTGATTTGATGCGAATCGTTTTTCAGCTCAGGTGTGGATCTTTGTTCAGGTTTTCATTTTCTCTGTCATAATTAAGTTAACTAAATACGTAATTGAGCTTGCATCTATTTTTTATTACTTATTAAACTATAGGTTAAATAGTTATTCTTCCTTTTTAGCTGACATCTGATTAGACTTTGATCTTAGTTATAGTCGCTGTTGCTTTATCTCGGTGATTACAGCAGTGCCAGCTGATATTTCTTGGTTAATATATATATGCTTGAAACTTTAATCCTTTTTAGTATCGTAATCGATAGGCTCCGGCTAGCCTATTATTTCATGTAAAGTTTGATCTAGCAAGTGTTTGCTTAGCATAAGCAAAGGTAGGCGCACTTGATAACATTCAAAGAACGCTTAAATATATATATAGCCACATGCTCGCACATCTTGTTTTTTGCTGATAGTTTGATTGCTTAATGTTTATAATGTTTGTATGCACATATCTACACATATCTAAGTCTGTTGTTCAAATGATAACTTTTTACTTTTTTAGTGTATTGTCTTGTTGTGTCATGTTTTTTGTGCTGAAAATTTATGTTGAATTAAACTCCTCTTGTTCAATCTTTTTCAATTATTTTTTGGAGGTATGTTCTAGTATGATTTTAGCTCATTCTATTTTTATTTATTTATTTATTTTTGTGTTTTAGTTTCTTTCCATTAGTTCTTATGATGGTTTGGAAGGAGGGACAAGGTTTAATGCTACTTACAATCCCAAAAACTCAATGATCTCCTTTGGGACCACCTAAACATCTAGTTTACTTACTCGGTGAGCCTAGTTTGTGGGTAAGGTTGTAAAATGAGCAAATAGTTCGGGCTCGATTCGTATCCGAGCTCGACTCGAAATATAAATGAGTCAAATATGAGCACATTTTAAATTTCGATAAATTACTCGAACCTTCTCAAATTATAATTTTTTATTGATACTCGGATTATATTCGTTCGAAAAGTTCAAACTGCTCGTGCTCGACTCGAAATCGTACTCGACTCGGTAGCTAAATGAGCCTCAATCAAACCTTATTTTATACTCGATAATTTTTGTGAACCAAATCTGATCAACTTAATACTCGATTCGACTCGATTCGTTTACACCTTTATTTGTGGGTATTGCATGCACCCTAATGCGGAATAAAAGATGAGGATCAAAAGATTGTTTAATTATTACTTTATATTATTTCTTCGGGATAAATAATTTGGTCCTTAATGTAAATATTTATTACGTATTAAGTAGGATATTATGGAATAATCTATTATAATAAAATAAAATTACTATTTCAATTTCTTTATTACTAAATAATAATATTAACTAACTAACTAATAATCTTTCAAGTCCCTTGAATTGAATGATGTGGAACGAAAGAAGAGGATCAAAAGATTGCTTTATTATTACTTATTTAATTTATATTACTATTTATGGACAAATATTTAAGAGGGAGTTTGTTACAGGTTATTTAAAGTGGTCATGTTGGATACCGGTAATGTGAGTTGGTCATCCTAATAAATTGTGTTTGTTTCATTGGTAATCTTATATTTCCTTAATCACATAACCGGTAAAGTGCCAAGATTCCCACCTGAAGTGGGTATCTGGATGACTAAAAAATTGGTGGTAATCTTAGATTACCACATCTTGGTCATCTTGAAATCTTTCTATAAATAAAAATACCCTTCATATTTTAGCAAATAGGATGTAGTATCCTTATTTACATGTAATTTTAAAAAAATTTATCAAGCATTCCATATATATCGACTACACTCTTCTTTATTTTAATAATTTTGACAAACGTTTTAATGTGTCCTTAATTCATTTTGTTTTGTTGTTTATTATTATAAACTTAATATTGAATGATGTGGAACTAAAGAAGAGAATCAAAAGATTGCTTTATTATTACGTATTTAATTTATATTACTATTTATGGATAAATATTTAAGAGGGAGTTTGTTACACGTTATTTGAAGTGGTCATGTTGGATACCGGTAATTTGAGTTGGTCATCTTAATAAATTGTGTTTGTTACATTGGTAATCTTATATTTCTTTAATCACATAACCGGTAAAGTGCCAAGATTCCCACCTGAAGTGGGTATCTGGATGACCAAAAAATTAGTGGTAATCTTAGATTACCATATCTTGGTCATCTTGAAATCTTTGTATAAGCAAAAATACCCTTCCTATTTTAGCAAATCGAATATAGTATCCTTATTTACACATAATTTTAAAAAAAATTATCAAGCATTCCATATATATCGACTACACTTCTTTATTTTAATAATTTTGACATAAACGTTTTAATTTGTCCTTATTCATTTTGTTTTGTTGTTTATTATTATAAACTTAATTTATTATTGTACGGTAATTGACTTAATTAATTAATCTTTATTAATATATTTAATATCGAATATATTATAAATTAGAATTTGCAAAAGTAATAAACTTTTAATATATTTTATTAAATATTATTGAATTAGCTAGTTGGACAGTATTCATATTCTCCATGCGGAAACTGAGCGAGCAGGTCTGCTAATGCCTGACATCTAATTGCCTTCGGTGTTACACACTTGATGTCATATTCTCGAAAGGATCATCGTCCATCTTGCAGTCTTCCTACCAGCCTTTGATACAGAGTTAGCAAGTATCGATCCGACGGTCATTCTCGTTGCAAGTTTCACCGTGTGCCGAAAAATAATAGCGCATTTTCGTGCGACAAACAACGATGCTGAATAATGTCTCTCTAATTGTGAGTACCTGGTTTCTGGTCCTCTGATTATTCGGCTGATGTAGTATACAGGCTTTTCTTCCCCATCTACCTCTTGTGTGATCAATCCTCCTACAGACTTTGCGGTAGATGTGATATACAACTGCAATGGTATTTCTCTCTGTGGTACTACCATCATTTTCGCCAAAGCCAAAATTTCTTTTACTTTCACGAAGGCTTGTTGTTGGTCCTGCCCCCAGTCCCATTCTGTCTTTCCCTTTAGCAACTTTTCGAAAAGTTCTGTGACTTCTGCTAATGCTGACATGAATCTCCTCATGTAGGAAACTTTGAAGCACTTGGCTCCCAATTCTATGTGCTAACGCTGGCATGAATCTCCCTTTACTTTGAGGCACTTGGCTCCCAATTCTCTAGCCGCTAATAATCCCAATATGAATGCCTCATATTCTGCTTCATTGTTCGTGCAAATGAAATCTAGTTTGTATGACAGGGCCACTTCCTTTCCTTCTTTGGTAGTTAACACCACACCTGCTCCTCCTTTCCCTTCTGCGGACGACCCGTCAAAGGCCAAGTTCCACCACTCCAAATCTTCATCTACCACATCAATTTTTTCTACGTCTCCCCCTGGAAGATCCTCTAAGGGAGGTTCATATTCTCCACGCGAAACCGAGCGGCGAGGTGCATTAATGCACGGCATCCGATCGCCTTGATTTGTTACACACTTGATGTCATATTCGAAAGGATCATCATCCATCTTGCAGTCTTCCTACCAACGCCGGTACAGTTAGCAGCATATCGACGGGTCAGTTCTCGTTGCAAGTTTCACTTCGTGTGCCAAAAAATAATAGCGCATTTTCTGTGCGACAAACACCAGTGCCAGACAATGTCTCTCTAATTGTGAGTACCTGGTTTCTGGTCCTCTGATTATTCGGCTGATGTAGTATACATGCTTTTCTTGCCCATCTACCTCTTGTGTGATCAATCCTCCTACAGACTTTGCGGTAGATGTGATATACAACTGCAATGGTATTCTTCTCTGTGGTACTTCCATCGTTTTTGCCGAAGCCAAAATTTCTTTTACTTTCACGAAGGCTTGTTGTTAGTCCTGCCCCCAGTCCCATTCTGTCTTTCCCTTTAGCAACTTTCCGAAAGGTTCCGTGACTTCTGCTAATGCTGACATAAATCTCCTCATGTAGGAAACTTTTCCTAGAAAGCTCTTATTTCTTCAACTGTTTTTTTGGTGGGGGCATATTCAGTAATAGCCTTTGCCTTGTTTGGGTCTACCTCAAACCTCATTGCTTTTCAAAAAGCCTAAAAATTTTTCATTTCATCATCCCTAAGGCGCACTTTTTCAGATTCATCTTTAACTTATACATGCGACAACGTTCAAACACCTTTCTTAAATCCTCTATGTGGGTTGTCTCCTTTTTAGATTTCACCACTATGTCATCCACGTAGTCCTCCACAATGTCAGGAATCATATCGTGAAAGATGACGTGTATTGTCCTTTGGTAAGTTGCTCCCGCGTTCTTCAACTCGAATGACATTACTACATAGTAGAAATTCCCAAACGGGGTACGGAAGGCTGTCATCTATGCATCCTCTACTGATATCTTTATCTGATTGTAGCCTACGAACCCATTCATGAATGACATCATCTCGTGATTAGCCGTTGCATCAACCAAAGTGTCTATATTGGGTAGCGGATACATGTCCTTTGGGCACGCCTTGTTCAGGTCTCTGTAATCCACACATATTCACAACTGCCCATTAGATTTTTTACTGGTACGATGCTGGATAACCATATTGGATGTTGAATTGGCTTGATGAATCCTACATCCAACAACTTCTTTATCTCTTCCTTTATTTGTGTTTCAACTTCTGGTGCATAAGTGCGAGGCACTTGCTTCACCGGTTTAGCTCCCGGGTTCAGATTATGCTCTACCAACTCCTTGTCAATCACGAGCATCTCATTATAGTTCCAAGCAAACACATCCCTATACTCTCGTAGTAGCTTCACCAGCTCTTCCTTTTGGTTGGCGTTCAGCTCCTTGTTAATGTAAGTCGGCTTTGGCATGCTTCTTCTCTGTTGCCCGGATCAACTTCCTCCAATTCATTTTGTTGAGGTTTGCTTCATCCTCGAAACATTCGAGGTGGTTCCACCTTCCACCTTTGCGACGATTTCTTCCTTTTCGTTGCTCTCTTGGAGTGGGGGGCCCTCCCGAGCCCTCATGTTTAGGTGTACTTTTGAGCTCCTCCCCTTGCACCACGGCTCACGCGAAAACACTATCTTTCCATCGGGTTTGATTACTCTCTCCCACTTTGTCTTCGTTCTTCTTTTCTTTTATTTACTTTGTCGACTTAGATTGGGTCTGTCTGTTTGGCATTGATTATGTTTGGGCATCTCTCAAAGTCTGCCGCCCGCTTCTTGGGTCTTTTTCTTCTTTCTCTACATCTACTAATGTCTGAGTTTCTTATTTTTGAAACACTCACCTTGTTCTAAGGTCTGCTTCTTTTCCTTTTTCACAGGCACAAACTTGTCCTCCTGTAACTCCTCCCATCTTACTAGCTTCTTACTGATTTTCTCCTTCTTCGGCGACGTCATCAAAGAAAGTTGCTTCAATGATATGTGCCTCCTCCGGCCTAAAAGGGTTCCTTGTTGCTGGTACCTTAACCTTATTGCCTTTCCAAATTGCCTTCATGCACTGGTGAAAAACTGATGGTACCACCCCATAATCATTCTGCCAGGCTCTTCCTAGCAACACATGATATGCTGCGTCAACCTCTGCTACATAGAACATCACAGGTCCTCGGATCTTCCCCACTTACATATCCACCTTGATGTATCCGAGGGTTCTCGTGCTTTGATTAGTGAACCCTGTGATGTTAGTCTTTTCCTTCACGATCTTCTTCTCTGGCATACCTAAATGTTTAAAGACGGTGTAGGGCATGATATTTACAGATGCTCCATTAACGATGAACGCTCTCCGCACTTCTGTGCCATTAATTATTGCTGTCACATATAGTGGTTTATTATGTGGATATCTTACCTCTCTATCAGCCTTAGAGAAAGTGATTTTGTTCTCTTCCTCCACCGTCTTCACAAACCCTTTGCTGATTGCCATGCAAGTCTCTTGTGCTTTGGCAACTTTGATGATTGCCTTGGTCGCTTCTATCCTTGCTTCCTTGGTCAATCCGATCTGATCGAAAAATTTCCTGAACTTAGCTCCGTTCATCAACGCGGTCACCTGCAGACCTGGATCAGAAACGTCCTTCATCATTTCTGTGTTCTCCATCATCTCCACTTCTCTTCCCTTTGGTGATTCACTATGAGTAATAGTATTGCACGTTTCTTTCCCCTTGTGGTTCGGAAGTGGCTTGTCCAGCACGTTGTTTCTTCCTTCCGGTTCGATTTCTCCTGCCACCAATTTCTCATGGTAGATCCTTCGTAGACTGTAACAATCTATAGTGGAATGTCCGGCGTACTGGTGGTATACACAGAAGTCTGGTCTCCTCTTTATCTCTTCTGTTACAACAAATCTGGGCCTTGGAGGTTTCTGACTCCGTATTCTACCCATCGCTTTCGTCTGAATCCTCGAATGCCTTCTCACTGCACGTAATAGCCCCTGGGATTGGCAATCTCGAAAACTTGTCTCCTGGTTTTCCATGGTTCCTTTCATTCTTTCCACTCTTTTCCCTCTTGGCCCCTTGTGGCTTTTGCTGAGAATTTGTCAAAGCCACAGTAGCAGTTCTTTTACCCTTCCACGTAACAGTCGCATGGCTTGCGGGTAAAGTCATAATTCCTCCGAAGTCTTGTGCAAATGTTGAGAGTGTTGCAAAGGAATCACATGCTTTAGTGACCAAGTGGGGCTTGAAGGTATTTAGGGCACCATTGTTGCATATGCTCACTAGATTCTTCTCCTCAATCGGCTCTACACATTTTTGCGCCTGAGCCCTGAATCTGTCTACGTAATCTGACATTTCCTCATTTGGCTTTTGTTTGAATCTCATTAGCTCCACGATGGTCACCTGTTTCTGCATATAGAAAAACTTCTTTAAAAATTGTAACTTCAAATCATCCCAATCTTGGACTGACCCTTTCTTTAGATTGTAGTACCAATTGAAGGCACTATCTGTCAACGTTTTACTGAACTCACGGAGCAAAAGGTTGTGGTTGATTACTTCATCATAACCCAACCACGGAGACATCGACTCTACAAACCTGGCTATATGTTCTCTCACATTCCCTTTCTCTCCATTGTACTTCGGAAATTGTGGCGGGTGCTCAATATACCCTGCTGGGTAAGGCTGTCTCCGTATATGTGTTGGGTATGGTGGAGTGAAGTCCAATTCTGATGGTCTGGTTGTCTGTCTTCGGAGTTGATTGATTACGTCAAGCATATCATCCTTTGTCACATACTGACTTGTTGTATGAACTTTCTGAGGGGTTACAATGTATTGTTGCGCTGGCGGTGTATATGGTAAGGAGATCGACTGACATCATTCAAAGGTTGCATTTGTACTTGTTGGCTTGTTCGTTGGGCGTGGCTCGGTATAGTCGGTATCTTCACTTGTGAAAATACTTGGAGTGTGGTGAGAATGATGGTTGGTTGAGGCTGGCTTGTTTCCACTCTGGGTTGTGGTACATCACCACTGTTTTGGGGCTCTAAATGGATGATTGGAATCGGCTGACTCTCCATTGCTGGAGGCACATTCTGATTTTCTTTGTTGACATCCACTCCTGCTCGTTCTACCTGCGAACTTCCTGGAAACATTAGCTTTGAAGGTTGGAATCTGCATTAACTGCTGACGAAAATTTCCCATCTCTTCCTGTTGCTTCCGCATTTCTGACATCATGGCCATCATCATCCCTTGTCCTTCTCTTGCCTCCTTTAAGGCCTTGAACATCTCCAACTGCACAACATTCGTGGTTATTTGTTCTCCACTTGCTTCCTCACCTTGTCTTCTTGTGCCCATCTGCCTGACATTGATTTGTTGTTGATCAGTCATATGTGGTGATATTGAACTTCCTTCAGAAGCGTCTTCTACGAGGGGTTGATCGAGATCCAGATTCATGCCTTGGAAATGTTGATTTGTTTGCCTCGGAACCGGATCCGGTGAAGTAATGCTAGGTGTCGGTGAAACTCTTCCTATAGTTCTTCCACTTTGAGTCGTGGGCACACCCTTCACGAATTCTACACCTCCCCAGCAGAGTTGCCAAATAAATGTGGGTAAGAAAACCGTCCCTTACTAGGGTTAGGGTTTCGTGTTGACTGAGGAGGAGAGAAATTCGCAAAGAGTACGGTCTTGATTGAGTGGTTGAAGATGAGAGAAGAACAGGTAAGCGATTACTTGAGTAATACGTGGCAAAACTCTTAGGATTCAAGAGCCTTCTTCAAAGTCTTCAGTTCAGAGAGAATCAAAAAGTCCCCTTCTATTGAAATGAAGGGGATATTTATAGAGTTTCATGGAAAATGGTCACGTGCCTGGCACTTGTCTGGGTCTTGTGCATGGCATGTGATTTTAGCAAAAATTCCAGAAATACCGTTAGTTACTTAAGCAATGCCTAAATCATCCCGTCCTTCTAGCCACCAATCCAATCCCTCAATCAATTCCCAAAATGAGTCGCCTCCATGAGCCTTCTGCCTCGGGACACGTGGCGGGTTCTCCCGATTTAATTCTTCTTAGATCACACGTGAACCCTAATTTGTACTCGGACTCATAGTGTGTAATTCTCTATCGATTCTTTGTACGGATAGGTATTTTATTCCGTCTTCCCACCAATTGTCCTATTATTTGTATTAAGAGTCAAAATTCTGGATATCTTTGTTGTCACCGATTTCTTCCTACTCAATTTTTTTGGCCTTCGCACAACACTTTGTTGAAGTTAGCTAGAGGATCGACAAAAAGTTTCTCGAGATGCAAGCATGATTTGCAGTAGGTGTCGACATTGACGCAGCAGTCTCAATCTATCCCAAAAAGAAAAAAAAGTCAAAAAAGGTGTGGGAAAAGAAAATACATATATGCAATGTCGTTTTTCAGGTTTGATGATCCAAACCTTCTTTTGGCTAAGACAAAACAATTTGAGTGTCAAATTTCTTTTTCGTTCATGCAGAAGGTTTAATCTATATGGCTTAAAGTATTAGAAATTGTGCGATGACTTAGGATTCGTTTGGTAACTGATTTTGTCTTCATGTTTTTTCTTCTTATTTTTGTTTTTATATGTTTCTACTTTTACTTGTTGTCACTATTAAGAACAAAAATCAGGTAACATTGTTTTATAACTATATTGAAATGCTAGTTTTTTTTATGATGTAAAGTTTGAAATTTTATTGGTAATAAGATTCGATGGACCTCATAAGAGTTGGATTGACTACTTGTGTTGCCAAAATTGAATAAGTAACTTTTTTTTTGTTTTCACTTTTTTGCTGCCGAAGTGGATTTTGCTTCCACTTAATTCAAAACAGAAACAGTTACCAAACAACGTTTTTTGTTGTTGATTTCAAAAAAGGAGAAGTAAAAACAAAATTTGTAAGCAAAAACAGTTTCTAAACGGAACCCTTAGCATCCTTGAAAACAAGCCTTAAAGATTTAAAGAATCATTACTAGTCTGTACCACATGCTATTCTCATCCATATTTTGTTCAAGGTCACTTGAAGTTTACAAGATGGAAGACGCAAACAATGAGGGTGTTCAAGTTGAAGATCCAAAGATGGCTAGTTATGAAGAATTAGGTTTTGAAGATGTTGCGGCTGATTTGAGACCTAAAAGTGGTTTGCAATTTTTTTTTTCCAGAGGCTATTTAAGTTGATGTGGAGGTTGAACACAAAAAGGAAGAAACTATTGAGTAGAAAAATATGTTAATTTTGTCTTTTCAGATGTTACTTTTGCGTCTCATGTTGCTTCAAAGTTTTCATTATGCTGCTAGTCCCAAAAATTGGGCTTATGGTATTGGACAATGGGATGCACATGTTTTATTGAGGACATTTCCCTGATTGTGGTTTATTATTCTTCGATATTATAAAACTTTAAATCAAGTTTTTTTCAATGGCGGGGAGAATGATGCGGAACAGAAGAAGAGGATCAAAGGATTGCTTAAGTATTAGTTTATATTATTATTAGATTTATATTTTAGTGATTAATGTACTTATTCATTACTTATTACGTAGGATATTCTAATAATTTTAATTATAGCAGTAGATTTTAATCCAGAGAGTTGTAATTATAGTAATAGAGAGTTAGGAGATTATTTTCTATTTAAATTAAGGTTTTTACTTGGTCACTAAGTCAGAGGTTTCGTATATAAGGAATTATGATATTTATTATTTTTCAGACTATTGATATATTGATTTGAGATTAAAGCTTCGTGCGTTTTGTGTGTTTCTCTATCAATTCTCTTCTGGGATAGGTACTTTTATTCTTTTTCCCGCCTTATCCTACATCACACCTGGTGGTTGGCCACACCAGAGGACCCTTATTAGGAGAAAGAAGAAATCTTTGTCTAGAAATTTGTTGCATCTTCTGTTCTCATTTGTTGTGTTGTTTTCATTGTTCTTCATATTTGTCATTTTTGATAATATTTGCAACGCCTTTTTTAGAGAGTGCATTATGGATTTTAATGTGTCAAGAGTATATCTAAATATTATATGCTTAAAATATTTATAATACTTCCTCCGTTCCATATTATTTGATCATTGTTGACTTTTTGAAGTCAACTTCAGAGATTTTTAAACTCAAAATTGACATTGGTTCTTTTTATTTTAATCAATACAATGATGAATATTATAAACTATCTTAAAAGTATTACTCATTACAAATTTTATTGTTTCATAATTTTAATGAGACATCTCAATTTTGACTTTGAAAATGTCTCAAATTGACTTTCAAAAGTCTATAATGATCATATAATTTGGAACGGAGGGAGTATAATTTAAAATATAACATTTTAATGTGTCACAATATATATAAAAGTATATATTCTAATTATGATTTCGGAATGTCTTAAAATCCGTGCTATACACCCTAAAAATAGAGTTGCAAATAATGTGGGATGGAGTATTACATTTCCTTTTTGTTTTCTTTTATTTTTCAATTTCTTTCTGCCTTGGGGTGGTAGGTTGATTACATGAATATCCACAAAGATGTATTACATTTAGTTATCTAAGATTGATTCTAACAGATTCATTTTTACCATTTAACATGAGTACTGTAATTTTCCCCAAAAGACGGCTTGAATTGTTGCAAACTTTCCACCATTGATTGAGTGGACTGCAACTCATTGAATTGTTCTTGTTATGCTTGTGCATGGTTCTTAATATCGTTATCATGATCAGAAATGATGGCAAAGGATCCACCTTTGAGTGTTATCAATATGCTATTTGGATTAGGTGGATAATTTTTACATGGTATAATTTTTATACATGCTGATGCCACATATATGAACCTCTCATTCTTTGCACCAAAAATAAAAATAAAAATGAACCTCTCATTCGAATTCAATGCTCTTCTATTCAAGTTGTTTGCATAATTGTATTACTCAGTTTGGTCTCAACTTCATAATACACTTATTATGGGTCAAATATTACCTTTCCATTTTGAAATTTATCAGTAATTGCAGCCATGCATAGTAGCAGATTTTTTTTTCTCAAGTGTTTGTATATATATGATAGATTTGGCATATCTGAAATATTCTTGGACCAGCAGGATGATGAAGAGAGTCAAATTGAGTCTCTGAAACACTTCTTTAGTATGTAGTTTGGACTTTTTACTAGTATACCATTATTTATCTCCTTGATCAGGAGGGTAGTTGCTCTAGATATTATAAAAACTCCCATGAAAGATCCAAAAGTGCTATCAAGGATTCAAACCAGTTAATTAGCACTAAGAGATGTTGAGATCATGCTGAAGTTTTTTCTTTGATACTGATACCAATTATGACAAAGGCCAGATATTATCACAGTGGCTAGAATAGAAAGTCCTTTCTACTTCATCACCTCTATGGCATCATGTGATGCTTGAGATTATGGAATATGAATGATTTCTTTCCTTCTAGTTGAATTAATTGTAGGTCCTTTTTGGTAATCGCTGCCGTAGTTGCTTCCATGTGTGATAGTCAGGTTCAACTTGAAAGATATATTATCAAATGCAGAGTTCTTCCGGTGTGGTAGAATTCAATTGTGGTGTCTATTTTGTTTTTCCTCTATAAGGTTATTTATTTATTTAAGTTAAAAATTTCATTTATAAATAAAATCTGCCAACAAGGTCATCAGAGTTGGTAGTAACCGTTGTTTTCTTTCATATAATATAGTGATTACACTGTTTTCTGTACTTTTTTCCTTTATTATTCCGTATTTGAAAATATCATTTAGTAATTTGAAACGTAATAAACTAGAATTTGAGGCAACAAGGAAAGAAAAATATTGCTCTATACTGTTAAATTTGAAAAAAATATTGGAGAGAATTAATGCAATGCTATCCAAGTAATAAAAGGTTATTTGGGTCGGGTGCCGGAGCAGGTTAAACAGTAAGAGAATCCCTTTTCTTTAACTGCTACAGTGCTACTTAGCTTCGCTACCTCACTCTTATACATTCGAATAATAGTAGGGCACCTTTTATTCAATTCTATCAACTAGCATTCTATGTGCCCTTCATTTTCTACCTTCCTTTACCAAGTAACGATAATAATGTCATGTTCCTTGTACATATGAACCTATGACGAAATCACAAATCCTTTTCCATGAAAGATACTGGTTTTTTAATCCGTTAAGAATTTGAGTTTCCTACTTTCCTAATTCATTATTTGGTTTTTGTATTATATTACCAATTTGTGATTTCGTCATAGGTTCTATAAGGTCCTTATTGTCCTATTGGATAAAATTAAACAAGGCGTTAAGAGCACAGGGAAAAAACCCTTGCGAGTAAGAGAGTCGGGAAAGTATAGATTCTCAAAGGAGCGGACTTGTGAGAGGTTGTTCATGGTTGATGGCAAGCACAAATGCGCAACCGTTGTTTTGTACCATAAATTCTTCAAGTTTAGTGAAGATGATTATTTTCATGGATTTAGGCAAGTTTGGCACGTTAAGTTTCCCCCAGCTTAAGCTTTTAGGGTAGTTGGTAACTTAAAATGGTATTAGAGCTCTAAGTATGCAAGGTCTTCGCTTCAAGTTTTTCCGTTTGCTATAGATTCCCCCCTTGCATTTTTGGTGCAACACAGTGGGGGTTGTATCGGGAGAAGCGATCTGTCTAACAACTTGCTTAACCATTTGAGTAGTTGGTGACTAATATTTGTTTTCTAATTAAGTTTTCGAGCTTTAGTTTGGCTGTATCTTTCCTGATTTGCAGTACACTGTTTGAATCAGGGTAAGTAGTGGATCTGCTTCTCACATTCCATAAATAGCCGACACATATCCAGGGTAAGTAGTGGATCTGTATAGTTCTACTCTTTTTATTTTACGAAAGGATAAATCCCAAAGGGTCGATCTTTCTTTTAGTTGTTGACTCTCTCTTTGATTTATTAATGCACGATATTCCGAATTTTCATTACTAATGTATCCAAAGGATCTGTATTTAATTCATAGTCGTCATGGCGTCGCTTAGGCGACGATTAGGCGTCCTGACGCTAGAGAAGGAAAAGGTGACGCCTTGGACGCTGAGTTGTCAAGGATCACGACTTGGTAGTTGGCCCAATAGTCATTTTGTACCCATAACTCTTCAACCCATGGACTCGCTATATTGTGTAATTTTATTACCTATTAGACTTGTTATGTGTGATGGTTGACTTGGTTGATTCTTTAATTTTTACATTGTGTTTGTTGACTTGTTCTACTAGTTTTCAATTTCAATTGTTTTATTTTGAATTTGTGAAGTATTCATATAATTATATTTTTAATTGGATTCCATAGTGTTAGTTATGATGTTTTTGAGTTTTAATGTATATAAAATTTTATTGTTCAATATACTTTTTAAGTAAAATAAACAAATGTATAAATTGCATATTGTTAACGACTTGTCACCATACGGACGCCATGGCGGGTGCCTTATCGCCTAGCGGTCAACTACCGCCACGTCTCGCCGTGACAACTATGGTATTTATTGGAACATCCTTTCAATTGGCAAGAGCTCCTTACTTCAATGAAACTAGATAATGTTTGTTTCATATTTAATATTTTTTGACAACACATTCTGTATTTGTAAGATATGTGCACTGATTGTCTGGTCAGTAGAGTTTTTTCCGTTGTTAAGAAGTATATATCTTGCCTTATTATGTTTAGAATCACTTCATTTGGCTAATTGATTTCTGACTCCAGATTCCAGAAGTCTATCATGTTATCTTGCCACTTCTGGAAAGCAAAACTATTTTTTCCTTTATATAACCTTTGTAGCACTTGATATTTTTTTATAAGTATCATTGTGACTCGTATTAGGCCATATATCTGTCTTTTTTACCCTAACCTAGATACATTTATCTCGGTCACTATTTCTCCTTCTAAATCTAAAGCACTGGCAGTGTTTGAATATGTTAGTGACTTACATCTATATTGCGAGACTATGTTTGTAAGCCAATAGATCTTCTGGTTCTTACAGAGTAACAATTGTTGATGAATTTCTGTACAAGTTAATGCATAATTAGCTTTGGTATTCTTGATTGAGGAAATCCTCTTTTCTTTTCTTTTTTTTTTGTTCTTTTGTGATCCAGACATTTATAAATATTTAAATTTCTGTGAGATATTGCTTTCTTTGTCCGCAGAATGTGTCCCTTACGTATCTACTATGATCTACTATAATTTGTGTTATGTATGGAACATGAATAATATAATTAAATGGACCAATCTAATAGATGATGATTCCTTGTTGAATATTTAGAAGGTTTTCATTTTATTACTTGAGTTGCATATTTTTTTCCCAGGTTTGAAAAATGGATTGATTTTGACTCTGACTCCTATTTCATCTCTCCATCTTATTTTTTTGTGATTTATATGCCCGTTCCTTTCTTGTTTATCTGGTTGTCCACGAGTTGCGACTTGTGTTTTTTGGTCTTTGTAGGATAGATTGAAGTGCTGAACATAGGACCCTGTGATGGCTTTATTCTCGAATATGGAGTCATGAAAATAACAAGGTAGACTTCCAATAAAATCCCTCGGCATCATTTTTCTGAATAGTTATCTGGATGAATTATTGTATAAGATGCTATGTTCTGGGTTGAAAGTAGCTCGCCTGTCTGCTGATTATTTTGATTAGTCTCAGTTATGTTGTAAATGCTATTCTGAATTGTCTTTTTGCATGATCAGTATTCTTTTAGTTTACCTGAAATGCTTTTGGTGGCGTTGTGATTAACCATATGCTTATGTACATTTATTTCTTTAAATGGAAATTTTATATGAAAATTCCAGATGGTGCTTTCATAGCCAATTGTCCATCACAGGCATTATTGAAGAAAATATAAAAACTAAAGAACATCTTAAACATGCAATGATTGACTATTTCTGTTATTACTTGTAACCTTGACTATACGTACATGGCTGGTTTCTTTGGAAACCTCACATTGTCAAAGTTGATTCCATTAATTAGTCAAATCAAAGTCTTCCTTCTGAACAGTCTGTGGTTTATGTACCACTTCTCATAATAGAAGCATGTCTTAATAATCATGGGGCCTTTCGCTAACAAGGAATCAATGAAAACCCTTCTTGGGTGATCCATTGGCTCTTTAATGCAGTTGTAGTCTGCACATTGTTCACAGAAACAAGTATTTGATTAAGATACTAGTGAAATTTTAGGTATATATGTAACGATGCGAATCAGAAGTTACCCCAACTTTGTAGCCTGTGTTGATGTTTCATAGTCTTGTTGCTGTGGCTGACAGAGCTGGAGATGGACAGGTGCATGTGGGTCATCTCCAATGCTTAATCCATTTGTGAGAAGTGCATTTCTGTTTGTTCCATCTGCATCTCTTGTTCTGTAAACCTGGGATGAAAAATTATTTTTGTTTCTATACCAATACTTTCATGTCCAATTTCATTTTTCATGAAGAATTAGGTTTACCTTCCTATACAGTTCCACATTTTCTTGGTGCATGCGGTTTCCCTGCAACAAAGTCATTGAAATTTAGCTACTTGTATATATGTTTTTGGCTCAGATGTAGAGAGGACTGTCGATGACCATAGGTTATAGTGTTGACCTTTCTGTTTAGTTCCTCTATTTCATCCATTAAAATTTGGTCCTACATAGAAGATTATGTTAATGCACATGTTGCAATGTATAGAACGTCATAGGATGAGAATCAAATACGGGATTAGAGTTTTATACCTTTCTCATGCGGACACCCCGAAGGCTCATTTCCAGTTTGTTCTCCAAATTCTTCAAATCTTTCATGCTCAAACCAGAAAGCTCCTCACCCATCATTTGCCTGTAATTATCAGATGAATATGTAGAATGAGTTCATTAGTTAGTGTGTTTCCTAGTTTCTTTAGTACCAATATTGATGCAAATTTATGAGATGTTAGAGACCCATCTGGTCCAACAATTGATCTTTTTGTTCTCCAAAGAGGGAGGTAGTGGTATCTACTAATAGGCAGTAGCTGTTGTGTATAACTTTAAAATGTGATAAAAACTTGCATATGAAATGAGAGTCTACCTTCTTGGTTGACATTTTTCCCCAGAATGTTAAAGTTTGCACATAACAAACTTGGAGAAAAGTTCTATAATATTTTTACCAGTAATAAATTTTAGTTTTAAAAGCCAGGATTGAAAACAAAATCAACCAGAAAAATTAAGCATATCTTTTACAATCATTGATAATTAAAAAAATTAGGAGTCATTTCCAGGCATTGTCTGTAACACCCCAGTCCCACATCGAAAGATAGGGGAAAAATTTGTCTGCATATAAGGAAATAAGTTACTACCAATAGTACCTTCAAGTCATGACCTTTTGGGAGCCTATGGTGGGCTAAGATAACCAAAGAAGATACTATTGTGCCAGTAGTTTGAGGCCTTATTTTGATGGATTTGATTCGATTCAGACTTGGGATTTGACCCGAGATTTATTCCGGACTCGGGATTTGACCCGGGTTGTTTCATATGGTCAGAGCCAACTCTCGAAAGCTCGGGTCGGGTCATCCGATCGGGTTGCCGGAGGTGGAGACAAGAAGATTGGTGGTATTATTCCACAATGGAGACATGGAGGTCCGGAGGTGGGGACATGAAGCCACAATGGCTAGAGAGACAAAGATCTTTGGGCCGTGTGTGTGATCGGATTCTGACGGGGACGTCAGAAATTTAAGTGGGGGAGTTTGTAATACCCCAGTCCTACATCGAAAGATAGGAGAAAAATTTGTCTACATATAAGGAAATAAGTTACTACCAATAGTAATTTCAAGTCATGACCTTTTGGGAGCCTGTGGTGGGCTAAGATGACCCAAGAAGATATTATTGGGCCAGTAGTTTGAGGCCTTATTTAGATGGATTTGATTCAATTCGGACTTGGGATTTGACCCGAGATTTATTTCGGACTCGGGATTTGACCCGGGTTGTTTCATTGTCAGTGTTAATTAAACGAGGCATGACTATGTATATGGATTATATTGGCCAGCTAAGTGTCATGCTCAAAATTGTTTTTTTAAATTGCAGGCAAACTATTTCTTATTTTTCATAAATATACAATATGTAAATGATAGTGAATGGTTTCACTAAGTATTCTATTGTTCTTTCAGACAATTTTTTCTAATTATTCTTGCTGGCTTTCTAGCTTCGGCATGGTTGTAGGATAAGACAAATGCCTGGCCTAGTTAATGACTTAAAAGTTGCTTTGATCAGGACTCTAAAAACATGATAGACATAAAAAAATAAGTAATTGTTTGTACAAATGTCGATTTATCCCTTTTGGTTTACCTCGATGGCAAATAACCCCCTTATGCTAAATAATCAGATACTTAATACACACATATTTCGATTAAAGTGCAACAATTAACATTCCATCAAGTTTTTAGATGGAAAACTAAAAAAAGTTTTATTTTTATTTATTTATATATATTTTTCACTTAAAAGTTGTTTGTATTTTCCATCTAAAAGTTACAGAACGTTAACCGTAGCACATTGGTCCAAGATATATGGGGGGTTATGTGCCTGAGTTGGAGCCACAGAAGTGCTCTTTGCTATCGATGTAAAGCACAGGGGTAACTTTTCATTTACCTAAAGAGTAAGAGAAAATTCTAGTGTCCTAGTAAAAATTCAGTCATAATTCTTATTTGGGATGAATTGGTTTGTGTTGAGAATTATAGAAGATTTGTTAACATGTGAGCTAGGGTGTAGAAACCTTTGAAGAGAAAACGATTTATGGCCTTCATTGTATCACATAATTGAGATAGAAGCAAAGGAGCGAAAAAGGTGTTTTAAAGGGGCCGAAGTTCACTTGTGTAATTTGGTTTGATATGTTTAGTTTTTCTTCCTCCTCCCTCCCTCTCTCCCTCTCTCACATGGAAAATTACTGAAAGAGGTGTAGAATGAGTCCAAGGCCCAATGATTTAATCTTTTGGGTAAAGTTGGGCTTCTGAAATGTGTCTTGGGCTTTCTTGCATGTGCACAAGCGGCAAATGTCCATCTGTCTCCTAACCATTTGGTATCGGAGCTATTGCAAATAGGTGCTAGGATTCCAAGCACACTGATTTTGGGAGATCGGGGGGAGCTAACACATATGGTTGTTCTTGGAGCAGGTCATGTTATTGTGGTCCTTTGGTGGATCAGGGCGTGGGATGCATGTGAGTTGCTTGGGTTCTTGGTGAAACAAGTGGAATTGGAATGCACTAACGGTATTTTATCACGAACCAGTTACGGTAGGCTGAAAATAAATTTGTATGAAATCATAAAAGTAGAAAAATGAAGAGAGAAAAGATCAAAATGAACAATAAAATATAATAAAAGAATAAAAATTATGTGAAAATAAGTTAAAAATATAATTAAAGAAATATAAAAGAAACAATAAAAATACACCCGCATATAAGGCTCTTTGTAAACCCCCCCAACTCACCTGCATGGCCGCATATAAGGCTCTTTAAAAACCCCCGAATCGGTTTTTATATGCAGGTTGAATTCTTCCATTCGCTCCTACCACAACCGTATCCTCAATTATGTTTTGTCCCTTTAAGGCTCTCTGTACAACCTTCTCCAAAGTAATCTTCTGTCTACCTACCCCTCCCGTTTCTTATATCTTCTTCCTGGTACAAGACTCCCCTTCTCACTGGTGCATCTATAGGTTGACATTGGAGATGACCATACCATCTCATTGATCTCAACTAATGTTTCCTCTTCTCTTCAGATGCTGATACTCAAAAATTCCCCACATATCCTCATTTCAGATCATATCTAACCTTGTATCTCCACACATCCACCTTAACATTCTCATTTCAACAACCCCATATTGTGCTCTTGTTGTTGCTTGGCACTCAACATTCAACTCCATATAGCATCACTAGCCTCACTGCCATTCCATAGAACTTTCCCTTCAACTTGGCTAGGATCTTACGAGCGCACACCACCATCAATGCAAGATAAACTTTCCC